>JACDJE010000080.1:328688-388864 GCA_016647715.1 Pavo muticus
AAAAAAAAAAAAAAAAAAAGCCAGAAATCAGAAATCAGGTGTCTGGCACCTGGAAATAATATGGTAGGATGTAACACTGTGTTCAGTTTCATGTGTGCATGATAATTATAAGGCTGAAGAAGAATTAATGAGAAAGCTAGACCTGGAGTTGTCACTGGAAGCATGGACATCTAGGGAGAATCTGATGAGCCAAGTAGGAGCATAACCACACCTACCTGGAATACATCTACAGGCATGCAAGGGAGATACCATGATACCTTCAGTGTCTCCAAGCAACCTCAGCCAGGGAGCTTGCCATCCGAACAGAGGGTACACCCTCAGCTGTGTGGGCACCCCTGGTGCTGGGTGAGACCTGTGCCCATGGATGTGAGAAGCAGACATGCTGCTGCGTTAAAGACCTGGCTGAAGGGAGGTGGTGGCGCACAGAGTGTAGCGGGGATGGTTTGAGCCATGGATACTTTGAAGAAAAGCACTTCTGTTTCCATCTGTGCCTAACTTGGTTTCCAAATTGGGCTTGATCATGTTATTTTTTAACATTTATATTGGAAAGGGCACAGTGGGGATGCAGCAGTTGTGCTGGGTGCTCTGCAGATAGGAACAAAAGCTTCAGCTTCCTCCCCAGTGCATTGGTGGACACATCTTCAAATAATATCTTCATGTGTCAGTCCTCGGTATCTGCTCAGAAATAGCTTTTTAATGCTGCTTCCAGGCAGAAAAGTTTAATTACACTTCACCCACCTTCCCAGAATTATTGTTGGAAAAATACTCGCACTCAAACTAAGTTGATGACAGAAACCCAGAGGAATTTTAGGGCTTCAGTTTGTTTTTAATTGTTTTTGACCAACAGATGGATTCAGAAGTACCTCTGGTCCTCTGTAGCTATGCTAATAGCAAGTTGATACTCCTCATAACATAGGAAGAGGACGTGAGTGGAATTGTTAGTGTCAAGTCAGTGCTGTGGGTGAGGAATTAAGTAATCTGAGCAAAGAAAATGCCATTGCAGAAGGTAAATAGAATAACGAGCAAAGGGTGGCCATGTGCCCTGACGGCTCTTCAGTGCCACCTGCCTTCGGGCCGGCGCTGGTGGATGGCCAGTGCCACCTAGCAGGCAGAGCGGTCGTTTACAGAGGGAGCTGCCGGGTGAAGGTGGGCGGGAAGGTTGGAGCGAAAAGGGAGAAGCCGTGATTCGAGGAACTCAGCAAAACTCAGGGCAGAGAACGGCAGCGGTCCGTGTCTGAAAGCAAAGTGAAGGTGAAGGCTGGCCGGCCTGCTTTTCCAAATGTAAAAGGAGTTTCGCTCCAATGATAAAGCGAGTTTCTTAGCAGTGGTTTGCAGTTGTTGCCTTTGTAGTGAGGTAGTCCTGACTGCCTGAAAATGCGGGGCACCAGGCGTCAGATAAGAGCCAAACCAGGCATCAGATAAGAGCCAAACCGGGCATCCTTTGAGGCATTTCAGTGATCCAAGTGAAGCTTTGGAATTCTGCTTGAACAGGATCAAAGCAATTGGTGCAACTCATGAGATGAAGTTATTTTGCTCCCTCCTCAATAGAGATGTCTCTCTGCAGTTAGACCTGTGTCTGAAAGGTCTTTTCCAACATGCTTCAAAGTGTCAGTGGAGGAAACCAAAATTTTATGCTGATACATTTTGAAGATAGAATCATAGAATCCTTAGAGTTGGAAGGGACCTCTGAAGGCCATCTAGTTCTACTGCCCTGCAATGCACAGGGACACCACAGATCTTCTGTTCAACAGCTGCACGTGCACCTATGTATAAGTATACTGTCTGCAGCAAAGCCTCCATACAGTGCTTCGTGAGGTGATTCCCCCACTGTTTTCTGTGGTCTTTTGGCCACAGATGGTGGATGAACACAAATAATATTACATTCTGGCCTATCTATAAGGATACTTTAATTCCTCATACCACCTCCTGTTGTTACTAGTTCAAAACTTGATAGTACACAAGTTCTGCAACTAGTCTTTCCACCATTTTATTCTAATGCAGCTGAAAATCGAACTGCAGTCTTTTAGGAAGCTTACTGTTAATCAAGGAAAATTAGGATCTGAAAATGTAATCTGAAACCTCAGTGTCAAAAATAACACAAAAGTCCCCAAAGCAGAGTTAGAGCTATGCTGTGACTTGTCACAGATTCACTGAGCTCTGTACTGGTTTGCATTTTAAGGGTTCTTTTCAAAATCACAGGGTTAGAAACTCACTAACAAACCGAACCAAACCAAACCAACACAAAAAACCCACAGCACGGAAGTTAATGCTGTGAAAAAAGAGGCTGGTATTGTAGTGCTTGTACAAGTTACTGTTTGGTACACTTCTGCTTCTGCTGTGTTTTTAGTGATAGAAAGTTTTAATTTTCTTGAAAGAGAAGGAAACATACAACATTTTTATTGCTACACGCTGAAGCTCTTTGCCAGGCATTCTGGCATACACAGGGCTGATGCAAGTTTTTTTGCAACTCTAATCAGATAAAAACATCGCTCCCATTATAACAAGATCTTTGATTTCTGTTGGCCCATGAATTTCATTGCTAAATATGTTTGCTCTGTACCTACCTACAAAACATCTGTATTTAACTATGTCTCCCCGTTAGTTAATGTAATCCATGCAATCGCATAACTTCACTACGCTGTGGGAGAGAAATAAAAACTAAGGAAAACAGCAGAGGAACAAAAACATTGCGTGTATGTTTAGAACAGAGTGAGGTTTGGCAATCAGTAACACTGAAATAGGTGTCAAAAGGAAATTAAAAGAAAAAGGAAACATTTATTCAGCCATGTAAATAAACTGGGAACAAAAAAAGAACTGGTGCTACTATGAAGTGTGTGAACAAGTAGAAGATTGGAGATTGAGGACTGCTCCAAAAGTAATGCCTCTTATTTTATGCTGTTGGCCCATGACATCAGAGGCAGCTGGTGGTAGTATGACAGCAGAGGCTGAACCTTCCCACCAATATCCCATTACATTTTGTTACCATGTGACAGATGGCAGCAGAGGGGCACTCTGACAGATATGGGAGTGCGTATGGAGCAAAGGTGTGGAACTGAATTCCTCCATGTGAAAAAACTGGCACCCCCTGACATTCACTGATGCTTGCTGAATGGTGATGGAGACCCAACAGTGTCTGTGAGCTCAGTGAGGAGTGGGAGGTGAGTTTCAGCCATAGTGGCAGTGACAGGGGGTCACTTCTGCTAGTGCAGATTGCTGCGAGTGAGGCATGCAGGCTTTCGTTCATCGCTGGCAAAAATGCATACCTAATGGTGGTGACTCTGTTGAAAAAGAGTGTCTTGTAGCAGAGAATTTGCTCTATTAAATAGTGTTATTATGCTCCTTATATCTGTAATCATTTCCACGGAAATAAATAGGAGGCATTGCTTTTGGAGCGACCTACATAATTTTTGCCCCCAAACAGTTTAGCCATAGCTTTTAAGAGGAGAAAATGCATTTCAGAAAGGAGTAAAACTAGCATGGTTAATTGGAATGAAGGGATGAAAATGAAAATTAATAAAGGTGAAAATAAATCTGAAAGAGCTCAACATTTTCAAATGAGAAAGAGCAGACAATTTCCATCCCAGAACTCCAAAGAAACAAGTACCAGATTGATAACAAAGATTTAAAATACATTTTTGAGTTGAGGAGGTAGTTCTTGCATGTTTTGGAATACTTTTTTTTTAGTTTGAAAAATAACAGTGAATGATCTTAGTAGTCACTGAGCTAATTGGCTGACTTAGGGAGTTTTGAAGGAAAATCAATTACCAAAAAAAGAGAAAAGAAAAGAAAAAGGGAAAAAAGAGAGCAAAAGAGAAGATAAATGGGATAATATGCAACCACAAAGCTGTTTTTGCCAGGTATCCTGAACTATTTCTTTACTGAGATAACTGATTTTCTAAGCAAAAGGAAATGTAGTAGATCTAATCTATGTGGATTTTGGTCTAGCATTTGATAAGACACCACATGGGAAATTATTAATTAAGATGAAGAAGATGGGGATTAGTACAAAAAGAGTAAAATGCATAGAGAATTTTCTGAGGGAGAAGTGCCAATGGATTACTATTGGGATAGAAAGATTACTAGTGATTCAAGACTGAATATATGTGCACACACACACACATTCGTAAGTACCCATTTGAGTGAAGTTTTGGTTGTATCTCTTACTGGGTAACAAAGAGACACTAAGCTTTGTTTTGTATTGTTTGTAATAATCCCAGAGCTTGTTAAAATGCTGTATGTCTGAGTATTTCTGGCGTTGACTTTCAAGCTACAGGTAGCTTAAAAATCTCTTCTTGTCCTCACATTAGATACCAATAATGGGGAAACTACCAAACAACCCAAATTTGGTTGCACAAAGAGTCTTTTTGTGTTCTAAGTGTCTATGCACTCTGGCTGGCAGTGTGTACAGTATGTAGAAGTAATTAATGTTGCAGGCTGGAAGAATGGCTTACTGTCAGGTGGAGGTAAATCACACAATATGGGAGAGTAAGCAGTTCCAATAATAATGGCGCTTATAGAAGGAAAATATAACAGAGAGTAAACTCTACAGGTTGCCAGATCGGTGTTGAAGCACAGCTTTGTTGCCAGTTGGCAACCAGGGGACAGCAAGATTGATTTAACTGAATGCTTCTGAGCTTACATGTTTACCACTGCTACTGAGAGTGCTTCTCCAGCAGTGGCACCTAAGCAAAGAGCAGAGGCTTGAATTAGCATGCTTTGGGCAGTGAAGATCTAACTAACAGTCACCCCTCCCTCCCTCCCCAGCTTGACGTTTTCTCAGTTGCACCTTGGTGGCCTGTCACTGCTGAGACAAGCTCACAGTAATATGCTCCTCTCCAGCACAGAATCTGTCTGAAAAAAAACAACCACAGCGGAATTGTCCTGGAGTAGCTTGTCAGTGTGAGCGCCCCCAGCTGGCACTGCCTCCTGTAACATAGAAACCCAGGAAGGCTCCAGGTTTGGTCAGTTCACTGCACTGGCTGTAATTAACGTAGTGGAGAAGATAATCACAAGATAGAAGGGCAACAAAAAGGTTAATTTACATATAAAGTGGAGAGCAGAAAATCAGGACTTGTAGCCCATCTGAAGATCGTTCCTTCAAGCCAATGGACATGCAAATACACCATTCACTGTTTATGTTACACAGTAGAAATTACATGTACCAGACAACAAGGA
This sequence comes from Pavo muticus, assembly GCA_016647715.1. NCBI lineage: Eukaryota > Metazoa > Chordata > Aves > Galliformes > Phasianidae > Pavo > Pavo muticus. The sequence continues at coordinate 333,864 of JACDJE010000080.1, forward strand.
TGTTACCTGTGCTTATCAAGTACAGGTTGGTGCTGTCTCCATCATTACATGCACACATATGGATGTGTATAAACCATACGCTGGTGGACATATGTGGTGTCTGCACACACACCATGCACACAGGGGGTACAGTCCCCACAGGGTGCTGCTGCCTGCCCTGCTCTCCTATTTGCAAATAGATAAAGGCTGGCATGGAAGGGCCTGTGGGCAGCTTGGCAGCACTCTGTAGCTGCTGGTATCAAAGGTCATTGAGCGCTAAAAAATAAATATGTTCCAGTGCCAGCAGGGCGCTGGGGAGCGCAGGTTTTTCTGTTTCTCTGCCACCAGAGAGACTTTTTTTTACTTTGGTATCAGTGTGGACTGTATTTACCATGATTTTTTGTGTACTAATGAAGAGATAGGGGTGAAACATAATTTGCTTTATGTGGTAGGAGATCTGCCTTTCTCTAGCACATGCAATGCTGTTTACACAGAAGGTGGCTTTTCTGTGCACCTGAGCTGCAAAGAAAAGAAATTTACTGTGTTCTGGGACTTCAGATTCTTCTTATTATTTTTCAAAAGTGTTGTTGGATTTCTCCTTCTTAAAAAATGCTTTTCTGCCCCAGCTTTACTGGGTCTGGTGTGAATGAGAAATAATGACACCAGAGTCACTGGAATTATGCGGGCGAAAGGAAGAGGAGAGTCCAGACCGATGCCCAACATTGCTGAACAAGGCTATAAATGCTGTTGGTCAGTTCAGATTCATCTCCTGTGATTCGCACTGATGGCCTGGGAAGCCTGGCCAGCCATTTTATGTCATGTAATGCAAGGTGACTCTAGAGCACAAAGAGCAAGAGAGTGGTGTTTCTTTCAGGAAAAGGCAGAAGACTGGTTATGAGGGTTTGGATACAGATAGCAATTTCGTTTCATTGCTCTCTGCATCAACACGGATGGCTGAGTGGGGCTTTCTTGTGGGTTCCTAGATATAGTAGCAGTTCAGCGGCTATATATGGGAATGCAGGCTCTCTGCTTCTCATATTTCTTTTTAATATCTGCGTAGCTTTTTTCCGTTTGTTTCTATGAAGGCACATATCTCTAGCAATGTTCTCACGCTGTTTTAGCTTAAGGACAATGCATGTAAAAAGCAACACACCAGAAACATAGATGAAAATGGAGCTGCAGGTGCTGTTCTATTCCCTCTGGGTCAGAGCATCATTTATAGCAGCTTTTAGCCTGCCCTAACCAGTGATGGGTGACACAGACAGGTGGTGTAGGGACAGAGAACTGCGAATATTATTGACTGGGAAAACCAAAGATGGCATTGAGTCTTCTGTGCTTCTTCCTTATCTGTTCTTGTGTATGGTTTCCAGCTATCATTCCATCTGTTATGAAACACTTGTCTTAGGATAAGATCACTGAGGAAGCTGTGGCAAGACAACCCTGACAGTTTCTGGATGCTGCAGATTTTCTTGGTACTTCTTTTGATTACAGCCCTGAATATGCATCAGAAACCACATTTTCCTGCTCTTATATGGCTACTGAAGTTTCCCTGGTGTGTGTTCCCAGCCACCAAAATTTCAGTCTCCTTCTCAGAGCATGTAACAGTGAGCAATAGGAGAAATCCAGGTGATAGAACAAGTGTATGGGAACTGTTGAATCAGGGCCTGAACCTCTGATTAACCACCTGAGGCAAGCACTGAGTCAGCCATGGGAGCACAGGTGAAGGCAATTCACCTGTGTGCCTGGAAGGGGTGGAGCCAGGCTCCACCTCTCCTAGACCCCATTTAAGGGCTGACTTCCACTGAGGAAGGATCTCTTCCTGGAGATTGCTTCTTGTGGAGTTCCCTTGTGAGCCTACAACACCGGTGAGCACCTCTTCTATATATTTAACTATTCTTACCAGCCTAACTTCTCTGTATACCTGTTAACTTTACAGCCTGTTAACCCTACAACAAGGAATTTGCTTGTTCTGTTCCTGAGATTGCGTGGCATATTTATATTGCTTTCAGCAGCTTTCCTGGCTCTGCATGGAACAAAGTGTGACTTCTGTGGGACACGAATCTTTCCAGCGGTGCTGGATAGGCACTTCTATGGCCATCTTAAAATTATAGTAAGCGTAAACAGTTCATCTGTTACTTTTGTTTTTCTGCTGAAAAAGCAAGAATGGGATAAAATATTAAAGCAAGAAAACTAATGTTTTTGGGGGCTGATAACCTCTTAAAAACACATGTATGTGTATTGCTGTTGCTGCTTTAAAACAAATGGCCATATTTTGTTCTTAATTAAGAATTAAAGGGTTTATATACACACATCTACAGTGGAGACCCCCAAGTGATTCCAAGATGAGGGTAAACTGTAGGGTTTTTTCAGCTAGTTGGGTTGAAATTGCTTACCACTTGAGTAGCATCTGCAACAGTGTAAGGCACAGAAGCGATTTTTCTTTTGTAAGAAGATGAAAAAGAAATAAAGGAGTCAAAGAGTAAGCAGGCTGAACGGGCCATTAGCACCAAACTCTAAAGATGTAGAAGTCAAATAGGATAGAAGGGCCCCATAAATTTTTACAACTCCTTGGAGAAAAACACTGTGATTATTAAAACATGAAACCTTGCTTTTCTAAAATGTTTAAAAGATTAATATAGAAATGTCATACTGTGGCTGCAGGAGAGATTATCCTTAATGGGAATGTTAGAAGTTATTTTAATGTAAAGCAAACATAGCCACTGAAGAAAGATCAAAAGTAGAGCAATTTCAGGGCACTCAGTTTCAGGAAGATGAAGTTTGTCAAGAAACTATTTCTACTTTGTTAATTAGAACGAGAAAATTCTCCATAAATACTGCATATATGTGGCATAGAAAGTGATGACCTCATCTAATTAGTCATTACCTAATCCAATCACTAGCATGGGAGCAAAGCTTAGCTCTCTTATAAAAATTTTTGTTCTCTTTCTGGCTTGAGAACAAAAGTGCACATTTCTGTGAAGGTGTGTGTGTGTGTCCCCGGACTGGACTGTGGTGCTGCGCTGTGCGGGCTCAGGAAGGTTGTGCAGCACAGTGCCAAATGCTCACAGTTCGTGGTCTTTTCCGTGGAAGAGCAAATTCAGCAGCTTTTTGTTTTCTTTTCAGTCCAGCATTGTTACTTTTTGATGTCAACTCACCTCAGAGCAACACGCTGCTTTAGCCTCAATGTGCACCTTTGAAGTCTAAAGGAAAACTTCAGTGTTTCTAATTTAGAGCAAGAAACACAGAATTTCCTTTGCTGTCCGGAATAGCAGTTAACTGGCTGGCTGTCCCTGTCTAGTCCCTGCTGCAGTTGGACACCTGAGTCTGTGGTGCCCTCAGTTAGCAGCGTGAGCCTATCAGCTCCAGAAGCACTAATTGGTTTACAGATTGTGCTGCCATTAACTTGGTTTTTTTTCTGCCAACATGAAGCATAAAACCACACCACGTAGCGGTCCTCACACATTGCTGTCCTTGTTTCCCTGTGCAGGGGTCGGCTGTATGGAACACAGGTTCTTTTCACGCTCGGATCTAAAAAGTTCGATCATGTCCAAGTCTGCCAACTTTTTTTTAAAAAAAAAACCTTGCCTGGAGAGTAAAAAAGCGCTAAATCACTCCAAGCAGTGCAAAAGTTCATTGATTCAAGTGCATGGTGTCACACATGAAGCAAGATATTTCTTGCAAATAATTGCAAATATTTATAGGGAGGTTTTGTTCAGCTTCCCAAATCAGCTGCCTCTCTTGCTTGCCTTATCCTGAGCATAGAAATAGATTCCACTGAAATTAATGCTATTTTTTACCTGCTTGAAAACACAGAAAGATCCTGCAACTTTTCTATTTACAAAACAGCTCATTTTCATAACTGGGTTGATAAGTTTCTTGAATGTTGCAGCATTCAGTGCATGAAGATACCCCACAAGCCAGTACCTGTGCTTTGCAGCCATGTTGCCTAACATCCACCTCTTTGTGCAGCCTCAGCATCCACAGCAATGGCTATTCCTGAATCTGGAGCAAAACAAGCTGGTCTTTATGTTGTATTTCTTAATGTTGCTCTGCCAAATGAGCTAGCATCAATATTCTTCATTTTTCTCCAGCCTCTTCTGATTTTTCTTAGGTCTTAGCAGACACCACTCCATGTCAAGAGAGGTTTCTTTGCATCTGTCCAGTACCCAGAGTCAGGAATATCTGTGCTGCCATGTGGCATAGAGTAACGGGTCTCCTCAAAATCACAGGAGGTGTAACTGGTATAAAGTGGGATGGTCATTTGGCTAATCACATCTAACATAGCATAAACTGGAAAGTATGTTAATAGTGGAAGTTATCTAAAGCAACTGAGCTTTGAAGCACTTTCCATACAGGGATATACAGTTTCTAGCATGGTAGAAGGGACTGATTCTACCTACAGTAGAGTGTTGTTTCTGTTGCACGTGTTCACAGATGATCACAGGCAGTTACTGATTCAGGCAAGGAACAGCTTACAGCCAAAGCAAAGATGTGAGAGCAGCAACCAAGTAAAGTGGTCCCTGAAATTCCCAGTTCTGTTAGCACACTGTGCAGGTCCTGGCCATATATATCCTCATCAATCCATCAGGTAGATATTGGCTATACACCAGACTGGGTCTGAAGGAATGTTTTAAGGAATTGCATGGGGGTTCCATTTCTCAGCAATCATGTGCACCCTGTGTACCACCTGCTGGAATTGAACCATGTGGAATGGGCATTGTTGCGTGTGCACAGCTGTGGGCTGGCAGTTTGATGTGCAGGAACTAGCACAGCGGTGTGCTCTAAGTGCAGGAAGAGGATTTCTCACCTCCATCAGGTTGCTGTAGGATCTGCACACAGCATGCATATAGCGCCTGGTGATCAGGCATTTGCTGAAGAAGTGCACGCAGCAAGTATGAAATGCGTTTTATAAACGTTCTTTAATATAAAAGACACAACACACTGTGTGTGGATGCAGTTCCAGGCACAGTTCCATGTAGAACCCTGTTTACCCTTTAAATGTGAGCATTCTTGAAAAGCACTCTTTTCTCATGTGTGAGCGGTTTTCAGTTTTACATGGGGGAATGGTAAGGTGGATGTCTGGAAACAAGGAGCAAATCAGTGACCTCGTGTGCTGCAACTGCCAAGAGCCCTGTGGAGAATACAAACACAGATAACCAGATACAATTAGATATAACAGAGGAAGCTGCATGTAGATATGCAGCGAGTGAGCTAGTAAGCTGTAATACAGGGACCTTGGGAAAGCTATGAAAAGGGAGAGGATTTCTCATTTTCTTGTTCACACCTTTTAATCAAGAAATAAAGGGGCACGAGTAGGAGGCTGGGTAGCCCAGGGGAGAAGCAAGCTGGACCGAAAATGACAGCCAGCGCTTGCAGTCTGCTCCCTGGCCCGTGTCAGCACAGCAGCAGAGCAGGAGTAGAGCAGCGGCAGCACAGCCATCTCCTGACATCTTGTGGCTCTGCTGCAGAGTACAGCAGCCCCTTCCCCCCACAGCCCCAGGCGGGGTGTCAGCTGGAGCTAACCTTGGCATTAACCACAAGCACTAGAAATTCGTGTATATAGCTACATTACTCTCACAAATGCAAGGCCACTTCTTTTTCCCTCCTGTGCAAGAATGAATGCATTGCGAATGAGCCTGTGTTTTCACAGTGCTTGTGTGTGAGGCTCATGGTGATTTACAGCAGAGGAACCCGAATTTGCATTGAGCACAAATAAACATAAACTAAATCCCTGATTCTGCATTGGTTATCCTGCCCGTAGCAGGAACAAAACCCAGATCCAAGCCTAAGTTTGCTGTCTCTCCCAGCCCCACATGCTCACCAGTGCTCAGATCCATGCCTGCTTTCAGCGCAGCGACTGTCTTTGCGTCTTTGCTGCAGAATCACTGCTTTCAGTTGCAGTGCTCACCATGTATCATCTCCAGGGGAAAGGATGGGAATTTTAAGTATTCCGTAAGATATATTTTTGCGCATAGATTTTATTTTTTTGAAAAATATGGCTACTAGGAGTATTTAGTGTACATGCATATGCACATCCATGCAATGCAGTCCCAACCTCTGTCATCTGAAAAGCATTGCCTGTTCTTGAAATACTCATGAAGAGTCTTTTGTCTCCTCCTCTAAGTACCCGTGGCTGACTCTGGACTTAACCTCAATTAGTTTCAGAACTGAGAAAAAGATGAACCACAGTGAATTTTTTTAAGCAGAAATCAAGTTGTTTTCTGGATGTTGGGTCCTGTCGAATTTCCTCCGGTTCCTCATCATACCAGGCTCTTGCTCTGGCTGGAATCACTGTGGCAGGGCAGAAGACACCAGGGATGGAGCTGGAGCTTCCCAATGCCACCCACCAGAGGTTGGTGGAAGGAAGTGAGCAGACTTTGCTGCCGGAATGGCAGAGGAAGGAGATGGAGCCATCTGGCTGGGAAGCCCTTCAGGGAGCTGAAAGGTCATTTTCCTCTGTGTCTGCGGGGTATTAGACCTGCACCTCAGGGAAGCAGGCATCCTGCTTTGCTTACCACAGCAACCTTCTGCTTTACCATATACAGATCTGCAGATGTACAGATACACATATCCACAGCAAAGCCCGTGATTGGAAATTCAAGGTATTAAAAAAATCCAGCTTCTGAAGAAGTGTGGATCAAATGGCACTAAAACATGACAGGTTTCTCCCAATCCTCACTACTTTTTCAGTGCACCTAGGGCTTGTAATTTAAGATAAATACCAAACAAAGAACAAAAGACTTCCTTGCTCTTCATATGATGTCTTTGAATTTGTCATGGTCTCAACTGAAAATAGAAGTGATTCTAATGGGCAGGTGCTATATTCTGTAATGGAACTTGAGCTAGCATCTTGTACGATAAATTGCCCCTGAATATGTGTTACCAAAATTATGGCTATGGTTCTCGTAGCAGTGACTGCAGGACACGCATACCGTTTCCAGTTCAGCTCTTTCAGCCCCTTTGTTAAAGTCTGCTGCTGGTATACAATTGACTGGTCGTGGCTTGTGGCTGCTCTGTGAAGAGAAGTTATAAGCTGAAAGTGATACCAAGTGTTGTACAATGGGGAAACAAGTAGCAAAATAGATGGTATCAAAACCTAAACATAAACTAATCCCTAAATGTTTAGGGTATAAAAAATCCCCTTTATAATATATATAAGTAATACGTGCATGTGCAATGCATACACACGGATGCACACACACACGCAAACGTTTCCTTCAGCAGAAGAGAATAAATTTTGGAAAACAGAATAGTTCCAATGTAGTATTTTGCTGCTGAAAGCCAAAGTCATCTGTTCCTGTTCAATGCTGACTGGGGAAGGCAGCTGCAATCTGAGCTTCTCTGCCTGGCCAGCTGGTTGCTTAATGCAGCAAACAGGAGGAGGAGGTGGGTCACCCCTCTGGTTGGTCTCAAGAGTGGTCACTGGAGCTTTGAAATGACATGGGCTATGGTTCACAGAAACTGCTGGGCTAACATTGTCATTATTACAGATTTTGTTAAGCAAGACTGAGTGGTGGCTGGAAGCTCAGCACTAGGCAACTCCAGTTCCATACACTTACTCAGTGCCCCTGTACAGGAAGAAATGCTTCACTTTTTCTATACTTTCCATTTGTTTCTCTCAATTGTCTTTGAATGATCATTACTGTCAGCATGCTGTAAATGGTACTCATTTACACAGACCAGAAGTGTAGGATCATGGTTAAGAACTGGGAGCACTAAGCAGGCTGGGTACAACTCCTTATAGCTCCAGAGTGTATTTAGAGGATTTCCTGCACATGATGTATAAAAGGGAGAGAAGTGTTACCTTGCTTCAGCAGCTGCATGCACAATGGCATGTGTAGGGGGCTCATTTGAATGAGTAACAAGAAGAAAGAGATGGGGGGGGAATGTAATTTATATCCATTTCATTATTTTCAATGACAAAACGCTACATATAAGTGGGCTGCAGCTGGATTTCTTGGTGGTGCAGCCCATGGACTGCTCTGTGTGATACCTGTGGGGACTGAGCCCCTCCTAGCAGTGCACAGTAACAGGAGTCACACACTGTGTGACCTATCTGCCACTGCTCTGAACTGGCCCCGGTGGTTTCTGTTTGCATCATTTCCTGTACCCAGACTTTATGATTTCCAAACCACAGTGTAAAAGCCATATGGCTCTTAACCATCAGCCATGTGGAAATGCAGTGTGGAGTGTACTTATGCAGCGTGTCTGGAAGCATAGCCATATCTTTCTCCGAAGGATTTGTTTAGGTTACACAAAAGGAATAGGCAGAAACCCATGGGTTTTCCTTTGGTGGTTCTCCCTCTGTTCTGCTTGGCTTCTCGGCTTTCAAAAGATCCCAAGGTCAGTCTGTTATTTGTTGCTAGGCCAAAGTGGCAGCCTCCCACCCTAACAATGCCACTATCTTCATATCATCGCAGCTATGGGGGCCACATTGTGATGCTTTGGCAGTGTTGCTAGGGAGGTTGCTAGGTTAGATTGATGTCACTATGTGGGTTATAAATTGCCTTTACCCTGCTGGCCCTAACTTTGCTCCCATAACACAATGATGTAGTAGATGGCATCGAAGTGTTCAGATGATGCATTGGAGCAGCATCTTCAGACCCTGACAGCAGGGTCTGAACCTGGCAGCAAACACATGGCGTATCTTGTCAGCAAAGGAACTCACTTGTAATCTAGAGAAGAAAATAATTACTTTGGATAGTACAACCAAAATAAAAATGCATTCTTTTGTGTCCAGAAATTAACTAAACTTGGGGGAAAAATTACTGACCTGCACGCGTGCACCAAAACCAAGCTTTCCCTTAGCACAAGCTGTGCACGCCCTGCTGTTCAGAGGAGAGAAGTTTTATAAAGGTGGAAGTGAGAGCTGGGAAAATGAGGTGAGCTGAACTGAGGAGTTCCCAGCTTTGAGCAGTGTGTGCCAGAACTGCAACTCAACCAAAATATATCGCCAACGCCTTTATTATTACCTCTGTTTATTCTAGCACAGAAGTGCCATGCCACATGGTGAAATTAGTTGCATGCTTCTGGTTTGTGTCCCCGAGGGATATTTTTATCCTGTTTGATGCAAAGAAATACTAATGGCTGAAGAATCATTTAAATCATTTTTCAATATATTAATGTATCAAAATTTAGAAATACTCTGTCCTGTAGGATATTGACGCACTTGTATGTGTGTGCATGTATGTGTGTGCATTTCATTTCATTTGAAAATGAATAAATAAAAATAGATAAACATGCGTGCCCTTCAGAGCTGTTCTGGTTTAATAAGTAAATACATCATTAGGGAGTCTTTTCTTTATGCACGATATCGATATTCAGGGCTTTAGCTCCGTACCTCTCATTAGTGCTAATGAAATTTATTTGGCTAAATCCACATGCACTGTGTTGAATGTATACACATTAGTATATTTGTAATTATTTTTTAAAGGCTGCCTTCATTTCAAGGCAGACCAGAACACAGCTCCTGCAGTGCCATGTGTGTCCATAGGGTGTATACATATTTATAAACGTTTTCAGAATGCGTATTATATTTTGCCAGCAGAGCATAACATCTCTGCTGAGTGGAAACATATATTAAAGAAGGTAACAAAAATCCAGTGGAAATGTCTTTGAAAAAACAGTTAATACACATGAGCTACAGCTGCCTTTTAAAGATTAATTTCTTGTCCATTTTCAATGTGTTTTTTATTATCAAAAGCCACTGGACCATATTACAGAAAATCTTGCTCTGTAAATGCCTTTCGCGCTTCTTGGGCCTGATCCTGTCATGTAAAACTCAATGATTTTCCTTCCGGACCGAACACCACTGCAAGCTCCAAACTGGAATTAGGTTGTCACAGGGTTAATGCCTGTCCTCCTTCATTGTTGCTGTAGGAAGCAGTGCTCCTTGTGCATGCGTCCCTGCTGTTAAAAGAGGTAAAAGATAGAGATCTGCACCTTTGCTTAAATTTGGCTTGTAATGCTATAAACACAAGCATGACTTTGTAAAGGTGAGCCATAAACATGGGTGTCAATATTTGCATAAATTAAATATGTAAAAGAGTTTATAAAGCTGGGGTCATACTTTTAAAATGCGATCTTAATGAAGGTGCACTAGTTTGGACTGGATTGCTTATAATTTCTTTTGGTTGTTGATTTCCTAAAATATTTTAAAATTAAGTAAGGACTACCTTGGCAGAGCTGATACCTCGTTATTCCTTCTGCTGGCTTTTGCCTGGCTTTTTCCCAAGACACACAGAGTTTATCTCGGTGCCATACACTCCTCTGTTTCAACACGGGACTGGGCAAAATGAAGAAGTAAGTAACGCCGTGAACACTGCAAATCTTGACCTATCTGCCTTCTGACCTCCAAACAGCAAAGCCTCCAATAGGCAAAGGATTTGTAGAGTCCATTTTAGTGTGCAGTGTGTTCAAAGGTGACCGGAGATACTGATGGAAGCCTTTGTCTGCTGATAGTGTCTGCATTAACGTTGAAATGTGCATTTCTTGGAAAGTGTTAAAATCTAATACATAAATGTTGGGGTTTTTTTTAATGTGCTCCTGGGGCTTTTTCATCTTTGCCAGAATTAAGTGCAAGGGGAATTTTTACAGCTGACTTGTAAATTCCTGACAAGAGGAGTTTATAATAGATGTGTTGACATAACCTCAGCTACAGTGACAACTGAAGCTGGTTTGTTAGGAAAACAGCAAATAATTTTCTCACAGGACAGCAGGAGTTGGGCAGAGAACATGAGGCTGCTAAATTTTTTTTCCCTGAGAATCCCCAGAGGCTATTGTGTGAGACAGCATGTGAAATGAAGCTGAAGAGAATTGCAGAGCAGGCAGGGGAAGAAATGCTCTGGAATTTGTTCATTTTCGTGAAGGAGAAGGTGCACATATCCACTTCTAAATGTTTTACAAGCCCCCCTCTGAGGTAATCACGAGGAGCTGATAGCAAGTCAATGCTTGCTTTGGCCTTACCACTGCTTTGCTTTGTCCTGCAGCAGCCAGGAGTGAATTCTTGCCCAGGAGCAGGGACCATCTCTTTGTCTGCCATGTCTGTGTCTCTTACAAGCTACTTCTGCTGCTCTGCACCACCACTGCTTAGTCTAAAAGGAAAGCATTGTAGCTACGTGGGTACTAAGGAGAGCAAAGACTTCTCCAGATGATGACAAATGAGAGAGCCATGAGGCTGGCAGAGTCCTTGAGAAGTTATCTAATCTGACATCATCAATTTGTTTATCAAAAGACTGCCCTGGTTTGTTGTTTATTCTTGTTCCATTGCAGAGTGCCATCACAATGGTTTAAGCGTAAAAGCAACCAACAATTGTATTTTATTCTTTACAATGGAGAAAGACCAATATTGAGCAGATGTTATAACACAAAATTAAAGCCATATCTACTTGTTCTTTAAGATAGGCATGAGTTCCTTTGTCCTGATCAGTTTCATCCTGACACCCTTTGTTTCTATGGATGTTTATGGGTGTTTGCTTGTTAGTCCAGCTCTGTTGAAATGTAGTGGAATCAAAACATGAAGGTTGCTCACACATCTCATGGGCTGCAGGGTTGGAGGTCTCCCAGAAAAATTACCAGCTGCATCCTGATCCCAAACATTGCTTCCTTTATTAATCACCCAAAATATCATGATGGCAGCTGTAGTTTTATTTTCTCCATTCATGTGGAAGGTCATAGAGATTTCCTCTATCCAAACAAATCTACAGTGCAAATAACAACAGCAATTATTGCTCTGTACTTGAAAGCATAGTTATTGGGAAGAACAGACAGAAAGAAGACCTGTAAGGGATGTAATTACAGAAGAAAATACCAATCAAAGATCACAGTTTTTCATGATTAATTTCTGTGTGCCTGCACAGAGGATTTCATTCATCTACCTCTCCTTGGCTGAGCCTGCTGAAACGTGTAAGGTATTGCACTGCCACAGCTGCTCCACAGGCAGCAGAACTCCAATATGGTTTTGTAATGATGCTGCTATGTGGTTATCTTCTTCGCATTAACTGATTCATGTCCTGTACATCCAGGAAGCACTGAGCATTCTATTAGAGCTGATGAATGTACATTGACCACTCAAACACAGTATTTTCACAAAGACATGCGTTAATGTGGTTTTGCTCTGCTTCAGACAACTGAGAAATAAGGGTAAAAGGGCAAAGAGGCAGTGTCTTAATCAACTTGCCAAGTAGTTGATAATGTTCATTATTCCAATCCATATTTTAGTCTCACTAAAACTTTAATTTGATAGGAATAACCAAGAGAAGACTGAAAAAGTGTCAGATACTGACTCGTAGAACATAAAAAATAAACCTGTGTTATTTCATACCTGAAATAAGAACCTGAGCTTTCAGGTACCTCTCTGTTTTTCAGAGCTGAAATTGCCATACTTCTTCCAAAATTTGATCCTAAATATGTTTAATATATGACACAAAAGGAGAAAATTCTCCATAGCTGTTTACATTACAAATGTGATAAGATCCTTTATCTCTGGAAACAAATGGAGAAACATCTTGTGATTTCAGCTTTGGAGGACTGATTCTTACTGATGAGTAGGACACCGCGGTGTCCAGAACTACTCCGGTGTCTGGAATGACTCCAGTGATTTAAGTCTAGTAGAGCAACAGAGGGGAACAAGTTTTAAGAGGCAAGTGAAGTTCTGCTAATTCAGAAAATGGCATTTTATCTAGGAGTAATACAAACTGAGAGAAGTTACTGAAATAAGTCACACATCAATGTGTGTGCCCAGCGGCACATTTCTACGATGTAGAATGAGAGCAGTGGCACATTTCTACGATGTAGAATGAGAGCAGTGGAAGGCACATCTTCACTCATCAGTTTACCTCAGCTTTCTCTCCAGTACAAGATCCAAAACAATGAAGAAGGCAGTAAGCTGTGAATTGTCACCAACTGGCTGTACATGGAAGTTAGGCTGAGTTTTCCTCTCCATGAGCCAGCTGCCAGGGGCAGAGCCAAACTGAGAAATCCAGATGGGAAGTGTCCCACATGGCAAAATCCTGAACCTGGTCTGGTTAGGAAGAAAAATCCATTCCTAACTGTACTTTCATTATGACTGTTTCTTTCATTTAAATGTTCCCTTGGTACCCCTCACTTTCCCCTCTAATTGTGTTGTTGCAAAGGGGAAAAAGCAATAACATTTTGTGCATATGACCAGCAGCCAGTTCCTTCTTGAAAACCTCCATTAAGGATGAAGTACTCTGAATGCTTCCTAAATCCACCACCGTAGTTTGAAAAAGATTTACACCGAGATTCACAGATGTAATTTATCTGGACAAACCAATAAAAGTGCAATGCATCACATGCACATGTAAGCACAGCCTCCCTTTGTGTGCTCCCGGAGGCTGTACCCCCCACCACATGCACAGCCCCCACCGTGAGAGTTGCATTTTATAGATTCAAGGACAGCTCTCTCCAAGAGGAGAAGAGATGTTGCCAAGATACCAGATGCGGTTCTATTCAAGACCACTCATAGGAGCAATTCAAGATGAAATTAAATTAGATGTGTTGGTTATACATAGCGCAGCCTGCTCGGGATACTAAATGACAGAGTTTGCCAATAATTAAGTGAAATCTCAGAGATGATGAGTCCCCAGAGCTCTCTAGGTTATGTCGGCCTAATTCTAAGTGTCATCATTATAGCAGCAGAGCAAAATACTCTACATAGGCCACCAAGATGGAATTTTTACTGTGAATATTAGTTTTTCATAGCCAGTGCTACAGGGCAGCAGTGAGCTTCATTACATGTCTTCTGCTATTATACTTGCTTAACCGTTCCCTGTTATAAAGCTCCTGAAACCTGACTCCTGCTTAATAATTGATAGTTAGCACTTACTGTCCATAGCAGTATTCATATTCAAAGCACTTTACAAAGAGCTCATTAATCTCTCCAAGCCCTCTCCCATCAAGGTGTCCAGCATAATTACTCTAGTTCTGCAGAAGGGGAAACTGAGGCAGAAAGGTTATGACTTAGCCTAGGGCTAGAGGACAGTGTTACAGCTGCCACTGATAGGAGAACTGGCTGAATTTGTAGTGTCGGGAAGCAGATAAATCTCAAATCCTCTTTGGGGTTAGAGGTGCAGGAAGCCTCCCTAAAACTGCAGAACTGCTGAGCACACTGTGAGCACCAGGAGGAGGCTGGAAGGTTCCACAGATGGATAGGAAAAGTGCCATTTTCCGGTGTGTGACCTACAGCTGCACTGGCAGCCCTACTTGAGACCACTGAGATGGGCCCACCACGGGTATCACTGCCTCTTTCCATCCCTACAGCCAGGGCTGGACAGATCTGCTCAAGGAGCACACTGGCCCACTTTGCACAAGGATTCAGAGCATGACATTGGCCTTCCATGGACAACGGTGGCATGGAAAGGACCAGACCAAAAGCGCTGCAGAGCCTCTGCTGGCCCCATCTGGCCATGTCTTCCTTCTCCCTGTGGAGTGACACGGGCAGCCCTGTTCCCGCTGCTCGAGCAACACATGGGCAGCAGAATGCAAAGCGGCATCTCCAAGATGGCCAGGAGGAAGCTGTGAAATGGATAAAAGCTTCTGATAAAGATCTTCTACAGATATGGTCATTTTTCTGAAAGATTCAAACGTAAGAGGCTTTTAATTAAAGACTGGGGCACTCGGAGCTGTATTATCAAAGAGGTAATAAAATTATTGACTCAATCACTAACAAAAGTAACCAAAGCAAGGAGTTTAAGTGACTTCCACAGTTCTCCAAGTGAAGATTATAGTAAGAGAGTCGGGAGTGCAACTAAGCCAAGTGAGATCAAGCATATTGGGCCTTAAGGCCTCTGCCTGCTTTTCAGCTTCCTTTTGTTCTTATAATTCAATTATAAAGACACCTCCACCCTCAAGAACCATTTAACTGTCTTGTAAAATGGTTTGTAAACATCATTATTTCTCTGTAAATTGTCTCCTAAAAGCAGCTTTCAGCATTTCAGGCAGTGTGGAGTGTGCAAGCTTATCTATGCCTTTAGTTCCCACTCATACGCTGCATGTACATGGGATGCACCAGAGGTCTCCCACAGCATCCTCTACCTGTGCAAAATCTGATGGCTGTAGGTGGCAGCTGGTAGAACAGTGGGATGGGAGCTGGGCCTGCAGTGCTCTGCCTCTCACTCTTTCAGTTTTCCCCAGGTTTTCTCTATCCCATTTCTAAGTGGGGCAAAAAGAGGGAAACTTTCTGTGTGCCCACTTTCCTGCACACTGGGTCCAGATATCCCAACCCCATCTGTCATAAATGAGCAGGAAGTTCTGCTGGCCTGCAAATGCCTGTGCAGGTCCATATAACTAAACACTTCTAAGGTATAGATATTTTTTATTCTTTTTTTTTTCTTTTTTGGCAGACATGTAGTTGTAAAACAGAATCAGGTAGAAGTTGGTGCTGGCTTCCAAATGCAAAACTTCTGCAGCATGCAGTCCTGCTGTTCACAGCATCCACTGACCAAAAGGAAAACACCCATAATTTGGAGACCTCGTAGGGCTGGGTCTCGTGGTGCAATCTTTCAGTCTGGGTAAAAAGGGCAAAAAAAAGTTATTTTCTCCTTTCAAGAAAAAGAGAATTTGAAGAATGAAACCATTCCTCATTCACAATTGCGTGTAATCGCCCATGAAAGAGGATAGATGTCCAGAAGGGATTAATAAACTTCTAATCACTTTAAGCGAAAAACTCTGTATCACGGCATTAGGGTCTTAAAAATGACTTAAGGGTCTCAGATTCCTGTCTGCATCATGAGGGCCTTGATACCTTTGTAAATCAAGCCCAAAGCGGGAGCATTCAGAAGTGAAAGTCTCAGCCTCATAGCCAGCAGCATTCCCATTTGGAAATGAAGCCTCACAGGTGTCACATGAAGTCCCAGCTAACAGATCACTGCTTGGAGATGAGCCATGGAGCACAGTGCCTGGGATTCTTCTCTGCAGTTGTGGGGCCTATAGATTCACTTGTATGTGTCTAAACCGGCTGCAAACCCGGTGGCACTTGCTAGATGGCAAGGGGGATTTCAGCTGAGAAAGTGCTTTTATTACTGTAAAAAATTAATGCAAAATGTCAAATATTTCACACCCAAGCCGATACTGGCAAAAAGCCAGAAGTAGTCTGGTTTCGCTTGGGGTGTGAATAGTTTGATCATCTGTAATTCAAAAGCTTTGATTTCAAAGGAAAGAGTGTGTTGCAATAGACTTTGTAGTGATAAATATCATCTGTGCCACTGCTCTCCCAAAAGGGGTTTCCCACAGTTCTATAGTAATGTACAGTTCAAAAGGCCATGCTGAGATTTATAGAGCTATATATCCAAAAAATGGCATACAAGTCACTTTGCTCAGCTAACGTGGGTTTGACTTGCAGCCTTTGCAGCTCCACAGGACTGAAGAAGTAGCCGAGTTGCCAGCTGGCCCTGGTAATCAGTGCATGTGTGGTAGTTGGGTCACTCAGACCTGTACCAACCCTTAGTCTAGCAGCTCCTCAGCTGTGTCGCTGGAGAGTCTAGAAGCACTGAAAAGTATTTGACCAGGAGATGTAGTCAGTTTGGAGGAAAGGACAGAATTTGATTTAAAACAAGACAGTCCAAGCAGCCAGTGACAGCGGTGAATTTGGCCCTCTGTGTGGATTTATGGTTGTGACAAACTGCTCTTGTACTCTTCACAGAGCATCCCGGTTTCTTCCTGCTGCATTTTAACCCTCACTCAAGTTCTAACCTACTGTTATGGCAGTAGCTTTTCCTTGTGGATTTCTGCTGGATGCCCCAAAATTATTTCTCTGAAGACAGAAAGAAAATCTCTACTAATTTTATTAGGAACACTCTTGGACCCTTAAAGAAGGAAATTCATAAGAAATGTTCTGTGATAGTCTCAACAAGTGTGTCTGTGTTTGAAGCCTCTGGATGAGGCCCCACGTGTGGACGCGTCCTGAAGTCATTGCCAAGTATCCATTCAGAGATTTAGATATACGAAGCATCTGTCCATAATATAGAGCCTTCCTATCCAATTTTCAGTGTGCGCTCTGAAGGACCTTGAGGTGCAGGAATTTGGGAGCCATGTGGAAATGTTAGATTTGTTAAATGGATTGGAATTACCAGCAGTAAGATTCAATACCAAATGTGGGACTTTTCAAGCATCTGTAAACAAAAGTACGCACCATAGATTTTCTGTCTGTAGATCTTCAGAGATTGGAACAGCCTGCAGGAGAGCAGCAGAAATTTTGTTATTGAAGAACTTTCCAATAATTTCCTGCATAAAAGACAAGACATCAAACAAGGCTTCACAATCTCTGACCCTTGAGATGATGGAGCCTGCCAAGAACTTTCTTTGACCCTTCATAATGCTTTAGTAAACAGGCTTCTCTGGACTGCCTTCCTCAATGAACTGGAGCACACAGCTGGAATGACGCTGAGCCTGCCTGAGGTCAGTACATATGGAGATTTGCTAACTCTCAGCCATTTCATTAAGTTTAAAATGAAGAATGATTTTTCCTCTTCGTTACTTGCTGCAGTAATTCAGTTCTCTGTGACATAAATGCACGGGAATGTGGTGCATGGGTAGCTGGCTGGCATGAAGAGCTGTCATCTATTACAGACTGAACATGTTTACAAAAAGGGACATGTGGAAATACAACAGAATTGCTCTGCTGGGCCTGTGAGAGTTCAGCCAGGTTGCTGTATCTGGTTCTGGATTCTGCCAATTGAAAAGAACAAAACTGGGGAGAGAAGAGAGCAAGAGAGAGAACTGGAGTGTTAAAATGTTTACAAAGCACAACCCAGCAGGGAAGGCTGAAAGAGCTGTCTTTTCTGACTTTAGAAAAGTGACGAGGGAAGCAACACCGTGTAAATGCTGTTTTTATTTGACATTTGAAGTGTCATTCACTCACTCTTCAGGTTCAGTGACACAAAGCAAAAGGCTTTGTCTAATTTTCACCAAGTAGACCAAACAGTAGGGCTTCCTTTCTGAGCATGTGGAGAACCAAGCAGTGGAACAGGTTAGTGGGGAGGATGTGGAACCCTAGAGGGGGAAGTTTTTCTTAACTAAATTAGTCAATGGCCAGGTCTGAGCTAATTGTCTTTTGTATTACTCCATTTTCCCCATTCCATTTTGTTGTCTGCTTGTACAGGTAGGTGAAACACGGAAAACCAAATCTTATGTCTCAAGAATCACCACTGGACATAGCTCAAAGAGGGCTCAGGTCATTGACACTGTGAGGATCTCTACAGCTCTACTGTTAGAAGACTTTTAAAAATGCCCTGAGGTTCTTGTGATGTACAGGATGGGATATGTGGAAGAATCCAAAGATGTCTAGTTTCTAGAACAGCGAAACTCTGAGTCTACCATGAATTACACAGTTTAATTCATTTTAATTTTTGATTCTCAGGTTTATTAATTTGGCTCTCTGGGTAGTTTTCAGTTTACTTGTGTAGAGCTTGATATCCAGAAAAGATGAGCATTACCAGTAGAGTGTGATGTGAAGCACTTCACAAGGTTTTCACTTCGTTTCTTTTGTTTTTCTGCCTCACTTAAGATGGCACACAGGAGAATTCCCATTGCCTGAGAGGTTTTGAAAAGCTTGCTGGTGCTCCAGCGTCCTGTTCTCTAACATTATAAATGAAGCCTGCCATGAAAACTCCAAAGCAATGAGATAGTTGATGTTTGAAACTGTGCTTAGAAAAATATATTTTAGAGATGCATGTTACCCTCAAAACCACAGTGAGCAATACTTTGTCTGCAGTTGAAAGAAAAATGAGGTTGTTCTATGACAGTGTCACTGTTACAGCATTCCATCTCTAGATGCAGTCCCCTGTCTATTGGTTTTCCTGGCCTGTTCTGATTATGCTCTATCAGCATCATAAAGATGCCTTATTTACAACACATGCACACCACCACTTGAGAGCATATACATTGATATGAAAAATGCTGTCTAAAATGGTTACTACCTTAAAATGGAGCTTATTCTCACTCCTCGATAACAAGTGTTATGTAGAAAGTGCTTTCAAAAAGTTACCTATCGATTAGCTCTATTTTCATTAGCAGCTCTGAACGTTTGAAGTCATTAACAAATTAAAAATGAAATTTCTTGCAAAATCTACTTTACGAAAGAGTTTTGATGTTTTTATCCAGAGTATCTTTGTTTTCCGGAGCTGTCTGTACTAAAAGTTATTCAGACAAATACCAAAAATCTAACAATGCAGGACAAATCACATCGGGTGCAGATGCACAACAATTAAAACAAATTTGCCATCGTTGCAAGCAATTAGGATGAATTCTGGTCTGAAGTTGCAAGTACCCTGGATTTCCAGGCCCCTGGATTTCAACGAGACAAGAATTCAAGTTCGTACCCAGTGTTTTTATGTAAGATCTTTCAAGTTTTCATTTGCCAGGCGCTTGTTTAATTTTTTTAATGTATTCAGTTAGTCATATTCAGTTCTCTTTTATATCCACTTCTCGTGAATCACTTGACAGATGGTCTTCTATAAGCACATCCCTTTGGGGAAAGTAAATTTTAAGTCATAATAAGAACATAAGACCTGCCATACTGGATCAGAGCAAAGGTCTATCCAGTCTGTACGCTGATTCTGGCAGTAGCCCAGAGTAGTATGTTAGGTTTTAATGGTCGGGGTTTGATCTTTCAGTGAGTACTAAGTGGGTGACTAAGTAGAAAATGAAAAGGAATTCCAAGAGCAGAAAACCGGAAGAAAAAGCAAGGATTTCTCCCTGTGCCTCAGACATAACTCAAGGTCTCTGTTCCCCCAGCAATACATATCACGAGCATGCTTTCCCTCAAAGGGGCACTGAGGTAGTGAAACTTTAGCAAACGCTGCGTACCAATGGCAGTAATGTGTTACGTTCTGAGGCCCCAGCACATACAGCTACTCTGGAGGACTGCCTTCAGACTTTATGTTGCAGAATGGCAGTGTATAATCGAACTCCAGCAATGTGAAAAGAACTTGTTGGAGAAGGATGAGGAGAAGACAAGCAAGTCGGGATAGGTGCAGTTTGAATACATACTGAATGCCTAGAAATCTGGATTTGCACAAAGTACACTGTCAGTAGCTGAAACATTTCTTTCCTGTTACTTGCAGCAGCTCTGCATTTTTCCACTGAGATTGTACTTCAAAGTGCTCGGGATTTATCTCATCTTTTTAATTGCTCCTGTTTCAATTAAATTTCATCATAACAACAGCCCACCTGGAGACCCAAAAGGAATTTGAACAGGTTGTGAGCAAATTAAATAACTGTGGAAATTACAAAGTTTACCTCTACTGGCCATTGCAGGAAAAACTGCATACAGAGTACATGTTTTCTGTAACCTTAGTGCTTTTGGGAAACTTCAGAAAAAAAGGAGTTTCCCTGCCAGAAATCTGTAAGGATCATTGATAATTTGTTGATCAGCTTTAGGTTCATTAGATCTATGCGCTTCATTATCTGATTAATTCAGAGGCAGGTTTGTAATCGGTGATGAAATGTTTAAGATTCTTCTGCTCTGGCCTCCACAACCTCCTGCAGCTCATTAGATAAACTAATCAGATTGAATTTTCCACCATGCTGTTTATTGTAGCTCTAATGGAAGACAATCACTTTAAAATTACACACTTGGCAGGTAATTTCTAAAAGCCATAAGCTGTGGAATCACTGTTCTCTCTTTGCCTTTCTATAGAAAGGTAAGTTGTGGTGATTTATGTTAGAATTTAAGAGCTATTTTGCAATATAACATGTAATGAAATGCTACTGAAAATATCATTTTTTTGTCTTTGCCATTCTTCTTGTCACCTGCCTGCCCTTTCAGAGATGTTGTGTAATGTGTGATGAGTTGAGTTTAATACTCCTACTTTCCCATCTTTGTGATTTGATTTTTGTTGTTGGTTTTTTGTGGTTTTTTTTTAGAGCATTAAGTACTTTCTTCTCATGCTCTTATCTTGGGATGAATAATAATAGTAAAAATACCAAGACAAATTTTTAGTCCTCATGTTTCACAGATTGGTTGATATAACCCATGTAGTGCTGAAGCTTTCTGAACTAAGTTGCTAAGGGCATGGTTTTGGTCATACAGAGGGGAACCAGTCAGCCCGCATGCCCTGAATGTGCCAGCCCCAGATGGATGCTCCTTTAGGGATTTGTCTTTAGTCACTCGTTTTATGAATAAGCAGCAAGCTGCATAATGCCAGCTCTGCTTCCTCCACCTCCGTGGATGTGACAGCTTGAGTAGGAAGCACCACGTGCGCCTGGGTCATGGGAGTGAAATGTGCTGCTCAGGAAAAGGTCAGGGGTAAAAGTCATAGCAAAACATATCCCCTTAAAGTGGATGGCACTGTTGCTTCTCACTGCTTCAAATAATATTGGGGTTTTTGAAATACTGAAATCTATTAAAACTAAGCTGGCCTTCTGTGACATCATTCCACAGGGTCTACTCCATCGAAGGTGTGTGGAGATAACTGAGCTCAGAACATAGGAATGTTGTAAGCACTGCTTGTGAAGTGCAACTACTGGTGCCCAGACTGTATCTAACAGAGTATTTCTTGGAGGAAATGCTTCTGGAATGACACATTGTGGTTTTGGCTGAATTTTTGCAGGGCTAACATGTGGTCTGCTCTGTCTGTCAGTGACACCCCTCTGCCGGTAGTGCTGCGTACCTGCATGCCTGTGGGGCTGAATTAACCTGAGCCCATGTGTAGGAGCTCCCTTTCAGTACTCTCAAAATCCGCTGCCAAACAATACCATCTTTCTCCTTCAGCTGTCCAGTGTTTCAGTGAGTTTGCAGGTGGTGAGATTCAGGACAACTGTACAGAGTTGCATTCATATGTCACAGGAAAGGCAGTATTACACCTGTTGCTCCATTGCTCTCTGTTTCATCCTGGCTCAGCACTGCTCGCTGTGAGCTCCATCCCATGACCCAGGTTTGCCCTCCCAATGGCAGGCAGCCCAGCTCAGCACTGTGGTGGCCAGCTCACTTTCCTGCTAGTTGCAGCAGGCTGATATCTGGCCTGAAAATCCATATGGATAGGGCTGATCCAGGCTTTCAGCAGCCATACAGCGCCCACATAGCCACCCCCCAGGCTGTCCCCCACCCTTCTCCACCTGGCCTGAACTTCAGAACACATGCTTGCTCTATACCCTTGGATTATTCCTTTGTTGTTGTTGTTATTTCCCAAACTTGTAGCTATACACCTGGAGAAACAGATTTTTGATAGCCTCCTCAGCCCTTTCGACGCTGCTTGAGCTCACATCATCTTTACTAAAAGCTTAGTGTGGTAAAAAGATTCTCTATGCTTTATTTTAAAATAGAGATCCAATTATGGTTCAAATTTCTGCAGCTGTGAGAAATATAAGAAGTGATGTAACACAAGAATAAAGAACAAGGCTTTTTATTAGAGTTCTCCTTAAAAATACATTTGTAAGTAGCACTAAGACACACTTAAGACAGAAGTGATATTTAATGCAGACGTCCCTCCCACATAGGGTGCTCGTTCCATGGGCTCTGCTGCCATCTCATGGCTTCATCGCCAGATTCTGAACTCAGTCATTTGAAGTGCCTTGCTTTTTGCGGGCATAATGCTACTTCACTAGCACGTGTTCTTTGGTTTGGATTGGTTTTCTTGTTTGATTTTCTTCCTAGTTTGGTTTTATTCATTACAGAAGTGTAGGACATTACTGAAGTACTCTTTTGTCTCATTTTTCTTTTTTCTCCTCCAATCGCAGGATAAATTGATTATGTTAGAGAAAGGGGTTGTGGACTACTTCTGAGACTTCTAACCAACTGAGAAAAGCAGCTTTATACCAATAGTAAGCTTCAGGTTTTTTGTGTTCTCTTTTTAGATTAGCTATAAAATTAACTGTTTAGTTGCTCTTGAAGATGAACTTAACCCCTGCTGATCCTATGTAGCTCCCTAAAGTGTGTTCTGAATGAATTAGAATCACTTTGAAATCCGAGTTTTGTCTATTCCATAAATCAGCATATCTAGGAATCCCGAATGCAAGGAGCACCCTGTCAGACCAGGACAGAAGTCCATCTAGCTCACTGCCCTGTCTGTGGCAGCAGCATATGCCCTATCTGGGGATAGTCACTAACAGGGAAGTAAGAGTTGTAATTGAAATTCTGTCTGAAAGTAAATTCTTTTTGCTTTAATATCAGATAGTATTTCATGACTACCAGTGAAATGCATGAATACCAGGAGAAATGCAGCAGTGTGGCCATGGCTGCACAGCCCTTGCCAGTAAACAAGGCACCACTCATCAGTGCTGGCAGCAGGTACGTGAGCTGTGTGCAATGGTGTCAACTTCTCCAACACCTTGCAGTAGGAAAGGATGTCAGCATCAGGTGGTAACTTGTGAGGACAGCTGCACCCAGCAGTGATTTCTTAAGAGCTGGCTGGGCTATTGTTAGTTAGTTAGTGTGGGCGGTGTTTTTTCTTGTCAAAGGAAGTGCGGATTATCTTAGTAATTATCCCGGATACTTCTGACATTCTCTTACAAGCTATAAAAACCATGGATTAAAATTACAGATAGTAATTCAGATTTCCCTGCAGCGCTTTTAGCCTTTTGTTCATATCTCAGTGCAGGTATGGGTGAGAGCCTGAATAAGTTCTCTGAGACATATGGTGGTCCTGGAAAACTATACAGCTGAATAAAGATGAGATGAAAACATGGGTAGAGTTCTGACAAATACATAAATACAGATAATAGCTGAAGAAGCTTGTTTTTCATATCTGAGGATGTCTGTAAAATAATTTTAAAGAACCAGTCTTCAAAGTCACCATGATATCAGACATAGGTATTTCTGAACTTCAGTAGCACGTAATCTGAAGTAGCCAATGTCAGTTCCTCAGTCTTCAGTACCAGTGGCATATCACAAGTCCTCAGCCTCTGCCACTCCTCTTCTCACACTGTGTGCACCTGATTGATGTGTGGAACTCCCCAGCTGCCACACACTGTGGATGTTACACCTTTGCTGCTATCAGGATGATAGAATAAGGTCATAACTCTAAATAGTTATGATGATAATACAGTCTCAAAGATGTTTACAGTTTCACAATACCCATGAGAAGAGGTGAGCATTAAGCTGGCTTCTATGTATGCTGTATACTTCTTAACAAATGTTGAGATTTGGAGCAGTAAGTGCTATATAGATGCAAAATCTTGATTATCAAATAGCTGTTCAGGGAATTGTATGGGAACTGTTGAGTCCCACCCTGAAGCACTGATTGAGCACCTGGGGAAAGGTCCCGGTCAGCCCTGGGAGCACAGGTGAAGGCAATTCAGCTGTGGGACAGGAAGGGGTGCAGCCTGGCTGCACCTCTCAGGCCCCATTTAAGGGCTGACTGCCAGTGAGGAAGGATCTCTTCTTGGAGATCTCTCCTTAGTGAAGCTTTCCCCTGCAAACCTGGAATCTTCTGATATGGGTGAGCTATCTTCTTCCCTTCCCTTATAGCAGCTTTCTATTGTGCCAGTCCTTCTGTCATTACACCTCTGGTAAAACACCTTTCCAGTCATATTGATCTGTCCAATTGCTACAGAATTATATTAATGGGTACTACAGTCCTTGTTCTTTATAACCAGTGACTTCTGTTGTATTCCCACGAGTTTTTGAAAGCCTCTTATAATACTTTCTGTATTTTACACTTGCTTTGTTTTTTTCATGTTCTGTGTCTGTAAAGCTTATTTTAAAACAAAACTTCTTCAGATGATGATAGCAGCTTTGCGGCAAACAGTGCGATTCTGGTGCCCTGAAACGGTGTCTGATGGCATTTCAGACGTGAAGTGGTAGCTGAAGGCCACGAGGATTCCACCCGCCGTATCTGCGGCCCGGTACAGTGCTGCGGGTGCCCCAGGGCAGCTGTGTGAGGCACCCGGCCTACCGCGTAGTGACCGCCAGTGGGGACCAGAGCCCAGCTAGGAGCTCGGCAGCCCTGACAATCCGCGGGCTGGGGCTGAGGGCGCGGCTGGAGCCGCCCTACGGCTGGCAGCTCCCTGCTTTCTCTTTTCCAGGAAGCACTTCAAGAACCGACAGCCCCGCACGCGCCCGGACAATAGGCGAAGCCCCGCCGGCCGTACCAGCAGCGTGCCCAGGCTGTGCCTGAGCTGCCGGGGGCGGTGCCGCCGCGCCCCTCCCCTCCCGCCGCCGCAGGAAGCACGGGGCTGAGCGCCCTGCCCGCCGCCGCCATGCATTGTGGGGCGGCAGCAGCAGAGCCAAGATGGCGGCCAGCAGGAGGCTGATGAAGGTAACAGCGGCGCCGCGTCGGGAAGGGCCGCGGGATGGGCGGCCCTCGCCTCCCCCTCGCCCTCAGCGCTCCTACGGGACCGGGCTGTTCGCCTTCCCCCGCTACGGACCGCTCGAGCGGCCCCTTCCCGTCCCCTGCCCAGGGCGGCCGGGCGGGAGCGGTCGGCGCTTAGGCCGCAGCCGTGAGGGGCCGCGCCTCCTCCCCGGCCCCGCGCCGCGCTCGGGGAGCGCCCCGCGGCCGCCGTTCGCCGCCTGGGGCGGCCCGGGAGGGGTTCGGAGAGCGCAGCGAGGCCGTGCGGAGCAGGCCGGCCCCCTCCCTCGGGGGGCTCCCGCGGTGACTAAGCAAAGAGGAAGGACCGAGGGGGAAGGAAACGGCGCGACCGGGACGCCCTGCGCCCGGCCCATCCCCAGGATTGTGTGAGGGCCGGGCCCTCTCCGCGGGCCGCGCTGGAGAGGGCCGGGCAGGGGGGCACAGGAGCACCCCGAGCCCTCTCCCTCCCCCGGCCGCCGCCCCGCATCTGAGGGGTTCCGCTGCCCCCGCCGTGGGTGTGGGGTGGGAGGGGGGTGCTTCGGCGCCGTTGTTTGGTGGGGGGGACCGTCGCGCCCGCGTGAGTCAGAGGCTTATCGGGATGAAGCATGGACCCGGGTTCAGAAGTTGCCTCGCTCGCTCCGGGCGCGGTGATGGTTTTGTCTTCACTGCGATGTGCTGAGATGTGGGGCAGATTCTTACGTGCAGACAGCCTCGAGTATGAGTTTCCACAAAGAGAATGTATTTGCCTTAAAATACCATTTGGGGTGAAAATTGGTATATAGCAATGTTGCTAACCTTCTCCTTTAATAGTAGATTTAGAGGTGCCCTTAAGGATGTGAGCCCCCGGTAGGATTGGGGTTTTGTGGGGACTATAGGCTGTTTGAGGTTACATTTCCATGGCTTATCACATCCATGTGAATGTGAACAGTCGCTTTTGAGGAAACCCGTAGCTCAGCATTGCTTTCGCAAGACTCATTTTGTCATTTTAATTGTGCTGTGTAGGCATCAAAAATTAAATAGTAAATATATTATGTGCGGAGTCAGTCAGGTATGTATTAGATCAGCAGGGGTAAGGACTTGGTTCTCCTTAAGGCTCCTGAGGAGATGGCATTTGGTTTTTATTTCATTTCTGATAGCTGTTATTTTTTTGTCATAGTTTGAGAGTCATCAGTACATCTGCTGCTTTGTATTGGAATTAGGTTCTTTGTTTCGGATAGGAAATGTGTAGCTTCTTGCAAGGCTGCTTTAATGCCTGGTCTGTTGTTCAAAAGTGCATCAGTACTTTTTTCTTAGAGGAAAAATATCTAATTCAATGTCACAGTATTTAGTAAACAACATAAAAATGTGAGAAGCAAGGAAGTTTGTCCTTAACTTCATAGAACCCTTGTTTTTTTTCAGCCCCTCACGCAGTTCCCGTGTGCTCCTAAGGCATCACACAGTGCCTTGGTCTTCTGCTGAAATACCATAGAAATGGTTTTGATGATGTGACCTTTTCTAGAAAAACAGTGGCAGTTTCTTTTCAGAGGGAGCAGCGTAGGAAGGAAGGAAGGAGACATTGGTAACTTCCCTCTTACGTTTTTACTTTCATTTTTATTGCCTTCTGTTTATGGACTGTGCATGTCATGTGCTTTTTTCTATGCAACTCCAACAGCTGCGAGATGCTTTATCACATAACTTGTACAGGCTGTTCAACAAGCAGCTTCCTTTGTTCCTTTCGTGGCATCGAATTAGCCCGTCTTGCTCTAAGTTGGCCATTCACCTGGGTAGGAACAGACTGGAGCTCTTATAGCTCACGTGCACCAACCTGTTACTGTTATTTAAGTTATAAAGTGGAAATTCACTGATCAGCACATGACCTCAAGTCTTTCACTGTAAAAATTTTGCACTATGGAAGAGCCTGTGGTATTCTCGTCTTAGAGCCGTGGGATGATGGGCAATTCCATGTGTCACTCAATATCCAAAACAAAAAAAAAAAACCAACCGAACTAGTAATAAATAAGGTAGGATAAGCATTAACAGTTCTTTTCTTTGGGCTAAATGTCAACTTTGTCTTTGGTGGCTGAGAATGAATCTTTTATAGGTCGCATAAAATAAAGGGATTTCCATTTCCGTAAGGTCTTGCCAACATTTTGAAGTGCTGTAATTTTTCCTGAAGACGTGTCACGCATCACAGTCACTCATGAGTCATGATGCCACAGAGACTGGGTGAAGTTGATTCATAACAACATGCAGCTTGCCCACAGACAATGGGAATGTTATTGTAGTTGCCACCTTGCAGGTGGAAGTGGGTTTCCTTTTCAGATTGAGGACTCTTCACGAGGGGGTTTGCAAACTGAAAGAAGTACTAAATTTTTGCTATCATACAGTTCAATTTTAACATTAAGTCAGGTTATAACATGTGTAAGATTGTCTTGTTACTGCACGTTCTGTGTGCAAACGGCCTATCTTAGGCCAAGGCCCTAATTTATGGCCTCGCTTAGAGCTTTATGCGATGGTCTGGTCTAACTGTTTTCTCTTCTGTTTGTTCAAGTCCTTCCAGGAGCACACCCAGGTTAGTAAAAATGTGAAATGTTCTTAGCTAATGAATCGTGCTCCAGCAGCATTTGAGGTGGAGTTTTGATCTCTGAGGCATCATTACACCTCTTCAAAGAGCCACAGCTGTCAGATCTCCATTGCTTGTGGAATATGAGAAGTGGGAATAAGTCAGCCTGCACCAAGGGTGTGTTGTTATGGGTTATCCCTTGCAGGATGGGACTGAGAACCGGGCAAACACAGTAATTCCGTTTAAGAAAGCAGCTCATCCTTTACTTTTGGGGAGCTGCTTTGCTTCATGACCCTTTCTCGTGAAAAGCAGCTTTTCCCCAAACACGCAGGAGGGGAGTGCATCTGCAGGGGACATGGGAGGGGTTTCACTGAAGGGCTTCTTGCGGTTTCCACTCACTGACATGAAACAAGCCGTTTTCTGGAGTTGAATGATCTGTGGAGAGGCAGTGTGTAGCTGCAAAGGGGGAGGCTGTCTTGGTGCTGAATAGTCAAGGTACCCGCTTGGTGTCAGAGCAGTGTGTGGTACTCAGGCACTTGACAGCGCTCGCTCTCAGGTGGTGCTGAGCTGTCCTGGGTCTGCAGCTACTTCCTCCTGTGCTCATCTGCAGTATGATCTAGCTGAGGTCTGTGCTTCTGCTTCCTGGCTTTTAGGTGTTACAAGTATTTATAGCATTAAGAATTTAAAATAGATTTAAAGAGTAGATAATGATTCTTTAAGTCTCCCTGTTTTTACTCTGCCTCCATGATCGCGCAATCAGACTCTTATGCCACCATTGAACTCGATGATAAAATCCAAGGCTGCCCCACTGTGACCTGCGGAGTGCTGCAGTCTCATGAACAGCAAAGGTGTCCCCAAGGCAAGTGTTGAAAACAGCTCTACATGTGTCCAAGCACTGGTTCTCAGTAGCGAGGGATGGAGGGCTGCGAGCAGTACGTGGTTGTGTGCACAGAAGTGAGGGTACTGATTCCTTCTTTGGGAATGGAAATTGAAAGAAAGATCTATAATCAAAACTTCAAGAGAACGTTTCTGAATAAAAACCAGATGTAAACATTTTGCCAGAAAGTAGAATTACTCGATAAATAAGAAAGCATGTGAGCATATGGAGCTGCAGTATCTTGATTTCAGAACCTCTATAATTGCTCCTAAATGTGCTGGAATCTGGTTTGTTTTCTCTTTTGGTTTTGTTTGTTTTGTTTCTTTGTTTTTAACATTTCTCAGCAGTGCACAAGATTCAGAAAGTCAAGTTGGAGCTCTTTATCAGTGTCTTGGAGCCTGTTTAACTTTGTCACATCTTTTAGATACTGTATGAATGGATAAACAAATTGTAAACGCTAGGTAGGCAAAGTGTGCAGTCATTTCAGTAGACATTTGTTTTCCTTTTTGAATTTAATAGCATCTGCAGCTTCATGCAGAACTTCCTGAAGTCAATGAACTTAACCGTTTCAGTCTTCACTGCATTTTCCTGTCTAGTTTGTTTCTTTTTAGACAAGTCCCCAGACTTCAAAGATATACAAGCAAAACAGTTCCAGGATTGTGTGGAATGCCAGTGGTTTGGTTGGTTTTTTAGCCTTCAATGAATTTTGAGGAGCTAGGAGTTCTAAAAATTATTATAATCTATGGATTTAGGTGTGAATCTGGTATTTCAGCTTTCTTCTAAAAGACAGGTACGTTTTACTCAATGATCTTCAGGGTCTCTTCCAACCCAAGGCATTCTGTGGTTTTAAGGAGATGTCGCTTCATTTTCTATATCGGCCATTTGATTTTCAATAGCGTAAAATTGTTTGTGCTGCTCGAAGCAAAAAAAAACTGAAACTTTATGTATTGATTCACTATGAGAAAGGTAGTGTATGCATCCAGGCCTGCTGTCAGTGTTCTTCCCAGGGGTTGGATCTTACCCCTGGAACAGTATTTTCTCCTTCCCATGTGCTGGGCAGAACATACCCAAAGTACGGCGTCGTGCCCCGAGGGAGCGCTGGGAGACGAGCAAGCAGCACCTCTGCAGTGAGTGGGGGGAGCAAAGCAGCCAGGTTGCGTGCAGTGCTGATAACAGTGGGAAGTTAAAGATGACTTCAACTCTTACTGCAGCATTCTAACCTTTAGTTATGCTGCTTCGGTGTGCCTTTAATTATGTTGCTTGACAAAGGGGTGGAGGACAGAAGAGGAATTATTCTATTCACTGCCTGCCTAGACTACTAGGATTTATTTTAAAATAAATATCCAGACTGTATTCTTATACCCCATAAAGTAATTTTTGGCCCTTTAAGCTTAGCTCACGTCACTGAAGCATTAACTTCTTGGTGACATTTAGTAGTTCATTCACTTCTAACTGTGCCTATATCCTTGAGTTGTCTGCTTCTGTAGTTCTGAGGCAGTTTAGGTCTTTATTATGAGTTTTGTTTGTTGCCAGGAAAAGAAAAACCTCTCCCATCATTTTTTAATCCTGAGTGCTTAATCTCCTATCATTCCTGATGAATTAGACATAAAAACACTAAAAATATGAATTAGAAATAAGAGTATTACATTGTAAATATGCTTCTAGGATAAGAAAAGTCACTGCTAGGATAAATTGGCACCTGCCTTAAGCAAGTTATTCAGGTGAGTCATATCTCCACGTGAGGAAAAGGACTGCCTGCTTCATCCTCCTGTTCTCTTTTTGGTTACTAGTTACTGCTGCGGGACTCAAGGCAGCAGGGAAGGAGGCACAGAGCCTGGGCCTGATGCGCTGCAGCCACTTAGTGCTGCTCTGATTATGAGAGTGAATTCCAGGGTTGCTCCACATCTTGTTTTAAAAGAGAAGATGAACAGAGTTTCTGCTGGCTCTTCCCTGTAGCGTCTTCCAGGCTGTTTAATTCCCTCTTCCATATGATGGGCTTGACAAAAAAAATAAGGAACAATTTGTGTATTTGCTTGGGTTCTTTCCTATTGTGCAATTCTTTTTACAATTCTATAATGATCTGTGCCCTGGTTGATTGCATTTCTTAAGTAATCATTCATAAGTAGATTTGGGTTTAAAAAATGAAATACAGATATTTCATTTTCCATTAATGCAAAGCTATTCTATCTTTTTATTAGCTTAATAATAGTAATTTTCTAGTCAGTATACTTAAAACATTGAACTTGGGTTTTTTCTTTTCCTGTTTTAGAGGCAGGGTATTTGTGTTGCATGTTTATTCATGCTCAAATACACAGTGGTAAATTTAGCCTGATCTGTTCCTGGTGGCTGGCGCATTATATCTGGTGTGGAATGGGATTTATCCCATGTGGGACAGTTGGTTTTTGGACGTGGCAGTTCTGTGTGCGGAAAGCTCCATCCCTAGAACAGCTGCAGGAGGGGCCTGAGCTGCTCTGGTGCTTCCCAGGCAGGTGCTCTGTGCCTTCAGCGCCCTCTGATGCTCTGTGTGCATTGTGGTTCCTGTGCTGGTAGTTGGTGTTTAATCATGATATCCCACCCAGGTTTACAAGTGTGGTTGTCTGCAGTGGAGATCCGTGTGCTGGCAGCATGCACCTCAGCAATGCTTTTCCCCACAGTGTGGGCGTGCAGTCGTGGTCCCCAGTCTGAAGCACACAGGGAGAGTTTGTGTCGGGAGCCTTGAGTTTGAGTTCAGTTACACTGTCTGTGCAGATAAATCTCCTGAAGGACTGTCGTTATTGTGCAGAAAGGTGGAGCCTTGAGGTTTTGCTGGTTTTGGTCTTATGGCTTCCTGGAAATAAATGCTCAGGGAAACAGCTGCTGCAGTAGGGCTTACAGTCATTTTAAATACAAAAACAGCATAAATACTTGCTTTGGTGATACCTGCATCACTAACCAATAAAAGGTGATTTTACTGGTGGTTGATGGGTACAGAAAGATACCTTGTTTGTATTCCTTCTTGTTACGGCTACAGAGAGGGGCATCTTAATAAATGCTGTGAGGTATGAAACAAAGGTAGAGCTGGAACAGCTGAAGTTATTGATCTAGATAAGATGAGTATTGCATAGATGTTCATTCAGGTTTGCATCATTTAAGTTGATCTTGCAGGGATTTATTGGTTTTCAGCTGAGAAGATTGGTCTGTTCAGCAACTTTGTAAGTTTTTAAAACTATTAGGAAATAATTCTTCCAAATCACTGGTTTTCATTTAGGTGAGTCCTGTGATGCACTTTGTGCTTCAGTTATCAAAGCATGGTATCAAAGGCATTGGTTTGCATTTGAACTGTAAAAACATCTTTTAAATAAACACTTTAAAAATACCGCTACTCCGTTTTATGTATACGGTGATCTTATTAACCAAGTACTATAGTGTATTTGTGACATTGAAAACTAACCCTTTTTAAACAACTTGTCTCAGATTTTCACTTCTCACAGGGACAACGTTTTGCTTAGTGTGGGTTGCTGCCATTGGAGCCTTGGGCTTCTCTAGTGTTAGAGGAAGCAGAGCTGAGCTGCGGGTGTTCCGCACGGAGCTGGGCGCTGGGCCTCCTGTCACCACTAACTGTGGGCTCTGCTTGTTTTCCAGGAGCTGGAAGAAATCCGCAAATGTGGAATGAAAAACTTCCGTAATATCCAGGTTGATGAAGCGAATTTATTGACCTGGCAAGGGCTTATTGTTCCTGTGAGTATGGCATGCTCCTTACTTTAATGAGCTTTAAGACAAAGCGATGGTCATTTGCACTGTAAATCCACAGCTTAGCATTGCTGTTAGTGACCGTTAGGTAGTTTTTGTACATTGACAAGATGTCTTCATTTTAGGGAAGCTGGCTTTCAGAGTTGTTGTTTTCTGGGCAGTGAAGGGTGGTTATGGATTTAATTCTTAGCCCTCTTTAGACTTCTCATATAGTCTTAGGCAAATATTGTAATCTTTCTGTCTCACTTCATGTGAATGTCTTGTGGTTTTATTAGTGCCTGATAATTGTTGTAAGTAGTGTGAAGAAAAATCTATACATAATTGAACGGGGCTCTAGACAACTCTGATGGATACCTGGCTGAATGCTGCGTAACTGTGGGCCTGATCCAGCAAATGGCTGCCTCTGGAAAGGCTGCAGGCCCAGTGATGGCACTGGGTTACTTGGGAAAGGCCCTGGAAAGGGGAAGCAGGTGAGTTCTGTAGCTTGTTGTCTCAAGCTGAAAGTACAAAACTTACATCATCGTAGGAGAATGCCTGAGTTGTGAAATACTTCATTTACTCCTCAATAGATTTTGGTGTATGTTGTTTTCTTGTGGTTTTGGTTGGTTTGGGGTGCTTTGTTTGTAAATGACTGCATTCGTTTCTAGGGAAAAAATTAAGTGTTGGAAAAGTCTGCAGGGAAAAGGTTTGGATTTTTACAAGTGAGCTCTTTAAAAGAAAGTCCTTAAGCATTAATTGCTTCCAAAAACACTAATGCTGCTGTTTAAGAGTATAATAGAAGTAGACAACCACTGTATTAGTCAAATAGAGGGTCTTGTTACGAAGGAGACAGCAGGGATCTAGTATGTTAAATTCCTTGGTTGCGTGGATTTTCACCTCCCTTTATTTTCCACTGCTACGGCTCACGTTCACTTATTACATCACCTACTTTTAAGTCTGGGTCTTTGTTTCTGCTTTTCCTTGGGTGCTACCTACAAGGTCTCCTGACCGACGTAACTTATTTTGAAAGACACTGAAGTATTATTTTGGCACTGCCTTTGCTTTTGCAGCTGAAGGCCGTTCACAAGCTTGGGTCGTGTCATCTCTGCTAAGAACTTTGTGAGGCCTTTGAACTTGAAGTGCTATAGAACAGATTTAACTTACATTCTGTGAGCAATTCCCTCAAGTGATTGAGTCTGCTCTTCCTAATAAAGCAAGCAGGATTCAGTGCTCAAATTTGACATAACTGAGAATCAGTGGTTTGCAAGCCGCTCCAGTGCGCGTGGTTCACGTGTGCCAGGTTAGTATCTTGGTACTACTTTGGAGTGGTGTGTGGATGGTAAACATGGCTAATAAAGCAAAACACCAGAATGTTTGTTTGCTGCTGCTAAAGTTAGAAATATGTGGGGTGCAACATCTATTTATTGCAAGGGAAATAACTACACCAGTAAGGATTTAAGGCTAAGAGGGAATTTGGTTATGAAATCTGTGCTTATTAGAGCAATTAATAGTTGTGTCATAGCTGTTTGAAGAGTAGTATAGATTACTGTTTTGAGGAAATACTATAAACGATGCTCCCTCTGAAGCATAGTTTGTTTTTCTAGCTATTGCTGGGATGGATGGCTTGAAAATATCAAATATAAACTGGATGCGAGTGAGGTGTGCTGCTTTTGGTTGGAGTGGTGGTTTCTAGGTGCCTTCCCAAGTTGTTCTTTCCACGTTTTACATGCTGTTCCCACTTTTGTTCTTGTGGAGAATTTGAGATACAAGTACTGTGTCATTAGTAGACTGACTAGTTACTGATTATTAAACTCTGTAACTAGGCAGTATTTTGGTTTGCTTAATTAAAATATTAAAGACATGAAGGTTAGTATTCAGACAGTGTTCATGCAGAAGTAGTGCTATAAAAACCTTTATGCGTTGTATTTTGTTGTTAGTGCTTGTTCAGTTGAGAAGCCTGTTGAAGGTGGTTTGTCAGCATGTTTTCCTGTTCTAAATTGTAGAATAGGGAATAGCTGAAGTTCCCTATGTTGAGAAAGCACTGGTTGTTTTTTAACGCCAGTGTGAGGCTCCAGGCTGTTGTAAAAGGTGCTGCTGGTTTACACTGAATTTTATTTCACTTTGTCCATAGCAAACACTTCTGATAAACTTCTGCAGATAAAAATAAGTCGGGTGGGTGCAAGTCATGTGTTAGCATCTGTACTTCAGCTTTTGCAACTCAGACTGTCTACCTTCTCGGTATGAGAATAATGTAACAAATTATTGGAAATGAACTTCTTGAATATTCTGTGTTCTGTCTCTTGAAAAGATGAGCAGTTGTTTTACATACATTTTTTAGTTAAAATTTATTGGTGAGTTATGGTGGAAAAACTGTTCTGACTGAAAGAGTCAAGCAGAAGGTGGGTATTCTTAAGCCAGGTCTGATCCTGTAGCATTTCACTGAACATCCTCACACGTTTTAGCAGGTGATGGAGGTAAGAACCAAGTGAACAATGTGAGGAGGGCGTTAACCTGAACTGCCACGACAGCCAGAAAGTTATTTGTTAAACTTGAAAAGCTTTCAGGATTGCTTAGCTAAGAAGTGGTCTTAAGCTACTCGAGTTTATTTCTTCCCTTGACTCAAAAAATCATGTGTTACTTCTTCAAGTGTACAACCAGACTTCCCTATATGGACAAAAACAACTGGATGTTATGTGTTGAATAACATCTTAATAGAGTGCTCCCAACCTGAAGTATCTGTAAAACTTTTTTTAACCTGTGGAGTGGAATTGAATGGAGGAAATGGTCTGATAGGTAATGCAGAATGATTATACTTAACACAAACTGGAAACACTAATTCTTCAAGTATTTGGGAAGGCTTTGTGTCCTGGTTATTGTTTCTTGTAGAATGTCACTTTCATCATCTTTAAACATAGCAGTAGCTTTTTTCCTGCCTTTCTTCTGCAGTTAGCATTTGAAATAGTAGCAGTGGTTGAAAGATCTTTGCCTACTTCACAGTTCTCTCACTGTATTCCATCAAAAATGATCTGAGAGCAGTGGGTGCTAAAACTGCATACGAATTCAGAATGTTCTCATCAGCAGATGCAGTGGATATCTATCTTTAGTACAAATTAATGCTCAGCAGATTTTTATGTAGTCAGCACAAAAAGGTTCTCAGTGTTTATGGGAATCTGACAAATCAAACTGCTTTGCTGTTCGAACCACCGTGTTGTGAGAGAGACAAAATAAGCAGGTTTAGAGAAACCAATATCCTCGTGAGGTTTCCTGTTTGTGTATCAGAAAGGGTCTACAGTGTATTTCAAAATACTAATAAATGTGGGAGTAGAAATACTTGTTAGATCTCTGAGCATGGAGTAAATGGGGTTGGCTGCTTTCCTAGCAGAAATGTCAGCCGGCTTCAGAGTGGCGGTGGTCTGCCTTTTTCCGCGGTGCAGTACGAGGTGATGGAGGTTGTATCGCCTCGTCGTTACTGCCTTTAGTTTTGATGTTCATAGATGTAGGAATGTGTTTGGAAAAAGTGCCTTTAAAAGAGGTCAATTAATAGACTGAAGTCTGAAACATGCTTTTACTTAAAGCTCATGTGTTACAGAATGCCACGTTCTTTATGTTCTGTCATCTTGTTGCAGGACAATCCTCCGTATGACAAAGGAGCCTTCAGAATCGAAATCAACTTTCCAGCAGAATATCCATTCAAACCTCCTAAGATTACATTTAAAACAAAGATCTATCACCCTAACATCGATGAAAAGGGGCAGGTTTGTCTGCCAGTAATTAGTGCTGAAAACTGGAAGCCAGCAACCAAAACTGACCAAGGTAGGGTGGAGGGGGGAAAGAAAGGTTATTAAGAGACTTTGTATTGTGTATTTAAAGCAAACAGTATTTTAGCTTGTCACTGCTTTTCTGGTTTATCCGTTTTTCTAAGGTTTGCCTCATGAATACATGTGAGTAAAGCATGCAGCTCTTCTGGAATGCCGTTTTGCTATTAGAACGTAATGACACTGACATGTGGCACTTCCACCCCCAGGAAACCACAGAACTCTTAATGACTGAAGAGTTCATTAAGGTTGTGTCCTTTGTATATTTAAATCCAAAATGAAAAAGCATTTATGTTGGTGTTACTTTTGTGTTTCTTTTTAAACAGTAACTGTATAATCCAGAGGTAGTTTGGCTTGTTTGCTTAAAGAAAAAAACAAAATCATAACACAAATTAACTCTTAGCTATTAAAGATCACTGCTGTGAGGCTTACTGTGTGGAGTGTCTGGATAAGAATTTGAGTATTTTAAGGATGAAGTCTCAACAGGTTTTCTGCCAGACTGAGAGCAAGTCTCTCATGCTGCTGTTTTGCAGTCTTTTCCTTTCTTCATGGGCTTGTTTTAGCATCAGTGTTTATTTTGTTAATCCATCTTTCTGTGAACCTGCAGCAGTGTAAGCACAGCCCTTAAACGCATTCCTTTTTCTGTAGAACTCTCCTGCACGGAAGAATAAACTTCAGTCCATTTGCTACTGTAGACCTTTCACAAGGAAATAACACTATTAGTATGGTATGAGGACAGTTGGTTTTGATCAGTCACGTCAGAAGGCGGAGATATTTGGCTTATCATAAATAATTAACTCATGTTTCATATAACCTGTATCTTACACTTAAACGTTGTATTAATTGTGCTTAATATTAAAATGGACCAAGGTAGCAGGGTTGTGAAGTACTGTGGGTTTTGAGGTTAACTACTGTTACAACAATCTTTTTTTTTTTTCCAACTTGTGTTAAATAGCTTTAGGGAAAGTTACTGTATTACTACAGTGTTTTATCGGGCTTTACTGAGCGAAAGGCATTGTTACATGCTGTATTAGTTTGTTACAATTGAAAGGTTATAGTGAGAAACATTCCTACTTGGCAACACAGTGACAATCTTGCCTTGGGGGACTTTGAGAGGTGTATTTTCCACCCCTTCCTTTCAGGTAAAGGTAAAAAAGAGTGAGAAGACTGTGCTCTGCAAGAAGCCCCCATGGTATTCTAGCATCTTCCAAGGGCAATAAGCATTGCAGGCACTTACACTGCAAAACTAGGGAGAATCCAGTTAAACTGGGAGGTGGCAGACTGAAAACAAACCCTGACTTCTCACGCTCTGTTGTGGCTGTCAGCGTTTTGTGTGAGCTCAGGAGGCCGCTGGCTGTACTAATGGCACCAATTAACAGTTTTGGTACTCTTGTTTCAAAAAACCTTAGGGTGCTGTTTTGTATTTCTCTGGAGAGCCCAGACTTAGTGGAGTAGAAAACTATTAACGTTGCTGTTTGGGGAAATGCATCTGCGGTGTGCTCGCTGTCTGCAGGCTTGCTGAGTTGTGCATATACTTCAGTGGGTGGATTTGTAACCTATCTCCATTACTGGTCATGAGGATGTGCAAGGAAAACGCGGCAGTACGTTTCATGATAGCATACAAGGCTCACTGTGTAAATGCTAAGTACACCTGTGAGAATGGTGAGGATGACTTCTGTTGAAAGTGGTGTGGGAATGCTGATTAAATGGCTGTTGTTACAGAAAGATTAATGAACTAATTACAACTGAATTGCTTAACTTATTGTGAGAGGTATTAGGGGAAAAATGTTTTGTGATAGAAATCCTGGGGCCCTCTTCACTCGATGCATTATAGGTGAAGCTGTCTGTGCAACTCCTTGCTCAGCCATAAGAAGGGCAGGATGCTCAGTGCTTGGGAAAATACTGTGTCGTGCATTTTGGTCTTCACTCAGAAGTAGTTGGTTTTGTGTACAGATGTGATTTCCTGATGTGTTTGCTGTCATTGAACTACACGCTGGCATAATTACTATAGCTTATTGATGTGGTATCTTACTCTGCTCTTGAAAAGACATGAGATTTATTGGGATATATTTAAATGCAGTTTAAGTTATTTTCTTATTGGGGAATTTTGCTTACATTTTGATTTTTTTCCTTTAAATTAATATCTTAGTCTCTGACAGTGTTCTTACTTCTTTTGACAGTAATCCAGTCCCTCATAGCACTGGTGAATGATCCACAGCCTGAGCACCCCCTGCGGGCTGACCTAGCTGAAGAATACTCTAAGGACCGTAAAAAATTCTGTAAGAACGCTGAAGAGTTTACAAAGAAATATGGTGAGAAGCGACCAGTGGACTAAAATCTGACACAGCTGATGTCAGCAACGTGCGATAGAAGATCGGAGCAGTGCATTTGAGACATCCCGTAAAGCAGGACTCTATGGAAAATTGACAAGTGCCACCTTTTGGTGTTAACTTGTGGCTGTTACTAACTTTCTACAGTTTTCTTAATCAAAAGTGGGCTAGGTAACCTGTAAAGGAAGAATTAAAAATTTAAGATGTTCTAGTTCTGCTTTCTTTGTTTAAAAATCACTGCTTCAATATACTTTAAAGTATGCTGTTTTCTTTTTTTTGTCAGAATTTATCAAAAATATCTTAGACTTATATTCTGCCCTTAAATTGAAAAGGTTGTGGCTGTCATTTCTTACTTTTCCTTGCAGTTACCACTATCCTGAGTTCATTTAATTCAGCATTGAATTTTTGCCCCTCCTCAGACTGATGTCTTAGGAAAAAACATCCCACTTCTGGCAGAAAATGATTGAGTGTTTGGCAGTTTCGTTGACTCTTCTCCTTAAACACTGCACTGTGCTCTGTGGGACTTGCCGCAAGTTCCTCTTAACTTCAGTTTGTAACATAATAAAAAGCAAACCCAACTACAATCAGAAACAATGTCCAGGTCTTATGTAAATCTGGCTGATGTTACCACAAAATGTTTATTAAATGGGGAAATCCAATTTCTTGTGTGCGTTATTGAATTAGAATATGGCTTATGTCCTGCTTGTGGAAAATGCTGGAAAAAATGTATATGCAGCAAACAAGTAGTAAAATGTGATTCCAAACTCCTTTCACTTTTATTCTTACTAGAAGTTAGTGTAAGTTGGCTTGGATAACATGTGCAGAACAACAGTGCCACCAGTTTTGACGTTTCAGAAATTGAGGACCAAGAGATGCACCGAAATAATAAACTGGTATTGAGTGAAAAAGTGGGTATTTGAGAAATGGATTAACTTCAAATACTAAACGTTAGCACTGCTGGTGAGATTATTTTTGTCATCCGAATGCATATGAAATATGTTCTAGGGAATGGCACTCACGCCACCTCCTGCCCAGTTGCTGTACAGTTATTACTGAAAATAGTATGAGTAGGATTAAGCAATAAGCTGAAAACACTTCACTGCTACTGTTCCTATGTTTTAAAAATACACGTTAGATTATTTAATGACTACTTCAAGTATCATTCTGACTTGGGCAGAGCTGTTTTCCCTTTGCTCCAGGCACACCCACGCATGCTGAAGGATGCCCTTTCTATTCAGAGTTGAGCACCCTTTACTGTGTCTCTATTGCTTTTCTTCTGCTTGCGTGTCCTAAGTCTGAAGTGTGATTGTAGCTCCAGTCAAACTGCCATACAATCAAACTGCCTTCCCCACCTGTGGAACCTGAGTATGTTACTGAGTAAACAGATTCCCAGAAATCCGTAGGTAGCTGGGAGTGCATATCACTTTGATCTGCGAGAACTTGAATTAGGGAATCCCTCACGTCTGGATGGTTGTCTATACTCCTAGAATCGGTTTTAATACAGCCTCTACCTTTGCGGCCTTGCAGAAGTAGTGCATCAAGCTGTAGGTCTCTTGGTTTTTAATGTATATTTGCTATTTCTTCATTTGCCCTTCTCATCTGGCTTTTATTTTGGATTTAGTGTGAACAATGACAGCCCAGTACCTCACCTCTGTTGAAAGTAATTTTTTTTATTAGTTAGGGAGCTAAGAAATTTCATGTTAAGTGTTCTTAGGCGGATTCTTTGGCAGGTAAATGAAGTTAAACCACATTCACCTTATTTACAGAAACTTACCTTTCCTAAGTGTTTCCTGGCTTGTGAGAGCACTGTTACCAAATTTTTCACATCTTTGTGTCTTCGGTTGCAGAAAGTTGGTACTGATTTTGTTTCCTTCACGCTCACTCAGATTCGTAATAAAATAATGCCAAATTATCTGTCGAACTGAAGTGTGTAACTTCTGCATCAGCTGAGTCACTGTACTTTTTGATCATGTCTGTTCACAATTGAAACTTCCTTTAAATTTGCATTATTTTTATTATTATTATTTAAAACAACTGCAACTGTAGCACTAGTTTGCTGCCATCATTACTACTAAACAATATACTTTCTGGTTGTAAGCCTCTCAGGTTAAAGACTGCATTTATTTCAGTGTGGCTTGGATGCCATTGAAAGGAAACTGGAAGAGCTGTGTAACTGAAGGAGCTTCAGCTGATTTGTAGAGGTCTGTAGCAGTGCTGTGTGCTAGCTGTTCTCATTTCATCTGTAAAGATCGCATAGAAGATGAGCGTTACCATCAGTTTTCTTTGTGTGTTCTTCATCGCTCAGTTTCTAATCATGAAGTGTGTAACATAAGTAAGTGATGGCTTTTGTTTGCAGGTGGCCCTCTAAAAGGAAGATAAAGATCAAATACTGTACTGTGTGGTTGAAGTCTGAGGTGAAAAAAAATCAAATCCTTTGTTAACTCAGGAAATCAAAAGCTCTTGTGCTCTCTGGTTCCCTAAGCCATGCT
Organism: Pavo muticus; assembly: GCA_016647715.1. Taxonomy (NCBI): domain Eukaryota; kingdom Metazoa; phylum Chordata; class Aves; order Galliformes; family Phasianidae; genus Pavo; species Pavo muticus. The sequence continues at coordinate 374,848 of JACDJE010000080.1, forward strand.
GAATTCTAAACGTGCAGTTGAAAATCCAAAATAAAAACATACTGGTGCAACTACACCCACGAACACTGGTATAGGCTTTCTGCAATTCCATTCTGCTACCCTAATAAAAATTGCTCTCAAAGGTATTGTGGCATGGTTTTATTTTCAAAGAGATTTCATTTTCGTACCTCGGGTATCTTTGTACAGCATTGTTTATCACAGCAGTCTGCGTGTGCTTTTAATTTCAACTCCGTGGTGAATGTGAAGCTTTCATAGAGCCCCTGAGAAACTTCCTCCTCTGTGCATTCTATGCAGGGGAAAGGTTCCTTATTTAGCAGTCTTTCAGTAGCTCTGTATTCATTTCCACCTTTAGAACTCAAACACAATTTATAAATTCAGTTCTGTTCATCTGAAAATGAGGTATTTATAAAATACCTTTCTTAACAATGTCTGCTCAGGTAAGACTGTTGTGTTCATTTCCATGTTCAGCTAGAAGAAAATCACACAAGCTGAGCTATGTTACATCCTAACAGTTGTGAACAGAGCAAAGTCACCAATTTATTGTGCAGTTCAAAAGTTTAAATTAAGGTTTAAAGATATCCATCACATCATGGTCACACAGCAGAAAAAGCTGAGCTGTAGTACTGGTGCATCGGCTTTGCTGCACGTGTAAGGGCAGTAGATGGCACTCGTGTGTCTAACCGCGCTCTGGCACCTCAGTCACCTCCCGCAGCTCTGAGGTCTGCTGTCTCTTCTGCGTTTTATTGTTTGCACACCGCGTAAACTCCGCCCTCAGATAGCGGTGAGGCGAACTGCAGCACTGAAGGCGCTCCTCACACAGCTCCCGTGAGGTTATTACGAAGGCTGGCAATGGTGGTCTGGCTTATGGGGACATTAGTAACTGTGTATCCTTGAAGTACAAACATAGGTATGTACAAACATACATATATTTAAAGATCTTTGAATGAACAAAGGTGAATGTTCCTTGTTTTGTAATGGCTCTGCAGCTCCGGCTTGATTAACGTCTGGAGTTCATGCAGACGCTCCCAGGACTGTGAGAAATCATCTGGTCCTTCCCCACAGCCCCCGATGGGAGGGACGCTTGGGTACCCCGGGTGCACCATCAGTTCAATTGTCACTGTCCTGTGCTGTGGCACTGGGTGTGCAGGCACCTTGGACCTGAACTCCTCGATGGCGGTGTCAATGGCATTCCGGATGGCACTCACAGACATGTTCTTGCCCATGGTACTCAAACCTATGTAAATGTCTGGCCACCTGTAGCCAGAGGTGGGAACACAGATATTAATATTAATGAGGTAGTTAGACAAGAGTGTGTTATGTCCAGCAGATGAGGAATCAAAAGTAAAACCATAACTACAAGCCAGTAATGCTTTTTCATTCCTTGTCAGAATCAAGATACTGTTCAGAACATCAGCTCTTCAGTCTGGCAGAAAGCAGAGCCCCGATACCAACATTTATGTTATTATTCTGGTAACGTATGCTGTCACAGCACTGGAATTGTGTGGCATCTGAGAGCTTAAAGGTGCACATTATTAGCACTGAAGGGACAAATAGAGCTGTAACTGAGAATCACTGCCATCAACTAACTTAGTTGGCCAATTAAAATCTGAATAATCACCATCTCCAAATAATAACCCTTAGCTAAGGGAGAAAAAAGATAATTAAAATGGAAAGCACCTTGCTAACATATCATTCTCCTAGCATATAACAAAAAGCCACAGTAACTCAAAAGACAAAGCACTAGACCCAAGGTTGTTACTACTAGAGACTGTGCAGCTACGAGGACACCACCTAGAGGCTGTTTCTTACGTAGCTTCAACACGATCCTTTGTTCAAGTCCGGCTGCAAACTGCAGTTCTCATTTGGGACATTCAAACCCAGGAAGGATGTGCAGGGGTACTTGAGGTGTCAGAGGACAGAATAAGAGAAACTTTTGGAAGAAACAGGCTGGACTTTTTACCTGTATGATCAAGAATGAGCCCAGCGGAATGTTCTGATGTGATAAACGTTTGCAGCAGTTGGGGAAAAAAAGGATCACATTTTTTAACTGTAAACTGATTAAACTTGCTGTTCTGTGGTAAGCAGAGTCTTGCTGTTATGCATTAAGGCAGAGTCTTTCCCTTTACAGCATCATAAACTGTGCTCTGGGAGCTCAGTGCAGTACTTCTTTTGCACAGATGCAGAAATGGAACGGCTGCATTTGTTTCTCTCTGACTTCAGGTGATAATCCTCCTCTCACTTCCCTGGTATTCTTTGTGTTACACGTCTGTTTGGTAGCAGTCTATTCCTCCTCACTCTCAGCAGCAGCAGAAGAGGTGGAGTACGGCCCACTGCAGCGTTTCCAGGCAAGAGGCAGCCACAGACTTCCACTTGTCGAGGTGGTGCCACAACATGTATGAAGGCACAGCTCCCATAGCAACCCTATGAGTTCCACCCTGAGGACAGCAAGAGGGTCCTGGAGCAGTAGTTTCTCTGCAGTACCAAAGCATGGCCCCTGGAGTGGCATGGGTATCCCTGGAGCATGCAAGATTTCCATCAAATTCCCCTGCATTGTCCCTGGCACAAAGCTGCCCTGAAAGGTTAGCTCATCTCCTGGTTTCTCTCTCTGAGTTGTGCCCTTCGCTTTCTCAGAAGTGGGCTGTTCTAGTACAGTCTGAGTGCTCTGCACAGAAAGAGCACAGTGAAATGCTGGCCCTCTGCTAGTTGAGAGCAAGTGATACTGCCATCCAGCCTATATCAATACACAACTTCATGTAAAAGCCAAGAAGGTAATATTTTCAGTCGACAGAGAAAGCAAGGAAAAGTAACATCATCCAAGGGCTGGTGAGTGCGTGGATCTCAGCTGAAGAGTCTTTCATCTGTAAATTAAGACTCATGGGACACTAACAAGACTGTTTGCTTTAAAGCAGTGATCACTTGCTCTGGCACTGTACACCCTATGATTTTCTTGCCTCCTCATAACTAATAGTGATTCTTAATTAGCTTATTTCCTGCTACTTAAAACCCTTTCTTCACAATTCAAGGATGTAAGAAGTTATCTTTTGAAAACTTTCCCTAAACCTTACAACTAAAGTTTCAGTGTTTGAAGCACATCTAACGCTTCTAATCAAGTAGCATTACTCTGGCATCGGCGATGGTAAGAGACTGAAAGGCTGAGAAACACCTTGAAAAGAACAACCCCTTTCAGATGAGAAGCGAGTCACCCCTTTTCAAACAAATCTGCACTGTAACCCATAGCGTCTCCAGAGCTTCTCTGTACTCTTGCAGAATTCCCTTGTAAGCCCCAAACTGGAAAGAGAAAGAGGTCTTGTTCCATTCTGAAAATATCTTATCAGGAACCGATAACATCTTAAAGTTTTGCTACAAAAAGAACGAGTAATGCCTGTCTTACCTTATTCCATGCTTTGTAAACACATCCACTGTGTTCAGAGAATCTTCTTCTACTCCCACATAGAAGTCCATCAGGGATGTCTCAATCCAGTCACAGTTATGAAGGCCTGGCTCTATTGGGACACGAGTGTATTCAATCCCATATTCCTCTAACACCTCTGCAAATACATGCCTGACCTCTGTAAATAAAAAGAAACTTTAGCCAGGAATTAGATAACCGACTCACATCCCCTGAACGCTGTTAGCACGGAGACATCTTTGTCCCTTCTGTGTTTTAAATATACATATAAATATATATTTATATATTTAAATATATATATATGTGTACGTATATATAACCTCATTTTATACATATTATACATAAAATGATTATATATATATAAAACCTCATTTGGCTTTTCTGCTGAAATGGTTCTGTTCATCTGGATCAAAGCCCCTTTCTGAAGTGGAAATATCTGAAAGCATTACTCATTCAACATCTGCTGTATGTGCCTTGTCTCCCCTTCACCACTGAGTGCTTAGTCCAGTAACCTCTTCTGAGGCTGGGAGCCTTGTCCTAGAGTGCACGCAAGGTGGCTGTACTGTTGGGAACACATTCTTCACCGAGTCCCTCCCATATTTGTTGAGAGAGATAATTACCAAGAGCCAGCTGAGTGCTAACACAGGGAAATACGGGGTTTTTTTTGCCAAGTTTTCCATCTCTGTACAACAATGATCTTAACTGGAAAACTGAGACACTGGGACCTGCCTATGATATAAGTATGAAAAACATACTGAAACCCACAGATAAAGATTGGAAGAGAAACACAACCAACAGGACAGCTTTTGTAGCACCTGAAAGAGCTATTGGCTTCAATCTCAGAGGCTAACTTGTTCAAGGTGCGAACACAACTGCAATTGTAAAGCCTTACATAAATCCTATAAGGCTTATTGCCCAGGAAGCTATGGCAAGAGTGGGGCTTCTCATCTGCTTAGTGCTGGAAAGAAAAGGAGTGTTTGCTTACTTGGGAGAACATGAACATGCTGATGTCCATCCATGTGAGGAGGTAGGTGGCCTGTTAGCTCATGGAACAGATCCACCTGGGCCTTTAGCTCCTGCTTCACCTACACAGCAGAAAACGGTTAAAGAAAAGGCTGAGAGCAGGAGGGCGCAAGGTGGGTGTTGGAGACCTTGCTTACTAGTACTTGAGATTTGGCACTGAAAGGCACGAAGTGCTGGGTGGGCAATGGTGCTGGATTGCCCAGCATCCTTCCTAAGTATAGGTCTCCTTTTCGCTCTGGCTGAGTGGATGATGCTGATGCTGTGATTTTTTTATTTTTTATTTTTTTTTTAAGCTATGATATTTGAATACCCATTTCCCTTTAATTTGAAAGACAGTTTTAGTCACTAGAACACACTCATCCTTGCTTAACAGTGCAAAATCAAATATCTGCCTAGAGAACAAAAGCATCTCAAGATCACACAGTCTACTGAAGTTCTCTGGCATTTTCCCTTTATTGATCTCCAGGTTCTTCGCAGGTATCTGTTTCAGTATCTGTTCTGCCTCCTCAGATAAGTAGTTAACAAGCACATTAGTGAATGCTTTAATGAAGCAGGGAGAAGTGAGTTCTCAAAGACTGCAAAGACTTTAGCAGCACTATGTGTAGGACACAGAAAGCCAGCTTCAGATGCCAAGGCAACACAGCCTAGATTCACCTGTATGTATGCTCACAGATGTGACCTACAGAAAGATCTTCAACTATTATGTGCTGGAATAAGCATAGGCTGAGCTACATCAGGAAAGCAAGTTGCATGTGTGTAACGCAATAATATGATGGAAAGCACAGCAATAATAGCAGGGTGGCAAAGTCCTACACTGCAGTGTATTGCATACACCCTGGGTTGGCCCTGCCTTCCCACCAGGTGCTCAATCACTGCTTCAGGCCATGACTTAGTGTTTCTGCTAGGTATGTGGCTTTCTCCTACCTCTGACATATTTAGGAGGCCTTTTGATAGAGCTGTTCTGAATCCCATTTTCCCACGGAAAAATCCAGCTTCATTGAGCAGAGAAGAGTTTGTCTTGAGCACTTCACATACAGGGGAGCCCTCAGAGAGGTTGGCGTGCAGTCCTATGGGGATGTTGTATCTGTAATAGGAATAAAATAACTCTTAAAAAACTTTGCACCTCTACTTCCCTTACTGCATCAAAAGCATGAGGCTTCTGTGAAAGATCTGGACTAATTTAGAGCATTGTGGTCACTAGTACACATCTTTGGATCTTTTCTTTTTTAGAAAGGAAAGCAGAACAACACGCTCTAGCCCAAACCAGAATATCTCCAGATAACAAACCTGCTCAGCCTGTGATATTCCCCAGCAGTGTTCTCATCCTGGCTCACGTGGAGAGAGCAGCCACAATACATCTTAGAATAAATTCTATATCTGTATTAAAAACTATAACTAACAGTATGGTATTAGTATCTGTCCTGAAGCCACTAGCAACTGACAGAGAAAGATCTGAACACTGCAACTGTAATGCTATAACGTGATGGAAAGCACAGCAATAATAGCAGGGCAGCAAATGAGAACAAGCCCAAGGGCAGTAGCCATGGATGCAGAAACAAAGGAATAAAGCTGCTACCTTTGGAAGGCCTCAGGTAGGCAGGGATCTCCAGCAAGATACCCTCACCTCTGCTGTCAACCCCTAAATGAGGTCTGGGAAGGTGTGAATCCTGACTCCAACCCTTCCAGTCACTCAGGTACACCGCATGCACTTGAGCTCCCCTAGGTTGGCCCTACCTTCCTACCAGGTGCTCAGTCACTGCTTCAGGCCATGACTCAGCATTTCTACCACAGCAACTCCTTCCAAAAACAATTAATAAACTCTAGAGCTCATGCTATTGAAAATACTGCCTTTATAATACTTCAGTTTTATTTGACAACTTCATCCAAAGTTACCTGTAAGTGGAATCCAGCTGTACCTAAATAGTGCCCAAGACAGCTATTATGGCAACAGCAAAGGCTACAAGCATAAATATTTTCTGAGTTTAAGGATAACCCAGTGTGTATGGGAACTGCTGAGTCCTAACCTGAAGCACTGATTGAGCACATGGGGAAAGGTCCCGGTCAGCCCTGGGAGCACAGGTGAAGGCAATTCAGCTGTGGGACAGGAAGGGGTGGAGCCTGGCTGCACCTCTCTTAGACCCCATTTAAGGGCTGACTGCCAGTGAGGAAGGATCTCAGCCTAGAGATCCTTCCCCCTGTGAAGTGTCTCCTGTGGGCCTACATCTTCAGAGATAGGTGAGTACCTTTTCTTTGTAGCACCATTCTATCTGCAGCAGCTCCTTTGCTGTTACACTCCTCTATCACCTTTCCACCTTGTCAACCTTTCTGATTGTAACACTGGTGCAAGTGGCTGCAGCTGAAAAGGCCTACAGTGGTCAGGTTTCTGCCTAACCCTGCAGATGATCAAGCTGGGCTGTACAAAGTAGCACTGCTCTAGCGCAGGAGAAGGACTAGCACAGGGACATCAGTGGTTTAAGTGTATAGAGCCTGGCTAAGGGCTCACAAGGATCCAACCTGTAACTGAGTTGCATTCTGCAATACTTAAATTAAAAAGAAAAACAAAAACACATAAAGCTTATGTATCTACAGAGCTCCCATAAGCCACAAGGCTTTGCAGAGTGGTGGTTTCTCCTATAATGAGAGCAGGAACTGTAAGTGCTCAGACTTGCGCTGAGCTTCATTACCACTTCTGAAATTCTCCTGGGGTGGCCAAGACAATGCTTTGAAACTTCTTCTAAGATGCCCTCTCTGACCTAATAAGCTGCTGTTCTGAAGCTGGTTAGTGAAGTGCCAAGTTGCTGGAAACAGAACTGTGGATGGGTTGGACCAGGTCAGGATAAGTTAGTTCCTTCAGATTCTAAGACCTTGCAGGACTGAAACACTTTCTTCCTGATTCCTCCATGTCTTGTGCTCCAGGACAACGGTTTAGGCACCTGCTCTTTCTCAGTGTATGGACAGCTCTGTGAAGAGCTGTAGCAGAAAAACATCCCTTTCCTCCCATGACCTGCTGTGCGCTTTGCATGAGCCCAAAGGTAGAGGGGAAGCTCATTCTGTCAGAAATCCTAGGTTCTTTATCCCGTCTCTGGGAAGCTCTGACTACGTCAGCTGATAGCACTACTTGCACCACAGCCACTGCTGTCTGGAAGAGAAGGATGCATGTGTTACCATGAATCAGCAGACAAGACTTTCTGTTGAGCACTTGCCTTCTTGTGATATGAGAGGGCAAGAAATGAACAGCTGGGACCCTCAGTGTTGTCTCCCAGGGGCATCAAATGAACTACCTCCAATTGTGCAATGCTGTGAGCAATGCTATTTTCAGGAAAAGGCAAACTCAGTTCTGACAGGTGTGGGACACCAAGGAGCCAGGCACTGTGCTGCACTGCATCAGAGCTGCTCCTCTGCCTGAGCTGAAACCAGCCCTGGAGCTGGGGAATGTGCAGAATGTGGAAGTGCAGAGAGCTGGCCCTGTTCTTACTGTAAGAGGAGACTCGGACTGTAATATTAGAGCATGTTTCAGAGCTTTGGCAAACGCCAGCTGAATATCTTAATAGTTTTCTCCTGGAATTAGTTCTGGCTGGCTTGAGAGACTGTTGGTGTTGAGGAATCTGAAGAGGAACTCTTAGTGTTTAATAGCTCTGGGATACAGGCACTGAAACCAAAACTCACAACACAGCAAGTGAGAAACTTCTGAAGAAATATTCATCTATGGGAGATACACAGAAGCAAATAAGCCAGGAGAGCTCTAAGGACATGAGAAGGTGGACAACTCAGTGGGCGCAGCAGGGTTCTGCTTCTAGATTGCATTTTCCTGTACACAAATGTGTATTTTCTCTGGATGCAATGAGCCAGGCGATGCTCCTTTCAGCACCACGTGCTCAGTGTTCATCCCAAACAATCCTGACACTTCACGAGTCTCTGAAGCCCTAAGAGCAATGAGATGAAAATGAGAGTAAAACTTCAAGATTATGGTAACACCTGGGCTGTGCCTCAGGGGACTAGGATCCAGTAATGCTCTGTCCAAAGCCCTGAGCCCTGGCCTTTAAGACTGAGCCTGCAGGCTTTCTTCTGCTATTAAACACGGTGGACTAGCTCTTCAGAGTACTCTGGAGTGTCTCTCACCAGAGACATGTAGCTTCTTTAACCAAAGAAGAATAGCAAGGCATGCTGTGTTGCGGGAGAGAGGGGACAAGAAGGCAGGGAAAAAAAAAAAAAGGTCCAGTTAAGAGAACTTCCCCTACACAAACATACTTCACAGCTGTCCAGATCTTTTCAAAGGCAATAAAGTATCTGCTACTTTATTGGCAGAAATGCTGAAGCAGAGACTGATACCTCAGCTCAGCATGTGATGCCACACTGGAAGCAGAGCTCAGTTATGGTGGGTCTGCCCTCATAACCAATCCTCTGCCTAAGACTTAATGGACAGGGCAGAATTAGTGCTGCTTTTTGTTACCAATCAAATCTAACCGCTAGTTGTTCTACGCAATGTAAAATTTAGAAGGATGAGCAATGAGATTCAAGTAACAGTTTCTGCTATAAAAGAACTGCAGTAACAGCTACCACTGCTGACACAGAACAACACTGAGGCAAATCTATGAGGCAGTCTCTCTTAATTCTATTTGTTGTTTTCAGCAGCAATGACCCTTCTACCTCCTTTTTGGAGGCTGGAGTCTAGATGTTTGCAAGCCTCTCCTGCTGTTCTGGAGAATGCACAGATGTGCCCACAGATGTGCTGATGGCTGAAAAAGAGTGTGTTTTGGCTGAGAATTTGCTCTTTTAAGTAGAGTTATTTTGCTCTTTATATCTCTTGTTGTTTCCACAGAAATAATCAGGAGACATTACTTGTGAAGCAACCATAGTAGATATGGCCCTAGAAAATTCCTCTTCACTCAATACAGCCCAGGCAAGCCGGAAGTTTGGACACCCATTAAATAGAGGAAATACAACCAGATGAACTGCTTCCTTTTCAAGCAGTTGCTTATTTTGCCACACAAATGCTCTGAATAAATGTCTCTGCTGAGGCAACAGGCTTTTGTGCAGTTGCATTTAGTGGGAAAGAGTCCCCAGAGACTGCGTCCCTGTAATGAGTCACTTTAAAATGCTGCCAGCTTTGCTGCACACTTCTGAGTTTGGTAGATGAGCAACTGTGCCCCGGCTCCTGACTGGCCACTCTGTTCAGTCCCTGTGCTCCCTGAAGCTGCTGTAATGGCTGTGGGAATTATGTGATTTCCCTAAGCCCAGACCCTTAGCAATTCTTTGCTCAAGGCTGCATGCTCTGGGATAAGCATGGCTCTTATTCTTTTCCCTGATGGGTAAACAGATCCCACCTTCAACATCCTGTTTGTATCCTTATCAGGGAAATCACTGTCTCATTGGGTTTCAGACCAAGTGTGATGCAATTAAGGGCCTTACATAAACATCCAGTATCCTGCTTCAGTAAATATCCAAGTGTCTGAATCCAAACAAAGCGAAGCTGTGCTCTATGTGAAGAGTACATATTAGTTTGTCCATGTGTGCATTTGCGTGTTTGTCTGTTTATCCCCACTGCCCACTTTCACCCTATAGCACTATTTTGTCTAACTGCATCCTATCAAATACCATCTTGGCTTGCTCTATTACTGCTAGGGACTTATTCTTGTAGACAGAAACACCCCAAATCCTCTGTAGTGTTAAGAACTGGTTCTGTACATTGTGTAAGGCTGTGCCTTTATTTTCAATTAAATTTTTTTATCAGTTGAAGATCTACTGTCCATGATCTCACATCAGCAAAAAGTACTGTGGCCTCTGATTTGGGATTCTAGTTTAAGGCCACAGCACACTATCCTGAATCCAAACAGTTCGATAGCAGAACTGCCTGCCTGTGGTCAAAAGTCAGATAAAACAGGTGATGAGAAGCATGAGGGACTTCTAGATTAATCAGACATCGACTGGGATGTCAGAATTAATTCACAACTTACACACACATTTTGCAATCAGTGTTGATGGGAAAGGAAGAGAAAACATAGCAATTAAATGTGGTTTTGTTAGATTCTTCTGTTAAATGTATCCAGCTGTTGTGGGGGCTTCAGCTTTTGTGTAGCTGAGATTCAACACTTAAGCAGAGGAGAAGGGGAGAAAAAAAAAAAAAAACAAGAAGGCTGAAGCTGTGCTCTAAAATTTGTCACTATTCAAGCATTTGGACATAATCACCTAGAAAACAGGAAAAGGGTCCTAATACTCACAAATGAGCTGGTAAGGGGTGGTAAACAGCTGTAGGTCTCTGTATTTCTGCCATCCCCATATGTGTTTCTACAGAAAAATGTAGACACCTCTTCAATTAACAAAATAACCCTTCAAATCTATAGATCTCCTCTCTGGAAGAAGCACCAAGAACACTGACTTCAAAGTGGGGCTTGATAAATATTTGAGATTATTTTACATGGATAACCAGGACATCACTTCAGTCTTATGCCCCATAAAGAGAAAACTTTGAGTTACCGATAACAGAAAGTAATTCTGTTCTTCCTTCTGCTGTTCTCACTGTGCACTGCTCTAGCAATTGTTGTCGTTTGTCAGCTGACAGTCAAGCAGGCCTCTGGTGAAACTACTCTTTTGTCTGCAATAACCGGATCCTTTCTTTCAGCCCAGTTGTGGAAATGAATAAGAAAAGCCTGAAATCCAAAGCCTGAACATTAGGAAAGTTGTATTATTGACTCCTTGGTTCTGCAATTAGTTCGTGTTAGAGCTGGTAAAAAGCACCTGCTGACTACTGTCAAATTTCTGCCAAGTCTTCTAATCAAAACACAGGACAACAGATGGTATACCCAGAAGCCTATGGGAATTACTGTGAAAATGCAGGAAACAGAATTCCAGAGGAACAGTGTTTCTTCTTGAAGGATGGAGGGAGTCATGAAGTGCTTAAGACTATCCTGCAAGAAAAGCTGCCTTGTTGCTAATAAGCTTTCCCTGCATGCAATTAATTGAAGATGGGGGAGGAGAGCTCAAAACCTGCAATGATAGGCAGCCACACCATAGTTTATCAAGAATTACACGTGATCCCCACAAGTCACTGAAACACCAGCACTCTGACAATCCTGGCACCACGTGTGCAAAAGATCACAGTGCTGGAAAGCATGACCTGCTTACTTCAAGCTTTTCAATTGGTGGTGGATCCAGCCTCCCAGCTTACATGGCTGTCTAGTCACAGGCTGAAAGCTCTGCTACGGAGTCAAACGTGTATATGTGTATATATATATGTGGGTGTGGTACTTGCTTAGATGGGTAGCTATGGGATAACACAAACGTGGGGGAAGAAAACAGGGCACAGGACACAAAACATTGTAAAACTTAAACATTCACAATGAAGTGACATAGGGGACAACACCAAGTGAGGGAAAGAGGGAGTAAGAGTGGTGAGGTAGTAAAGCAATGAGTTATACTTCTCCCCCTCTTAATTTTCTTGCGTCATGGCACTGAAGATTAAATGTTATTTTTAATAAGTCTGGCCTATATGCCTTAGGGGTGACATGATTTTATTTACGTGTTCAGATGCCAGTTTAAAATAGGTATGCTAGCACCATCTGATTTGAGGCTTGCCTTAGACAAATCCCTTGCCCCACACCTGCAAACACTTCCCCCATGCATGGGCAGGATTGAACACAGCTACAGAAAATTACAGACAAGTGAGGAACTGTAGAACCTGGTTCATTAATCTTCAGTGCTAACAGATGTTTCCAAAGTTGCCCAGCTTATATTCTCAGAAATAGATTTAAATGTATGTAATTCACATGTACAATTCAAAATTACCCTCCAGAAGAGCAAAACTGCAGCAGCAAGTTGCAGCTTCTGCTGTCACTCACCATCCAACTTGGCTTTTTTTTTTTAACACCCATATCAGCTGTCGGCACAAGTGTTGTGACCTGGATTCAAAGATGTTTTTAAACCTCTGATTATACAGCCTACATTCTAGCTATGGAAATGAGGCCAGGTGGATTCTATATTTAAAAGCTTGCTAAAGACCGCAGCTAAAATAGCAGAGCTATTACCAGAGCTTTGGGGCTTAAAGGCTTCATGGTGCCTATATGTCTGAGGGAGGTGCTGGCTTTATCTCCTTGTTTTACATTTCGTTTGTTTTACTTAATAACAGGATTTTAGGTATCTCAACAGCATCGTGCCTAGCTCTGCTGCCTTTCCCCTCATCAGCCTAGGGATGGTTCCCCTCCCAGTGTTTGTGTGCCATCTCCAACCTTGTTAACAGAAGACCCTGACTTTCCTGCACCACCCAACGCTCATTTTCACCAGAGAAGCTGCAGGCAATTGCCTTCAAGTACCTTGAAAAGCACAGTAATAAGGCCGAAGAGATGCTCAAGGAGAACAAGGGCACCAGGACTCTCATCACACTGTCCTTTGCAGAAGATGTATCTGAAGCGTAAAGTCTCAGTGTTTCTAGTCCCAGTACAGCTCCTTTCCTTTTCCCGGTTTCCTAATTTTTTTTCTCAGCCCTACTGCTCTGGGACATGCTCCTACCTCAAAGTGCCTGCCCACCCAGCAGCCAAAAGCATTAGCTGGGTTTTACCTTCTAAATTTCCTATTAAAAGATTTGCTGGGCTAACCCAGCAGAACAACACACGCTATATGATTTGCTACACGGTCAGATGTGCCTCAAACCTCTGAAAAAATTTATGAAGGAAGGAGCAAAGGTGGTGCGTACAGCACAGATCTGAGGTATTACAGGGGGGCGCTGGCGTTTGGTTTTGATTTCTTTGGTTGTGGATTTTTTGTTGTTGTTATGGAGTGGGGGGATTTATTTGTTTTCATTTTGTTTGTTTCACAAATGGATTTATCAATTTAAAAATGAATAGAAATATTGATTTTGTTTTTTAAGATTTTTTTGGGCTGAAAAAGCCAAGTTTTCTGCTGAGCCTTTGCAGAATTATACCTTTTCCAAATTCTGAAAAGAGTCCGGCGGTCCTTATGTTCAACCTGTTCAAACGCATCAAATTACATTAGATGTAAAGGTTTGTACATTTGTGTTCCAGTAGTTTTAGGGGTAGCAGTTTGGTTTGAAAGTATAGCACAGGCTTTCATTCCAGTAGCACAGTATGGGAAAAGAAAATCCAACAAATTCAAACTATACAAGTGAAATTGTAAGTGGTTTTCTATTACCTTAATAGAATGGGCAATGCAGTGGATAATTCCAGAGGAAGAGCCATATTTGGGGTATGAATTACAGGTCAGTGGTTTAAAGATGAAGAATGTTAGTAAAGATGCCCAGAATCCAACTTTCTTATGCAGCCTAGGTTCTGATACAGTGTTCATACTGGGGCTACAAAACAGGAAGCTTTACAAGATGGTCTTTCTTTGCGATAGCCTGAGTAGGCTGTTCACAAAGGAGCTAAAGAAAGTAGCTTACCTCCTTGCCAGCTTGGCTGCATCTGCTGCAGCACTTCCATTGACCAGAAGGGACACGTTTGATACAGCTCCAGCTAGGAAACATTCCACAATGCCTTGGTTTCTCCGAGGGCAGTAGCCAAAGTCATCTCCAGTTACTATTAGCTTTGCCTGAAACATCCTTAGAGATCATGGCTAGTATAAAAAAAAAAAAAAAAA
>JACDJE010000080.1:389576-426489 GCA_016647715.1 Pavo muticus
CCCCTGGCGGCCGCAGCCCGCAGCAACGGCCCGGCCTCGCGGGCAGCAGGGAGACTGCGGGGAGGCACCCGGCGCCCCCACGCTCAGCCGGGCGGCCGCGTGGCGAGCAGCGGTGCCGGAGGGCGCCCCGGGTTGGCCTCGGCGTCGCGTGCAACGCAGCTGTGGGGAGGTTCGTGCCGGCGGCTGCAGGTGCTGCGAGTAATTCCGTTACTCTCTTTGATTGCTCCAGTGCAAAATGAACCGTCCCAGCAATACCACGAATATATAGCTCCTCGGTCCGTGATCTCCACCGTACCACTTGTATCTTTCCCCCACCTTGGCTTGCCGGCAATGTGAACTCTCCAGTCTTAGAACTTCATTTCAGCCAACTCCGCTCAGGAAGTCCCCACAGATCGCAGCTCCCGACTGGGGAAGGGCAGAGAGAACAGAGTTCTGGGAAGCGCAGCTCCTAACACGTGCAGTCGTTCAGAGTTGGATGTAAGCCAGGTCTCCACCGGGCTGCGTGTAAAATCCTGCTTGTCCTCGCATTCAACTGCCACTTTTCCTTACTGTAGAAAAATGATTCTTGACCTACCAGAGTGAAAGTGAAAAAACGCACTGAGTGGCTCAGAAATGTTGACTGGGAGATGTTATCAGCCTGCGTTTTAGCCTGTGGAAGGAAAACATGAAGTTCCAGCAAAGCAGAACACACCCCTTCTCAGTCTGTAATGTTACTCCAAATTATTCAGCCGTTCCCATTGTAGCAGAAAAAATAACAATCTGATGTTTGGGGCAGGGAAAGGGTGATAGTTCAGAAAGCATTGGGATAACACGTCTGTGAATTCAGGGTTACCATTAACCACTTGGAGGGAGGGGGGGTGCAAAAGTGGGAGGTGTGCCCCCTTAGTGACTCCTTTCTCATAAAAAAATGACATGGAATTAATTTTTTTAAAAAGAGAGAGATTACAAAGTATTAGAGAACTGGCTAAATCTGACAATACCTGCATCTCCATCGTTTCACAGCAGTGTACTTCTGTTACAGATGAGTTTTCCATGTTCTGTAAGGGTTTCCAATGCCCTTGGCATTTCTGAGTGGATATTTGTGCGCTGCTATTTGCTTCCTTGAAGCTCTCATTCACCCATGGCTTCATTTACTGATGAGGGCTATTACTATAACAGAGTAAACCAGCATGGATCTGAAGTAACGTCATGAATCAGTAACAGATACATCTTCCCTTTGCCAATGCAAACTCCAGAGTTTTCTGCCCCCTTTCTAATACTACCAATGCTGCTTGACTCTGCACAGGTGAGAGATGCTACATAAGAATCTTAGACAAAGCTTGGCTTCTCAACCTTCTTAACCTTAGTGTGCATTTAACACTATTAACAGTAACATCCTCCTTAATCACTGAAAGAAGTTCATGGAGGCTTTTCTTATCTGGCTTTATTCCCATTTATCTATTTCCCCATCCTGTGAGCAGATCTTTCCCAAGATCCTGTACTTTGTAGCTCACCCCCTGCACAGTCTACAGGAAAGCAGACTCAACCTGGAACTGAAAGGCAAGGCAGACTTCCTCTGGCTACATTCTCATCTTCTTTAAAGTAATGGATGAGAATATTGGCCAGCACTTCTGGCAGAACTCCATGAGGCAGGATATGCATTAAGCACAGGCTGCATCTTCTAGCAACCTTATGTTAGTCACAGAAGCTAGCAAGAACTCTCTCCATCCTCAAGTCATGGTGCTTCACTGGTTTTGAGCTTCAACTTCTTTCCCCAAACTTCCATTTATTCAGTAGCAGATTCAGAGGCTTCCTGCATTTCACGAAAGCCTTTCCTAAGTGCAAATACTTCCAGCAAACTGTTTGTTGACATAGAACATGCATGTTGTTTTCCTTGTTCCCTCAGCTGCAGTGAGTTAGTTCCTTTGGGATTACAGTGGTAGCACAGTAGAACTCCACTTTTCTTATGTTTGAACATTACATTTTGTTCAAAGTGTGAAATGTAAAAAACAAGGTGTTTGAATCAAATGAAGTAAAATCCACTTTAAATGAAAGGACGCTAACATTTTCTTTTCTAATCCACCCTGAAAGATTTAAAAATTATTGGAAAGGCAGTGGCTACTGTAGAAATGTTTAAATTAAAGTCTTTTCATGACTGTAAAGAAAACTATTTTCAGAGGGGGAAAAAGATGTTTTTGTTTACATGGTCACTGCCTGTCTCACAGTCTTGTTTTAGTTAACATTGGATGCCCTGTCCAGTTTCAGCCTCCTTTGCAGCAGAGGTATAGGACCTGCAACAGATTCACGTGGCTCTGATGTGGACTCCAGAACGATCTACACAACTCAGAGGCAAAACCGCAGGGGCTGAAGGAGGGCACTGCAGTGAGGCATACTGCAGAAAGGAAACTGAGTAGACTCTCACAGAGGCTGACGCAGGGGACTTGCAGGAGCGCTGTGCAGGCATTTGTTCATTAGGAAAGAGAAACCAGGCAATATTATTGCAATGTTCTTCATTAATCAGAGGCTGTCTACATGCAAAAATGCACTGCTTCTTTCTGAGGTGTACATCAATCCCAGGGCTACTCTGGTTGTCAGTCACTGCTATTGTTGCACGCAGCAAACAGAAAACTTCAAGCATCTTCTAAAAAGGCCAATATAAAAAGAAGGAAAATCCTTTTCTGTAATACATTTCTTTGGGTTAGTGTACTCCCTCTGAAATTTCCATGTGCTACAGATCTCCCATTCCTGTACTCTAAAATTACATTAAAATCTGCTTTTCAGGGAGGGCCAGGTTATACTTAGAGGTGCACCTGAGTGGAAATTGTAGGTGCTTTCAGTCCTTGAAAATCAAGTATGTGAAATGATTGCAGGGTTAAGTGTCTGAAAACAGAAGGCACTGTAGTTACACACTGTATACTTCGCTTTTGCAGCACCACTGAATTCTTCTGCGTGTAAAGAAGCAGCACAATGAGATCCCTATCAAATATGCTGTTGTTTCCATTCCCAACATGCACAATTAGTTAATTTCAGTGGCAAATTTACCTGCAGCTTACAGCATTCTGCTAGAAATAATGGTGGGCCCTGTAGCAATGAGGTGGCTGTTAACTGCCATGGGTGTTTGGCATTGATGGGGTTCCTTGTTGGCAACCGTTCTAACCCAATTATGTTTCTAAAGTACAACTGAAAAGCATTGTAGGGAGCACCATGTAAATGGCACTAAATGCACTGAGGCTGAGCGACCTCCCAGAAAGACAGACAGGTGCCAGCTAAAGCCCCATATGATTGATTTTCCACGGCTAAAATGGCAACTACAGACATCTGTTTTTGCCATATGTGTAACAACAACAGCACATGTGAGCTGCTGTCTTAGCAAGGTCTCTTAGAAGGACAAAGAAATATAGCATTTTGCTATCAATTTTGTTTTGTGTATGTGAAGAAACATACTTCTGGGACTATGAAGTTTTAGTCCTTAGATAAACACACCGGGCTTGTGTGTGTGCACACAAATGAGAATATGCGACTGAGTTTAGGACACAGGCTTCTTTTAAGGCAAGTCTGACATTTAAGACAGAAATTCTTCTTAGATCAGATACATAGAACAGGCCAGCATGAAAAAAAAACCCTGACCATTCAAGTGAGAGGTATCACATGGGTAGGAAACAACCTCGCAGATTGGTGGAAGAGATAAAGGGTCATCTGAGCATCTTATGATGTTTCCGCTAGCCAGAAGTACTATTGCGTTTTCTAAATCATCCCATGATAGAAAAGTGCAATGTTGCAGTTCTGTGCTGTTGCCAATGCAGAATACAATCCTCACAAATAATTAAATCCCAAGGCAGGTGCTCTTCTATGTGTTATTGCGTTGCTAAGAAGGTAAAAAGCTTTTCCTCTGTTAAATGATGCTGATTTTGGCAGCGTTACACCAGACTGTTCCTGAGATATGGGTCAATTCAGTCATGAGTTTCAGAGGCAAAAGCTAATGGAATGTGTAGGAGTTCCTGTGTCCTTTGTCCATAGCTGTTCCCTATTGATAAAGGAGACTGTACTGTTATTATTTGCAGGGGGGAAAATCCTTCAGTCTCCAGTACTATGCAGTGAAGTACAATGCTTTCTTTATCCAGTTTTCTTTTATACAGAATAGGTCCTAATAATCTCTTTATCTTAGAAGAATTTTACAGAAGGAACTGAATCACAGCAGATGAACTTTCAGGTACAAAAACACAGGCACAATCACCACAGCCAGATGTACAGCAGTCAGCGTTAGCTCTCTATATGGTACTTATGCCCCAGCATGAGAAGCTCTAATACAGAGCTATACTATCACACAATTTGCTGCGTTTCCTTGCAAGGCCTGTAACCAGCTATTATTTCTCTTACAATCCCGACTACGTGTTAGATGAGAATGCTGCTATAACAAACCTGGCAGGCTGTCCTCTGACACCCAATTTTCAGCAAGGTTTCAGCAAGGGGAAGCTCCTCAAGAGAAAGGTGCACGGATTTCTCAGTGCCCTCGGGAGCACTCAAGGGATGACAATGCTCCGTGCCTGGCCACAGCCGCAGCAGGGGTTAACAGCTGCGCAGACCGGTACTGGGGTGGGCAAAACATACCACCCACAAAGGCCCGATCCCGGCGCAGAACGGGGCCCTGCCTGGGCCGTCGCTAAGGTGAAAGCGCCTCAGCGCACCCTCGCGTCCCACTCTGGGAGGCGCCACGCCGCCTGCTCTGATTGGTCACCTCTTTCCCTCGGCCCAATGAGCTCCTCCTGCCAAGCTGTGAGTACTCTTTGTCGTGGTCCAATGCGAGATGGAGGCCGAGCGGAGGGAGGGCGACGATTGGTTGACTGCGGTGCTGGAGGGGAGCGATTGGCTGAGCTCGCTGAGGGGCTGCGGAAGCGCGGTTCGCTGTGTGTTGGCGGTGCCGGGTGGGCTGCGGAGCAATGTGGGGTGGCTGCCGCCTTCTTCCTCTGCTGCTCCTGTGCGGACTGTGTGGCGGAAGGGAGCCGGCGCCGGGCGCTGTAACCTGCGGCTCGGTGCTGAAGCTGCTTAACACCCGCCACAGCGTTCGGTTGCATTCTCACGAGGTCAAGTACGGTTCCGGTGAGCAGGATCGGGCTGGGAGGGGCCGCGTTGAGGGGCCAGAAGCTGGGAAGTGGTGGGGGGAGCGCTGAGGATGCGAGGAAATAGCGGGAGGGGGGCAGTGAAACAGGGGAGAGGGGCGGGAAATGGCCGCGGGAGTCTGTGAGGGGATCGGGGAACGAAGCCGGAGGTTGCTCCGATCTGTTGCTGGGTCAGCGATGGGACTGCGGGGTGGGCTGGGGACCTGGCAGGGAGAGGAGGAGGCTGCGGCCCGGGGCGCGGCAAGGCCGTGCGGCTGGGCTCCGCATCTCCTGCGTTTTTTGTGTGAGAGGGATGCTTTGCCCTCTCCCTGAGGTGAGCCCTGTGCTGCGTCAAGGGCCTCGGTTACGTTCTTCAGTCTGAAGGATACGGTACCTGCATTCCCATTGGAATCAATAAATGGACTGGGAGAATTAAGCGTGTCTTAGTATTGTCATGCCTCCATGTTTAAAGCAGCTTTCTTCAGTTCTTTCAGGACTTTCTGAGCTGCAGAAGTGGGTTAGGTCTCCTGCCATTTAATTCTGTTCCAACAGGAAGTGGGCAACAGTCGGTGACAGGAGTTGAAGCTTCAGATGATGCTAACAGTTACTGGCGGATTCGTGGGAAGACTGATGGCAGCTGCCAGCGCGGAACCCCAGTGAAATGTGGGCAGGCAATACGACTTACCCATGTAAACACAGGAAAAAATTTACACACTCATCACTTCCCATCACCGCTCTCCAATAACCAAGTAAGTTGTTCTAAATCTTAAGTTTTTGTACAAATAGTGCATGGTTGATATTGACAATACCTCTTTCCAGATTTCTTGTTTTTAGATACCAGCTGCTGTTTTTAGATGCCTTGCTTAGATACCAGCTGCCAGAAACAAGGCATCTCTGGATATGCAACGTTCATGTAGTTGCTTCTCTGCATCATAAAATAATCTGTTAAAGTTCCCAACAGACAAAATGTAATATCTACCAGTATCAGTTTGTCACTATAGTTTTTACAAACCTATATTGGTTTCTTTATTCTGCACCACTGATACTTTGATGATTGTTTTTGAAATGTTTAGCACTTTTACAGTATAGGACATGAGCCACTTTTCTTAATAATCATGAAGACTGATCTAGAGCCAGGCAGTTAATGCTGTGTTAGGACACTTAGGATTTCCTATATCCAAGTTTCTTGGTGTTCTAGTCCATTAATCTCAATCATCTTCTCCCTATGTCTGTTTTAGTTCCATCTGCTTATTTATTTGTCCTCCCTCACCAGAAATAAATGAATCCACTTTCACAATCATCTTTATTTACTATTTTCTATATTTCTAGAGCAGTGTTCCTCTCTGTAACTAGGGTCCAGCCTTATCCTTGAACAAATGATTGTCCAGAATTGAAAGTCTTTCTAAAATGTAATCCAAATGTGTTGGAAGTTTGTTTTTAGTAGTCATTTTAGTCTTCCATTAGTCTAAGTAGACAGGTCATTAGATTCTAATTCGGGAAACCAGACTATTTGTAGAAACAGTCTGAAAGTGGCTGAAACAATAAAGGCCAGTTTTGTGTAAGGTATCTAGTATATGTATTTATTAAAACAAAATAAGTGGTGGAAAAATAGCATTTCGGAAGAATTATTTAAAGACCAAGTGGACTCCTGAAGACTTTCCACCTTTCCTCATTTGCTAGTTTGACAATGTTGAATGAATTGTCTATTGATATGAAAATATTCAGCAGCTGTCATTTTTTCCCATTGCATTTGCTATGT
Organism: Pavo muticus; assembly: GCA_016647715.1. NCBI lineage: Eukaryota > Metazoa > Chordata > Aves > Galliformes > Phasianidae > Pavo > Pavo muticus. Next base: position 396,411 of record JACDJE010000080.1, read on the forward strand.
GTTTTCACAGTATCTAAGCAAAAGGAGAATTTAAGTGGTTTCCTAGAGATTGATGGGACTGTGACTTATTATCTAATTGAAATAAGGTGTGGATCTCAATACAAACTTTTATTTTGTATTCTTAACAAAGAAGTTTGGTTTTCAATTGGTATGTTGTCTTTGATGCTGTATAGACTACATAAGCTTGAATTAACATGACCCCAAATTATTAGCTTGATAGGTACAAACTATTGCAGTTCTATTTTCAAGTTGTTAATTGCTTCTAGCCGTCCGATTTTTAAACAGTTTAAACAGTTTTTAAACAGTTGGAGCTGAGCCTACCAGGTTTATGAAAAGACTTGGAGTTTTGGGGGGCACATAATGAAATCTGATCTCTAACTTTCGTTTTAGCAGGAATTTATTTGCCTTAATGGTTGTCCATCTTTATATTTTAAAGAGCCATTCAGCTGTCTGTCCATTGTTTTGTCAGAAGGATCACTCTGATCTCTGTGCTCGAGTTGTCTTTAATTTCTAATGTATGTTGTGGTTTGTTGGCGCTTTGCGCTCAGGTTATGTGTTGGAGTTTGTTGGCAATTTATGTTCAAGTTGTAGTCGCAGAGAGTTACCGCTTCTGGATTTGATCGCTGCTGACAGCAGTGCAATGTTTCTTTCCTCTGCATCCTTGCCTTTAAATTTTGCTGGCTTTGTGGCTGATGTTTTTGTGTGTGCATTGGCCGTGTTTGCTTATATTTTCACTTCAGGAGATTTGTGTCTCTAACAGGAAGTAAGTGCCTTTGGTGATGATGGTGAAGGAGATGACCTCGATATATGGATTGTGCAATGCAGTGGGACGCACTGGGAGCGGGAGGATGCAGTGCGCTTCAAGCACGTAGGAACTGAGGTGTTCCTTTCAATAACGGGGGAGCAGTATGGCCATCCCATTAGAGGCCAACGGGAAGTTCATGGCATGCCCACCGCTAATCATCACAACTATTGGAAAGCAATGGAAGGAGTCTTCATCAAACCCAGTATGGACCTTACAAAGCATGATGAGCTCTGAATTGCCAGAGGATCCAGTAACATTCATCTTGCTCCCGTGTTCAGAGATGCTAATACTTGTCTCTTAAAAAGTCCTGCCTTGCCTAAGCGATTGACTTTCTGTGTTACTGAAGGGCATTAGTTCACTCTAGGAATGCTGCACTTCTGTGGGAATGACATCTGCCAGGCTAAGACATTTTACATTTATTTAAGAAATCCTTTCTAAATCTTCAAGCTTATTTGGTGAAAGTAGATCATACGTGTTAGTTCTCACTGTCCTTTGTTTTGTTCGTTACTTCTCCAATTCAAAAGAAATGGGAAAAACAAAGCAGTACATCCGTGTGCCACAAAACTTTGTATTTTGTAATCTTTTTTTCAATTATAATTAAAAATTGGAAACTTATTTCTAGCTAGTGAGAGAATGCTATTAATGAAGAGATGGAGTAAGTCTAGATAGGGAAAATATTTCTTGGAAAATGGTGTCTTTTGAATGAGTCAAATTCAGCTATTTCAGCCTTCCAGAAAAACATTTCAGTCCATCTGAAAATTGCTTCCAATGTGTTTCGTTGTGTGTTTATGGAAAAGTTGAAAATACTGTGTACGTTGAAGTAAGAAGACAAGTTTTTATTTATTACCTTTCTCCGAGGAAATCTGTGGTTTTTTCTGCTGATTGTGATACTGCTAACTCTCAGACGGTAAGACTTTTGCTCTGGGAACTGGTGCAGAAGGCTACTACTTGTTTAATTAATATTAGAATTTTAGAAACTTCCATGTGATGTGAATAAATTTGTTTTATGTTGTTCTTGCACGTCATTGCAAGCTCAGCATGAGAATCCAGGTGAATAAGTAGTGGGACTTACACCCGTGAGGGGTTCTTTTGTGCAAATCCATAAGAAATGGGAAAAGAGTGAATCTTAGAAAATTGTTTGGTCCTGGATTTTTAACAGAGGTCATCTCTAGAGTGATAGCAAGGAATCTTCATTGAATAAGACATTAATTTCTGTGGTGTTCTTCTGTGGAAAGAGGGGAAGAAACCTAATGCTTTTGTTACAGTGTATTACTGGAAATACTGACTAAAGCACAAAGTACCAGACATTTTCTATTTGCTTTAAAGAGAAAAGCTCAGTAAATGAGTGTGAAAAGTCAGCAAATTCGAGTGTTGGCTTTTTTCATATATAACTAGTTTACCAATTATAGTCCTAATTAGTCAGTTAATGAAGGAGGAAAGTTATTTGCTGCTTTTACATCTCCAGTTACGTGCTGTAGAGAGCGAGTGTTGATGAAGTGTAATACGTGATTTCATTTCAGTTTTGTAAATGTACCTGTGCACTTATGCTTCATATGCTGATCCCTCACACGCTTGTGCTGCACAGAATAGCTTCAGTTTTAATTGAGTGTTTGATACTAGTGAGGATCCTTCGTATTCTGCAGAAGAAGGAGCCTCTGTTGTTTTGTGATGTTCTTCGTAGAAGGTAAGAGTGTTTTTCTGTTAATCTCACGGTATTGAAGGACAAGAGGCATTTTGGAGATGAAACGAGCTTTTACTGCTTTGTATTAGAAGCAAACTTTTCTGTAAGGTTCACTGGTATTCCTGACTAACTAATTGTTAGTGAAGTAATAAAGGACAATTACTGAAACAAAAAAGAATCAAAACTGTTCAAACAAACTGCCCTTTCCTTTAATAAAAAGAAGGGCTTTTCTTTTGAAGTTGTTTTATGAGAAACTACAAAAAAGCGGTAGCACTTACAAAATGAAGAAATAAATTTGGCAATGAGTTCTCCAGTTCTCTTTAACAGAGAGCTAAACACTTTATGCCTAGACCACATGGCCTTAGTTTAGTGTTTGTTGGCATGCTTGTGGAATACTGGTTTAGCTGAGGAAAGGGTAGATCTGTGTGGCTCATCTTGGTCTGTGTGCCAGTTTTATTTGTTTCAGTTCCCACGGCAGAAGTTGTGCTGACAGACTCTTGAATAAGCCTCGCTGAAGTACATCTTAGGAAAAGTCTGTTACCATCATCACTCAAAGCATGCTAAATGCAGAATACAAAAGTTAGGAGTTGATGTAAGAAATGCAGAGGCTTGTAGCTGTGAAAAATGATAGCTTGTGCAATTACAAATGTGCTTTTCTTTTTATATAACCTTTAGATTTATAAGACCTTAATTAGTCTGTTTGATGCCATATTGTATGTTTTTAAACTGAATCACTGATTTCAAAATCTCGTTCAAGTGCCTTTATTTCCTCTGCTTGCTTACAATTCAGCTTTCCAATGCACCCTCCACCGCTGAGGACTGCAGACTTAATCTCCATTTGTGTACTGGGTTTTTTAGTTGCTTTTTTTCCGTGTGACTTTAATAATCTGACAAAAGGTGTTGAGACTTAGAGTAACATGAAACGCTCCGACATGTAGATATGAAAGTCTCCAATGTTGTTTTGCTGCTTTTTTTTCTAAGGTGGTAATCTAAATTTTATAGTACCTCTTTCCCAAGCTCTCTATGCACTTAAATGTTCAGTAAAAACTGCTTGTTTGTTTGTTTTGCTTCTGTTGATAGCAAAATAGAGTTCTACTGAGTGATTGACAGATGCATTCTGGCTTCTTGCTTATTGTACTATTACAAGCACTCTATGAGAAGGAGGTGTGCCAGCATTGCCTGATAGACTAGAAAGGCTTTTGGGAAAAGCATTAGTGGGATCTTCGTTTATAGTTGTTCTCAGTGAGAATAATTGTTGAAGAAAATCTGCTTACTTTAAACTCTCTACTTTGAAAAATCTGTCAAATACTGCATTTAATTAACATTGAATTAGATACATTATATATGTCAATGTGGAATGATATAAACTTCATATGCTTTTGGAATTCTTTTTGAGGAATACTTGTTTGAGTGCAAACACTTTTGTTGTCTGTTCCTTGAGTCTTAAATCTTTGTGTAACTGGTTAGCGTATGAACTGAGCACTTGTCATTTACTTTGTCTTTTCAGTATGAATAAGAAGTGTTTTCACTTGTTTGACAGTACAAGAAGGGATTTACCACACGCTGATTCTTAATTCTGAACATCTAGGCTAAAGATAAACTAATATCTTTATTTCATTATGGTTGGAGATACTAACTGGGTATATTAGTTCTTAAGTTAAATATGTTTTACAACCTAAAAAAAGGGGGAAAAATGACATTCAAAACCCTGTACCGTTGATGCTTACTCGGCAGTATTTTAAAGCCTGTTAATTCTGCAGAATCTGTTCTGTCTTTTGCCTCTCTTCTGCAGCGCCGGAATCACTCGCTGTCACCGCAGATACACCATGGTTAACAACTGTAGTAGGCAGGGGCTGAACCACAGAAACGTCTCCTTCCGATAACATCATCTTGCCAGCTGCCTGACTTCTGGCTGGCATGCTTGCTGCCTTTTTTTGTTTGTTTGTCAGGCTCCCTGCTGACACCTGAGAAACTGGCTAAGAGCCTACCAAATGTTCAGGTTTGCAGAACACCATGCTGCTGTGTATGGGAACTGCTGAGTCCCGGCCTGAAGCACTGATTGAGCAGCTGGGGAAAGGTCCCGGTCAGCCCTGGGAGCACAGGTGAAGGCAATTCAGCTGTGGGACAGGAAGGGGTGGAGCTTGGCTGCACCTCTCTTAGACCCCATTTAAGGGCTGACTGCCACTATGGAAGGGTCCATTTCTGGAGATTCCTCCTTGGTGAAGCTTTCCCCTGCAAACCTGGAATCTTCTGATACGGGTGAGCTATCTTCTTCCCTTCCTTCATAGCACCTCTCTATTGTGCCAGTCCTTTCATCATCACAGCTTTGTTGTAACACCTTTCCCAGTGTATTGAGCTGTCCAATTGCTATGCTGCTGCCTGCACCTTTTTATTGGTTTTAAGTTCCCACCTGTGCCTTTTTGACTTTGCAGTTTTTTCTTCAAACATGTAATCTCAGCTCTGGACCACCATTCACCTGTCTTTGATAGGTGTGTTCAACTTTACCAGCTATTTGCAATGTGTTGCATGGCAAACACAAGGCAATTCAAGCTTACCTTAGGGTTTGCAACATTGATTATGTTTGTAAGTCACAAATAGTTATGAACTTTAAGTTCTGAAACTTATTTTAATGAATACTTAAAGGAAGAAATGTTTTTGTAAGTATCCCAGTGTTCTTTTGCAGAACCTTGGGTATTTATACCTCTTAGTTTATTTTACCCTATGCAGAAGGAAGAACACCAGGGTTAGTTCCCTCCAGTCACTAATTTGAGCGGGGTTGGGTGATCTTCACAGAAGACAATATTTAATTGTGGGTATCCGAGACACAAAAGGAAGGTAGAGAACACACTGAAAATTGTTTTTGGCTGTTCTATAGTTCAACATTTCCCTTAAATTTGCAGCAGGTTAAACATACAGGAGCCTTTTGCTATATTTAATATTGTACTAATTCTAAATTGCATGAAGTTCACAGTGGAGACATCCTATCACAGCTCTGATACTGATTCAATCTGCTGTTGCATGAGGGCTTCAGCTATTTTCAGCCTTTGGGAAAGTTGTGTCCTGCTTCACTAGGGTGAGAAGTGCTAGAAGCTCTGTGATGTCTCAAGGGTAACCAAACCCTCACAAAGCCCATTACAAATCAGAATATGTGCAAGATACAAAGCTGTCTAATTAGTCCCTGTATGTGTGGTGTTTGTTTTTCTCCTGTAAAGGCATGGAGCAGGTCCTGGCTCTGCACAGCTCACTGAGTTTGGACTCAGATCTAAGGTTCTTTCTTCTTAGTCTTCATGATACCTGTTTATTCATCTAAGCTTGGCTTTCTGAGACTGAGTAGTAGCGGAGGTGTGTGCTGTGCTGAAAATTCCAGTATCTAGGATGAATTTATTGTAATTCCAGCCTCAGCTAAACATAAACCTTCTTAGTTATTCTCCTCTAATGTTACCCTGTCCTCCTGCCTGGTGACTGCAGGCTGGTGAGGTTGGGCTGACTGCCAGTGCCCTTCTGCTGCTTCCCGGGTCTACGGGTGCCTTATGAGGAGACATGGAGCCTTTATGCTTGCTGGGGTATGTTTTCTACTATTAAATCCAGCTGACTACTCCGTCCTGCTTAGAAAACAGTGCTTTAGATTACCTGTATAAAAACTTGGGTGGCGTGGATGCAAGCAGGGCGGTTGTGAGGAAAACAGGAGACAAGTCGGGGAGGGTCTCTCCCATTAACCCGGTGCTCCAGCCTGAGAGCCTTGCTGGAACCGGGACGGGAGCGGCCGCTAGTGAGCGCTGCTGTCCCGCCGGCTCCCGACGGGCTGCGGCGGTTCGCGGCTGGGCTCCTCGGGGGAACAAGTGCCAGCCGGCTGTCCCGCGGCCCTGCGGTCAGCTGCTGTGCAGCCGCGGCTCGCCCTGCCGAGTCCGGTGCTGCTATTATTTCAAAGGGAAACAAAGCATTAGCGTAGGCTGTAGGGTGATGCTTCAGGCGTTTCTGTTTGCTATCTTTCTATGGGATCCATAAAGCTCTGCCCATGTTGAAGTGTGTTTGTTTAGGGTAGACGTTTAAGGCAATTAGCTGTATATTAAAACTAGGTACGGATTTCCGTTTCAGTAGGGAGGATTGAAGGACACAAAAGGATTATTAACGGGAGGAGAAAAGAGTTCCCCGCCTGCATATGACAATCCCATTGCATTTTCCGAGATCTTGAAAGCAAAAGCTAAAAATAAAACGACCTGTTACAGCTGGTGCAAGATGCATTTCACATAAGTGGTAATATTACATGAATCCATCTTGTCGCTGGTGTAACTGCCTGGCTTCCCTCGACTACTGCCGGGATCGCTTCCCTTGGAGGGTCCTGTGTAATCCGGATGAAAGCCGGGCTGTTCTCTTACCGAGCCGGTACCGGTCTGTGAGCCTCTGGGACGTGATCTCCCTGCCGTCCTGTGGGGCTGCAGGTTCCGCGTCCTTCCCTGCCGGCGCGGATGATGTAGAGGGCTTTGCTCGTTTGACAGGAGGGTGTAGTTCTTCCGTGAGCCTACCTGGCTGTGGTTCCTCAGCATCAATCGCCTGCTACTGTTCCTCGATGTGTAGCGAAAAGATGCTCTTGGATCGCAGAAAGCTCCTCACCCGAGTAGCAGCGTTTGCAGCCTGCTCCTGCTGACAGCGCTCTTCGGGTGATGGCTGGAGGCTTCCTCCCAGCCCTACGCGCCCGTACCCGAAGCTGTCCTTAGACCCTGCCCCACCGGGCACTGATAACGTCTCTTTATGCAGCCTTGCCCTCTGCTGCGGGGCGTGGAGGGGAGCGGGGAGGTGCCACCTCTGCCTCCCGCGCGCAGCCACGTGTGCTGCCGGCACGGTGCCTCTGTCCACGACAGAGTTCTGGCAGCAGCCTCCCTGAGGGGGGGCACGCAGGAACCCCCAGGCACTCTGAAAGCTTGTCTCGCACCTAAAGGCATCCGGAGGGCTCCTTGCTCACGGAGACTGTGCTGTTCTAGTAGGGCTTGAGAGAGGGTTTCCAGCCTTGTCTGTCTCCTGGCATTGTGGCAGAAGCACAATATCACAATGCCCTTCTAGCAGTTCCAAACTGGTGTAGCACGGTAGATGATTTAGATGCAGAAGGCACGTGGGGTGCGATGTGATAACTGTATAGGCGCTTGCGGGCATAGGCGCAAGGGCTGTGTGCCGCAGGTCTCCCGGGACAGAGAAGTTTGCTCCTTAGGGTGCTAATTTTTAGCTGGGAGATAACTTCCTTCTTTCCTATCTAAAAAGGATCAGGTGATTGTGACTTTGGAATTGGCTGTTAAAATAAAAGAGACCTTCCTCCAGGAGAGCTGTGGAGGGAAGAAAAGCCTGGTCCTCTCCTAGAGTTTCAGTTTCCAGACCCTCCACTCCCCCTGGGTTTTAATGCTTCCTTACCGTGCCGCCCGAAAGCAAGCGCCGGCTGCATGCTGTCCCCGCAGCTCTGCAGGGCGGTGGCTGTTGTCCTGCGGGGACAGGGGAATGAATGAGGAGCATTTCTGCCCGGTAGGAGAGGGCAGGCAGGCAGAGGCTGCATGGGACCGAGCGGCCGCCATGGAACGCGCGTGGAGGAGACGCACTGTGCGAAGTGGGCGCAGGAGGAGGGCTCGGCACTCCCAGCCCCTCCTTGCCCGCAGCAGCCCCCCCCTCTGCCGCTGCTGAGCGCAGCGGCAAAGCGCCGGAGCGGAGCTTCCAACGGCTTCGTGCCACGGCGCTGGGCTGCTGCGGGAGGGATGCAACATGGTTATGCTGAGAGGGCGGGTGTCGTGTGGGATACTGCACTAAAAGGTGTTTCTGAAGGCAAAATAATAATGCGGATCGACTGCTTTCTTTCCGGACTGTTTTTGCACTCTTCTCCATAGGAAAGCTGCCTGCTCTAGATTATTCTTGCCAGAAAAGCACTGTGACACTAGATCGTATCTTATTCTGTCTAGTGCCTTAACAAATAGAAGGAAAATGATTATCCATTGTTCAGTCTGAGACACTATGGTTCACAGTGGAAGAATGACTTAAGCTAAAAAAAAAAAAAAAAAAAAAAAATCCATCCTAAAAAAGTGTTAGCTACAGTCAAAGGGTTTTTAGTAGAGGGAAGTGTGCATAAGAGGTCAGACTGGGATAGTGAATAGGGCAGAACTGAGTGATCCAAAGCAATGAGTTGGTACCTCTTTTTCCCACCTGGAATTACAGATTTTCTTTGCCTTGCCCACAAGTGCTATGCTGTGACTCAGGCCAGACATGGGGAGCCCAGGAGGGAGGGCTGCCTGGGCAAACACCTAGCCTCATGCACTATCCTCGCACCTCAGAGCTGCCCCTAGGCCTACTCAAAGCACATTAATATGGTGATGGCCATCCTTTCCCTCGAAGGCAGCAGCTCCGAATGGCCCTGGCCTGGCCGCTGGTGGGATCTGAGGGCCGCAGCCTAAGGGGCGGGCTGCATGTCCTAACTGGAGCTGTGCGCTGTGAGCTGGCAGGAATTCCCCACCCGTCTTCCTCCAGGACCGACCCGCTCAGGCTGGGAGCCCCCTGGGGCTTTGCAGAAGGTGATGGTGGGATCTCCCGGCAGTATGGGTGGAGCTATGGTGGGCTCCCTCCGTACTGATCTCACGGGGCACTCGGTGGGCTTAAGAGTCAGTGGAGCAGAGCCAGAGAAGGATGTACTTGGATTTTAGGGGTATTCTAGGCAGGAATGGTTGGGAGTGTATGAGTGGCTAGGCTAAGCAATCCTTACTGAGCTGCCTCTCCTGCTGAGGTCCTCTTCTCTTTCCCCACCTATTTTATTGCATGCCTATGAGTAAACCAAAATGTTTTGAAGATTGGTTTCAGTCGATGTCCCCTTAACACTGCCCTTAGCCTCTCACCCCTACTAGGGCTGCCGGACGTGATATTTTCGGCACCCTCCCACGGACGCCTGGCGGTGCTGAGCAGAGCACACCTTCCTGCGGTGGGGGAAAGCTGCCTGCTGCTCCCTCCGGCTCGGCGGGTGAAGCTCGGCCGCCTCCCCCCGGGAGGAGCCACGCCGACAAAACGGCGGGGCTGGCCGTCAGCGGTGTCCTTTCAAGAGGCACGCGCACGAGGTCCCTTCGAAATCCCCATGGAATCGGTTTGCGGGGCCCGGTTTCCCTCGGTGGCAGCTGTCGGGCTCGGGCGGCTTGCGATGCGCTGTTCTGCACCGATCCCTGTTCTTACCGGTGGTGGCGGCAACGCAGCTCGGCTCTGCCCGGTTCAGCCGCTCGAGAGCTGCCCGCACAGAGCTGTCCTCTCCCCGTGGAACGCGCTGCCCCAGGCAGGCACAGGCAGCTTCTCGCGCCGGCGGGAGTCCGCTGGCTGTAACCCGCTTGTGAAGTGTGCTCTTGTTCCGGTGCCATTCCGCTGGTCGAGGCTTTAAAGCGCCACCACGTTCTCTGCTCCCTTACACAGGATGCAAATGCAAAACAGTGCGGCTTCGCTTTTCCCGATTTAAGTATTATTCCCCCCACTCCGTCCCAATTTAAAAGCTCTCTTGCTTTTTCAGTGTCTGTGTATTGGCTTGGTGGATTTTCTAGGTTGTATTGGTTTGATTTGTTGTTCTTTTGTAAGCGTTCGCCTCACAGTAGGAGTAGTGGGGGAAGAAGGGGGGATGTTTGTGTGCGAAGAGAGAAAGGAGAAGAAGATGGAATCGATTTTGATCAGAGAATGTGGCCAAAGTTTGAACAGGGAAATGGCAAAACTGCTCTTCAACTTGCTCCAAACGCTGCTATAAATACCCCAAAATGAGTCACTTAGTACTGGGGGTTATGGGGCCGGCCGTGAGGAATCTTTCATTTTGCTAGTGCTCAGCATCTGTAACAGCTTGCACATGGAAGTGGCCTCCTGTACCTCTCCAGGGCTGTTGATAGATCTGTGTTTTCTTCAGGTCTGGAAGTCTTTTTTTTTCTTCCCCCCCCTCAGAGCAGAGATGGTTTGTGGTGGTGGGTTTGTTTTGTTGATGTTGTTGTTAGAGATGTTTAAGATCTAACTCTGTAAAACGAAAACCAAGCAACAGACTTTTCTGTTGTCACCCTAAACTTATCCTGAAAAATGATGGAAATTCACGGTGGAGGAACAAAGTTTCTCTTCTGGCATAGTGTGATGGAGGCTTTTGTACAAAGTGTAATTCCCTACTGATTTTAATGGGGTGAACTGCTGGTAAGGATGTAGCATCTCCTGACAAACGTGTTGCTTCACAGCAGAGAAGTGTTTGAAGAAAGCAAAGAACAGGTCTGACACTTTTGTTGCTGTTGTTGTAGCAGGGTGATTCCTTAAAATAGTTGCTTTATTACTGGTATATTGTTATCGTTGTCATTGATCACTCTGTGTGTCTAAGGAGGTTTACAAGACCTAAGGTTTACTATACAAGGCACGCCCACCTCCAAGGTGAGTAAGCAGGATTTCTACCAAATTGGTGTTAGACACTGAGCGCTGGCAGTGTACCTAGTTCTGGGCAGTGCCACGTGGACCATTTCGGTTTGCTAATAAAGAGCTTCCGTTCTCAATCAGCCACCTACCTGCTGTTCTGCTAGCTCCTTATGGCAGAGATCTCTGCCCATGGAGCTTCTGGTGACAGCACATTAAAGAGAAGAGCACGGTTCTAAAGCTGTGAAAGTTTGAGACACTTCTTCCCATCTGTTGACTTCTGAGCAGTGGGTGCTTTGTAAGGATGTGGAGCTACTAGATCCAGGCCTTGCTGGGGAAGCTCACTGTTCTGAGGAAGGGTTTAGATGGAGTCTGAGGGGTTGTGTGCCGACTGAGCGAGGCTTCAGCTGAAAAGCTGGGTGGCTAATGCCATTGTCAAGCCTCCAGCGGAGCAGTGTGGCCACTACTCCCTTTGGATGGCAACAGGATACTTACTAGAAGGCTTATTGGGAAGAGAATGTGCTTTCAGGTATCCCATGTGAGTGGGATTCTCAGGAGATAACAATTAATTGTGATTGGTGGGGTTTTTTTGTTTTTTTTTTTTTTTTCTGATCAATTTCAGCTAAGAAGGCTCTAGGATTTTTTAATTATTACTATTAAAGTATGCCTTGCCTTCTTGCTTAGCACTTTGTTTGTCATAATTGCCAGACCATATCATGTCTTTGGTCTGTGTTGGATTAATCCTGAGGGCTGGATGTGGAACCAGTAGCAGGATATGGCCCTAAAAACCAGCAGCCTTTGCTTCCTGTAGGGAAGTGGGTGTCTATGGCACCCCTTCTACAGGCAGAGTGACACCCTCCACTGCAGGAGAGTGAGCACAAGGCTTTCCAACAGCTGGGGGATGGGGTGGGGGGCGGAAACCTATTGTGTATTGGTTTCCAGTAAATATATTATGAGCTACCTGGTGTTATTAGGTCTAATCACAAGAGCTTTCCTCTTAAAGCTGTGGCTGGATTTATGTTGATCACTTTAAAACAAATGTCACAGATATATTTAATAGAAGAATGTGTAAAACCCCAACCCCCAAATGGTATTATGTAACCAATACAGTATTTAAGTGCCCCCTGTGTAAACTAACCAAAAAGCCTGCTGTTTGCCTTCTTTGCCTCTGTTGTGTATCAGTCAACCAAAGCCAGGCACTCTGTTTGCTGTTCTGATTACTATTTTAAAAGGCCAGATCCATAGGATCATGTTATCTAGAAAGTGAAAAAGACTTAAACCCCATTTTCTGGGCTTAGTGGGCTCTGGGGCTGAGTGAGAGCCCTCTCATGGGCTGCGTGGAGTGTGAATAGCCAAGCAAGCCTGTGCTGTTTGAAAGCACGCAAGCACAATGTACTTTGTCCTTTTATTTTGGCATGTTCAGGGCAGTCCTACTCAGTGGCTTCACAACAGCCTCAGCCATGGGGCTCAGCTAAGATCAGCAAAGATAAAGATGTGTGTGAGGTCATGGAGATGGTGGAAGATGGTGATACGTGTCTAAAGATGGAATCAGGTGAAAATTAAGAGGTGGATTTCCTCTTGCTTTTAGCCAAATAGCGTTTGTAGGCTTTCCCCCTAATTCATTGTTATTTATCTGCCATCAGCTCCTTGACCAGTCAAATCCTTTATTCAAGGTGCTGAATCTCAGGAGCACAGTGGTTTCCCATTATTGTTATAATCTTTAGCCAAGGAGATGTCCCTCCTTCTCAGTAAAGCACCAAAGTGGAAGTAATCGCTCTTTTTTTCTTCTTGCATTTGTCCTTTCCTGTTTCATTCACCAATTGAAAAATGGCTAAAGAGCAGCCCCCATTTCACCTCCCCTTTTCCATGATTGACTCAGCAGCTCCTGGGACAGAGAGAGGAAAGGGGCCTCGAGGTCACAACCTTCACAATCTTCAAAGCCCCTGCCGCTTCCAGCAGCTGTCACAGCTCTCACTGACCATATCCCCAGAAGGTCAGCAAAAAAATAAACACTGGGGCCCGAATGATCCCCTTCTCATGCAAACTGTCCATTTCCCTCCCCAGCTCCCATTCCATGCATAGCTCACACATTGGAGACCCCCTTGGATTTGCACAGAGCTATGCAAGAGCAAAATGCCACAGAAAAGAAAAGCAGAAGGGCTTCCTGGGCAGGCAGAGTGGGAAAAAGAAAAGCAGCTTCCTGAGCTCTCCATGCCCACCCACAGGCTGCTGCAGCCATTTTGTGTGCGCAAAGCCTGGAGGTGAGGCTGAGGAAGGGGCTGACTTTTCCCTGGGAGAGAGACTGCAGGGAAAGGATTCAGCTTTTATATCTGTGATATGTGATTATATGTGAGAGATGGAAGAAAGAGAGAATACAACAGAAATAGGAAATTAAGCATAGACTGGAAAAGCCTTTTCATCAGGATTAGATTGCATCCCCCTCCTCCAGCTGGTTTGCTTTCTGCACTCACCTTCCTCTGCAAAAACTCATGATGAAGCAGAAACAGGGTCGAGAAGTGCAGGTTCAAAAGGCCAGAGTGGAAAGGTCCTTTGCTAAAGGAAATACCCCTCCCCAGCCTTCTTCTATAGAAGTATCCATTTCACTATGGCCACTAATAAACAAAGGACTATTTCCTGGCCTTCCCAGCACTGCTCCCAGCCGCACCACCAGTCTGATGTCCATTATTGTAAACCATTCCTCTCTCGCTCCATGCTTCCCCCAGCCCCACTGCTGAACCCAGCACTAGGCCATGCCTCGAGCTGCGCGGCTAAGGAAGACACTCATTTTCCATTTTCACCCTCTTCCCACAAAGAACGAGCGGGCTATTAGCACGCTGGACGGCCCGACAAAAACCCATCGAGGGACCGCCGCTGGGGAGGCAGGAGGGGCTGGAGACCTGCAAGAAAACCCGCCCGGAAGAAAAGGCAGCGACGGGAACGTGGGAAGGCACTTTATTTACGCGGATGGCCGAGGCCGGCCCGCTCCCCTCGCCCTGCGCGTTCCGACAGAGCGAGCAGCGCGGCGCTTCCCCGCCTGCGGTTACACCGGCTGGGCCCGGCTCTCGCCGCTCCCCGGCGCACTGACGCCCTTTCATTATTGCACTGCTCGCTGCGACCGTGACAGTAGTGCAACAGGGAAAGAGGGGCAGCCCGCCCGGTGGCCCCGGCCGCCGGACTGGGGTACGGAGGCAGAGCCCGGGCTTTGAGGTGAGGGGGGGGGGAATTTCCTGGCTTTGTCCCTTAGCTGGTCGCCTCCTCTCGGAGTGATGCCCAGGGGGTTAAACAGAGGGCAGGGCTGGGGTCGGGCGAGCAGGCGGGGAGCAGCGGTCCTGTAGGGCTTCTCGCCCTCCCGCGCCCACCGCCGCGGAGAGAACGCGGCCCCGTGCTGTCTGGGGAGCGGCTATGAAAGCCCCGCGGCTGCGGCCGCTCCGCCGCACCCTGAGCCGGCCCCAATCCCCTCCCACCACCCCTCTGCCTGGGCCCCAGAGGTCCCGAAAGGGACCGCGGCGACCACCTGAAATGGAAGGCAAGGCCACCCACCCGGCCAGCCCGGCTGCTGTCAGCCCCCAGCTGATTTCTCACAAAGCGTAGAGGAGATTGAGATTGAACACCCCCGGCCCTGCTCCTTTCCCACGTACCTCCGTAAGCAGCTCTCGGGAAGGGCTGGGGGCAGTGCCCAGCCCAGCCGTGCCTGCATCAAGCCCGGGCTGCGGGGCCAGGCAGAGGCACGAGCTTTGTTTAGAGGAGGTTATCGGGATTAGAGCCTCGGGCTCTTCGTGCAACGCTCTGCTTTGCACAGCACTGGTTTTCGGGCACAGGAACAGCCGAGTGGGCTACGTATCTCCTCCCATCCCTTGGTGGGTGTTTACATCGTTATGTAAAATAAGCACCCTTCAAACATCTCGGGACTTATACTGTTTTAAAATGGAGACGTGATGGGTTTCTCCAGTTTCAATCACTGCTTGTGCCTCTTAAACACAAGGCCATTTTGAATCCTGCGTGATAGCATCAAAAATATGCCCATTACTCACAACTTGAGTCACCACAATAGCATGATTATTTGTCACACACAACATCTCTGCACAATTACTTGCCTATCTAACAATGCTTGGTATTTCACAACTTTTCCCTTAACTCGATGGGCACATAGGATTAATTTTTCCTGCTGTGGCTGTCTTCTCTCCATGAAGAATACCCTCAAAAGAAAAGACCCTATAAGCAATATTGCACTACTACCCTGAGCACAAAAGCAGAGGCAATATTGATAGGGTCTCATCCTTAAGGTTAGGAAGCTGGATAATGTTTCTTGCGACAGGTGATTGGATGGAGCTTCATTCCATGCCTGTAAATGGGGAAGGGGTAAAAAGTTAGAAAGCAGAGCAGTGCCCTGTGGATTGCAGCACCATGTGCTCCCTGGAGTCTGGGATGCAGGAATGGATCAAACCTCTGCCCCCCACTTTCTCCCAGGATGTACTTAACAACCGTGTGGACTTTTTTTCCAAGGATTCTATACCTCTGTCTTCATTTCTCACATTTCTTCTGCATAGTTTTCTCTCCTTCATTAATAAACTCAGTCAATTAGCTGCCTGAGCTGTTAGAGGCTGGGAAGAGCTATTTATTTGATTAACCAACCGTTGTATTTTGAACCTCTTAGTAACAGGCATCAAGCACACAGAGAACTTCCTTTCCAAGGCTGTCCAACTTAGAGAGCCCAGTGTTTTAAAAAATCCCACCCTTCATTGGAAATCACAGGCTTAAGTACACACCAAACATTAGAAAATGAAGCAGGATCTCCAAGGCTGGTTTTTTTATTTTGTTTGTTTTTTGTTTTTTTTTTTTTTTGATCTGTTTCCTCTCCTCCCCCAGCACCTTTCTGTCCTAGGCTGGATGGCACAGTCTTCAGCTGGAGCTGGCTTGGTGCTAAATGCACCAACAGCCCAACGGCCACAGAAAAGAATCCCAGGGAGAGGCCAACACTCCTCCAGCTTCAGGGCTGCTTTGCCAGCTAGGCTCTTCCTCTGCATTCTGGCTCCCAGTAAACCTGCCTAGTGCTTCCATCATGTAGGAGTACTTGAGAGCGCAGAGGAAGATGAGAGAAACTTCATTTCCAAGCCATCCCAAGCCAGCTCATTATTTTGATGCTGTCAGATTCTCTTTCCTCAGCCTACTTTGCAGTGGATTAAATAAGAGCAGTAGTGGAGAGACAATCCCCTAATTCACGGTTTCCTGGCTAATTTATGCATACCACATTGATCTGGTCTTTACCATTAGAGATCCCTGGCATTTGGCATGCTGGTGTGAGGCAGCCCTGCACCCCCTTTGATGTTGCCTGACTTGCCCAAAGCAGCTGAAAACCAAGGACATGCCAGAGAAAAGAGAACAGGAGAAGCTCCATTAATTGCTTGTTTTTCTAATGGCCTGATACACAAAATCTCTGGTCTGCACCAGTCCCTCCCTATCACCGTCCTTTGCGATGATGCCTGTTGGAAGCAAACAGGGATCTTTCTTCCACTTTATTTGTTTGTATTAACCTTCGCTCATGCTAATTAAAAGGCCATGTTCACAGAGATTGCTGTAAACAGCTCAGAAGGAGTTTTATCAAACTTTAGTATTTTTGTTACCTTGGCAAAACCTCAGTTTTTAATCCTGCCACTCTGCTTCTCAGCAGTCCCTGCAACCTAGACATCCAGTCCGGCCGAGAACAAAAAAAGATGCAACTGGGCTTGGCCTTACCTTTCCATCTATTCCCGTTCAGTCTCTACTTTGCTTATGTTTACCACGTGTTTCCCCCTCTTCAGCCTTGATGTTGTTTCAAGCAAGACTTATGCTTAACACACACCATTTAACTTCTCCAGTGGCCCAAAGACAAGCCCACTGGTGAGTTCACAGCTGAAATGTACAATTCACACACCAAGTCACATTGCTGATGCATCAGTAATGTTGGGGGAAAGCACAACTTGACAATTTCTACACAACTTCAGAATTTTAGTAGCCGCAGAAGCTACAGTTGTAGCAGGAAAGAGTAAGGGATGTAATTAGAAACATCAGCCAGAAGTTAAGGCCCAAGGAAAGGCAATGAAGTCACAATATGTTTCTGGATCTGCACTGAGAGCCTAGATGCGCCTCAGGAATTTCTGTATCTCCACGTGGTGCACTGGCACAGGACAGCCCACCTTATTTATTTATTTATTTATTTTACAAGACAGGAAAAATAAAGGCTGCTTCCATCAGCAATAATATTTCCCCAGTTTGCAAACAATATGCAAAGCCCGGGTCAATCCATGTTCTATAGCAGGGAGGCATCTCTGGAATGTATATGGGGGTTATTTTAAAATAAATGTTTAAACACGAGATTATGAAATGCACGCTATTTATACTCCAGGAGGCTCAGCCTCTATCTCTAGATATGTTTAGAAACCTCTCTTGCCTTTAATCACAGTTGTAGAAACTGAATGGAAATGTCGCCCATACTAGTATGGAAATAACACTCTATGTTGCTCAATAATTGAAGATTTTTTTCTTTCGGCAGTGCTGGGGGGGATCTTTAACTGTAGTGGAGTTGCTGCTTTTTGTTTAAGCCCTCTTTTCTGATGTTAGCAGACAAACAGACTGGAGTGTCCCTATGATGAAGCTTTGGGATAAATATAAAGCAGTGAACTGACTCTCAGGAGCTCAGAGGCCTCCTGCTCCTTGTGAGAGTAGACCTCATCTTCCCTGGCTTGGTTTGGAAGCCATTTCCCCTCCCATTCCTTGCTGTTTGTTTTTTCTTGTAGTTAAAGGTGCTACTTCGGGCAAATGTGTTTTTTAAATATTCATCTCGGTTGCAACTTCACATAATGTGGCAGGGCAACAAAGCCTCAGTCCAGCCTTGTTTCCCTGCTCACAGCCATTTCACTAGCCCGAGGAAATGAGGCCATTTAAAAGCCATCTTGCAATTAAATACATTACATAGTCCACGATACATTTTCTGCAATGGAACTGATGCTGTTACCAATGGTCAGAGCCAACACTTTGAAAGCAGCTGAGAGTTGATTTTAGACTTTTCCATTGTTTTAAAACTGGGAAGCGTTGCCTTTCTAATTCTCCCCTCCCCCCACTTCTTTTTTCTGAAAGAGAATTCTTAGCATTCCAATCCTGACTCCTTAAGTCTATCTAGCAAGTTACTACAAATCCATCCATAGAAAAAGGGGATTCTTGCTTCCACGCAAGAGTCAACCTGTCCAGGTGTGAGACTCCAGAGAGGAAGGGCTGGGAGTCCTCCCTGAGAACACCGCCTTCTGCATGTGTCTCACCCGCTGGCCTGGGGACTGTCACCCACTGCCACTTATCAGTACGCTGCCCCTGATATAGGCTGACATCTCCTCCCCTAAAATCAGGAAGGATTACACTCCAAAACGTCCTGCCATTTGATTCTTGCTTATAATATTTAGTTTGTGGGTTTCAATAACCCTTTTCTCAGCAGCAACATTTCCTCAGCTGGCAGAAGCCAGATCTGCGTCAGTGAGCTCCATTAAAAGGAACGACAGAGCTCCTTAAACAGCCTAGACTTTGTAACCCCACAATACGGCTTTTCTGCGTGGTGTTTACCAGCGCTCTGCTGTCTGATGGGAAAAAACAACAACAACACAAAATGCCCTCACGGTACGAAATGCAGGAGCAAACAGGGGGCTAAATCCCATCTCTTTGGAAATGACAATCCCACTTCTGGCCCTGCGTGTGCAGGACAGCAGCACTCTCAGTACTCGTCTCCGCCAGTGAAGGCACAGCGTGGGGCCAACCTTGGGGCCCCCCAGCCACACTGTGAGCCCCCAGTGGCTGTTCCCTGCAGCAGGGCATGGGCTCCCCCCGTTAAAATCCCAAAGGCCCTGGGCAGGGTAGGGGGTGTGTGTCCTCCCCAGGTCCCATCCCTGCAGCTGAGGCTGAGGGGGAGGACACGAGAAGGGAACCATCATCTCCTGCCCTCCCCAGCCACCTCTCGTCCCCACAGCACCCGAGAGCTTTGAGAGCGACCTTAACACGGATCGAGCACTAAATGCAATGACTCCAAAAGTCCCCCTGAAAAAAAAAAAAATTGCCTCTGAAAACTTAAACCATCTGATTTCACTTTCCGCTCCAATTGGTTGTGTAGTCAGGGCGCAGGTCTGGCCTCCTCCACCACACTAATACTCTATGTGTGCTGCCTCCACAGAGGAGGGGTTCTTTTAACAAGTTTATGCAACAACAGGATGGAGGCTCTGCCGGAGCCCTTCCCCCCGCAGCCCGACCTGATTCCCCGCATTCCTCCCTCGCCCTCCCCCTCCGACCCAACTGGAGACAAACTCTGGCATCTCCACACACATGCAAATGGTTTCCCTTGCACAAATACAGACTCCTGAAGGGGGCCTTTGCTTCCGAATCCCCCCCGCTTTTTTTTTTTTCTTCGCTATTACATTCCTCAGCCAGGCAGGGTTAAAAAAGAAAAAGGAGAGAGAGTGAGCAAGTGGGGAAGGGAGGGTTTGGAATGTGCAGCCTCCATCCCAGGCCCCAGTCTGCAGGGAACCCTGTCCTTTACCCCCACACCCCAGGGCCTTGCAGGGCTGCGGCTCGGTCCCAGCGGGCAGGCAGCCCTGGGAAGGTGTCCCCTAGCCCCTCTGTGAGCATGGTCCTTGTCATCACCCAGGCCTTCCCCTACGTCACATGCCTCAAGCCCCCTTGCCCATGGGAGGTTTCCAGATGCAGCTACCATCTTGTAGACCTGACTTTATACAGAAAAACAACCACACGTAGATTCCGCCCAGGATTTCTCCACCGCCAACCAAGGCTCACATGGCTGAGAGGCCATCTTACAGTCTGGCGTCAGCACCACCGGGGCTTTTGCTGCCACTGGCTCCTGCTCACCGTTGGGATCCACACACACACATACTCAACGTGCACATGGCCCAGCACTGCCTGCACCAGTGTGGCTCCCAGCGCCTCACTGGGCCTCCTCGTACCCTCTGTCCTCCTTGGCCAGAGGCAGTGCCGGGCCCTTGCGCCTCCGCTCTGGTCTCTGTTCTGTCCTCATGGATGGTGGAGGCAAAGAGCCCCCACCCACAGAGCCTTTACAGATTTCACTTTCTCCTATTTCTTAATTAAGCAAAAATTAGGAGAAGAGGAAAGTGCCTATGCTAAACAGGCCTCCTCATTCCTTAACGAGCACAGAAATGGCAGCTGTGCTACATACAATGCAGAGATGAAGGAAAAGAAGAGCTCTAGAGAGAGGGAGCCACGCAGGGCCGTGTTACTTGCACTGAGGCACGGGAAGAGTTCTGCAGCCACCGTCAGTCCCCCAGCCTCCACTTGGGAGGGCTCAGCCTTCTTCTCTGAGCATGGAAGGGAGGCCGGCAGACTCTGACTCCCCAGCAGAAATACGGGGACAGAGAAGGTGTCTTTTGTTTGCTCCCTGCTCATGGAGGAACAGGAATGTAATACTGGGGACACAGCTTCCCCTCATCCCTTAGGATCCCCCCTTAGGATGTGCTCCTCCATTTTCTGACTCACTGTGGCTCGCCAGCATGCAGACCCTGGCCTGGCTCGGGGTGTTCAATCCAATCTGAAAATGCTCCTTTACCTAGATTTAATTTCCCATATGATAGCTCTCCCCACCCCCACCCTTTGCTCCCAAGGTAACAGCTCAAGGCTTCAGGAAAAAAGAGAGAAAGGTCCCATCCCCCAGCCTCCAACCCCCTTTCTTAGCAGCTGCAAGTGAAAATACCATATCTGCCTCCAACTACACCACGAGTGACAGTCACCAACATACTGTTATTTAAAGATCAATTCTGAATGCAATATTGCTGTTCCTAGGCCTGCATCATCCCCATGTCTCTCAGACCCACTTCATGTTTGTTACTGAGACATGCAGAGAAAGATTGTCTTTTAAAATGTATTGATCATTATGTGCCTCCTTTTTTTACGTAAACGAAGGTATCAATATTGCTTTAATCATAGCAGTAATTCCTCTAAAAGTGAAATACGATAGAATTTGAAAAATCCATTGATAGGAAGCAAAAATGAAATTGCCCATGAATACACACGTATGTATTCAAGTCACTGAGTTCTCGACACAATAACATCCTTAGGTTCATGAAACTAACGTTTAAAGCAGACGCAAGATAATACTCAAACTTGGTCAGGCTATTTTTAAAGGTGGTGATTGCTCTAAAGGAGGACAAGAGGGCTTTAGGATGTGAATAGGCCAGCTTTTTATTTTACAACTTGGAAACACAAACCCACGCTAGTGGCAGAAAGGGCAATCCATTTTGTACACTAAAACGGTCAAAATGGGAAACAAAACCCAAGGAACTTCCATACAACCACTCAGCTTAAACACAAACCCAACAAACAAGCACAAGGGGAGGGATTTTTTGGTCGATTTCTACATGATCTCAAATGTTTTGCGCATATTTGAGCATTTGTGGCAGGGTGTGTGTGTGTGTGTGCGTGTGTGTGTGTAAGAAATCAGAGCAGGGGGATGGTTCCCTGCTAGAATGTATTAAATGTCTACAGAATCCCATCATGGCAGGGGCTGGGTGTGCAACAGTAACTGATCATGAGGATGTATTAGGACTGGAACCAAATGCTTTGACAATATTATTGCACTGCTTTATTTGTGCAGACAGTAGTGCAACATTGTCAGAGCCAGCGATACCAGCAGCCACTGTCACTTCTGCACAGCTGCCCTGCATCCTTTTGTAAGGGACTGCTACGTTACAGTGTTAACCACAATAACGTTTTTATGTTTAGCCCCCAGTAAAACTCTGCATGACAAAGTTTATTTGCAATCGTAATTAGACAAGGTAAAAAACAACAACAACAAAAAGTTAGTAAAAAAAATTAAAGGGAGGGAGGGAGAGAGAGGAAGAGAGAGAGCACTGTTAGCCTGGCTTGTTAACCAAGGCAGTCAGGGCTTTTCCTACACGCCCAGTGTATCTAGGCATGGTATGCTATGAAGGTTTTATACAATAAAATATTTTGCTCCAGTAATGGAGAATAAAGGAAGGGGCCTAACTCAGCATCCCCAAATGTGCACGTTTCCATAAGAACCGGGCTGAGTTGCTCAATGAATCTCAACTCTGCAATTTAAATAAATCACAGAGTGCTTCCTGTTCCTTCACAAGTTTTCTTAATTGTGCTGTGTATTTTGTAGTGCTTGGCTAGCACAGACCAAAAGGCCTAGGATGGTGTAAATACACACTGCCTGGATTTGCCGTGAAGGAAAAATGCTACAGAGCTGATTGGACTTCTGTATACGAAAATATTCGTGTCTGTGCTTCTATCTCATGGATATCTGAGTGACACCACTGAGAAAAAATCATCCCAGCATGAACGCAGCAGATTCATAGAAACAAATCAACAGCATTAAATCCCTGCAGACATTGGTAGGGACCACCTTAAATACATATGGAAATGTTCCTGTAAAGGAAAAAGACTATAAAGAAATCACTGTAAAATTTCAATGTAGATATTATATGGAAGCATGTAGAAATTTAATAATGAATTACTCACAACATATTAGTAAACAAATCGGGTAATGTGATGCCCTGAAAGCCCCCAGAAATGCCTAGAGCTCATTTTAAATAGAATGCGTTTAAGTTATTCCAGCTCTTTAATACGTAAGTACATATAAAATGTATAACCCAGAATCTCTCCTTATTCAAAACCACTCCCACATGTATAAAACCTTATTTCACACACGTGCATAAATACACTGAAGGAGGCATCTATTTTAGGGTTGTTTGCCCACTCTGAACAGGGTGGGCTGCTAAAGGGGGTCATGTTTCTGCCAGCCAATGCCCTTTTAATATTGCACTGCTCATCATAATTGCCAGTAGTACAACAGAAAAAGGGCTCTGGACAACAGCATACTTCAGAGACTTCCCAATAGAAATGATAGATCAGTTAGAAACTTCTCCAAGTGATGGCCTTCNAAAAAAAAGAAAGAAAGAAAGAAGAAAGAAAGAAAGAAAAGCAAAAGAAAAAAAAAGGAGTTTCTTCAACAATCAGATCGATTCAGTACCACTCTTGGTAATTAGATTTTCATATCTCACGACTGCATCCTGGATTAAGTTCAGCAGGAATTTAGGTAAGCCTGTTTTAGGGACTTTTTTCAGCGACAAATGTACTGCGTTGGAACATGTGAACCAAAGGTCAGAACTGCACTGTCCTCCTTGCATTGCTGGACCCCAGCACGTTTCAAAGTAGGTGCAGTGAATTAGATTCAACGTTATCTTAAAGACACAATGCGGGAGAAGTTCTCATTCCTTCTATTGCTTTTATCTGAATCATCTGCTAAAATAATTGGTATTTATTATAGACATGCTTGCTAGCAGCTCAAATTGCTTTTATTTATTTTGGAGTACTGAGGAAGTTTTGCTATTTTACACAAGCATCCAAACAAGCTTCCAAAGCAGCTGCCAGCCAGGAGGGGCAGAGCTTTCACAGCCTCTCCTCGCACCGTCACAACGTTACTATTGAATCTTTCTTTCCTTTTTCTAAAAGAAAATGCGGGCACCAAGGAGAAAATGCCAGTTAATAATTACAAATTAGACATCCCAAATACTTCTAGCAAAAAATAACATTTAAAAGTCAATTTGATAGTCTTTAGGTTTCAAACTGTTTACCATTTGTTTCTTTAAACAACTTCAGACTTAAAAGCTGGACAGTGGAACTACCCACTAAATGAGATCACTGGAGAAATTATAACATACTTTGATTGCAAACTTCAAAAAATGCAAAGAAATTACCCGCAAGGAAATCCAAACCTGAAAGCAATTTTCCATAAGCTGTACAGACCAGTCAGAATCGTACCAAGTGCTGACAGGAATTCAGCTGAATTGAGTCTGGGCTGAGTGAGAAAATACACTAAATGAATTCTAATTGTCAACTTTATTGAGCAGTGTTCACAGAAAGCCAATTGGTTTGGAAACGTCCCAACCCAATTACAATCTTAAACTGTATCATTCTCCGATTTAATTTTATTTTTGTCCTCCTTTTTTTTGTACAGTAATTTATCCCTAACCCAGAAGCCTAGGCTAGTTTGGAGATGTTGAAAAGAGAAGGAAAGAGAGAAGGGAGGGGAGAGAGGAAAAAAAAAAAGAAAAGGAAATAAAAAAGAAGAGGGACTTGGACGAAAGAATGTGCTTTCAGCTTTAGGAAGTTGGGCTTTTGTAATTCCGGTGCCCCAGGTTTGTGTCCGAGGCTGCGAACCTCCCTTCCCCGGCCCGCAGACCACACACTGGAGGGAAACAGAGCGGAATTGGGGCAAAGTGCAAGAACGCCAAAGAAACACTTCGGGCTGCGCACCCCGGTTTATTGCAAAAACTATTTAAGCAAAGCATTAGTTTTACGAGATTTAAATATTAAGCCAATATAAATACTGGCTGGAGATAGCGTGTGACGTATTGCTTCGCTCTTAGGGGGGGTTTAAGCAAAAAATAAACTAAAAGAAAAGAGAAGAAAAAAAAAGGAAATCGAAGGAGATCGAGATCTGTTAGCAAATAATAACAGTAACGATCTACGCGGTGTCTGCTGAGAGGGGCTCTGCCGGGCTCGGGGCCGCTGCCCTCCCCGCCGCGCACAGCGCCCGCGGAGCACAAAGCGCGGCCCCGGCGGGAGGGATCAGATTCGTGGGCTCGTGCTCAGTTTCTCAGAAGTGTTTGCATAGGCGCAATGTTTGCGAGAGGAGAAAAAAACAAAAAAAAAACCAAAAAAAACAACCAGCTCAGCCCCAGCTATCGCCGCCCAGCCCAGCCTGCAGCCCTCGCCTCTCGCGCTACTCGTGCGGCACTCGCGGACGGACGATCCCCACCGCATCCCCTCTCCTCCCCTCCGTTTTCGCCTGTACCGGGCTCCGTGCCGCTCCGAGTTCGCCTCCCGTCCCCGCTCCGGCTCCCTTCGCCCCCCGCAACGCTCCCGGGCCCGACGGCCCCAGCGCCGCTCCCGTGGGCGGGAAGAGGGGATTCGCTCCGGGCGGCGGGTCCAGGGCCGGCCGCGATCCCCGCCTCGCCCCGCTGCCCGCAGCCATTGTCAGAGCGGCGGCGCTCCCCGCGGCCCCGACCCTCTGCTCCCTCCCGGCCGCAGCTCCCGAGAGGCGGCGGCGGAGCCCGGCGGGTGCCTCTCGCCCCTGAGCCCCGCGCCGCGGGCGAGGAAAGTTGCCAAAAGAGGCGCAAAAGAGGCGGCGGGACCGGCGCTGCGCCCGACCCCCGGCCCCGCGGCCCCGCGCCGCCGTCGCGCAGGGAGAGCGGGGTCCGCTCGCGCTCGGACACAACCGCGGGCAAAGCCTCCGGTACCAACCTCATGGCCTCCCCGCTCCAGCCTCCATCTTTGACTAGTTGACATTCAGCTCCGGCCTGACCAAGTCCTCATTAGCATACCTCCCCACCATTGGCCCGGCCCTGCGCTAGTTTTTGCCACCGCCTCTCCCATTGGCTGGCGGGGAGGATATTTAAAAATATTATCCTTGCCCCCATTGGCGGGCGGCTGCCGACGTCACGGCACGCTCTTTATTTTAACAATGAACGCACAAACACATTCTTCCATTCACAAATTTTTTTTTTCAGCAGTTTGCCCGCCTTTTCTCCAACTACATTTTCATTGATTTTTTGTCTCAACGGAGGGAGTCCCAGTTGTAAACAGATAAATTAAAGGCCGACAGAAAGGGGACCTGAGCAAATATTATTTTCTCTCTTTTGTTCGGTAGCGGCGGTGTTGGGGGAACAGAACTCATCTCCAGCGGTCCCTCGGCTGAGAGGTGCGGTCGGTGTTCTCCTGCTCAGCCCAGGAGACCGCGGCTACTTCGAGCACGTTGCGAAGCTCGAGCTGTTTCCCACAAATAGGAAAGCCGGTCCTGCCTCGTCAAAACAAATCGCCGAATTTGTCGCGTTAGAAGAGCGATTGTTGCTGGGGCTGGGGGTGCCCGCGATGCGTGCCCGGCCGCCCTCCCCCCGCCGCTCCGTGCTGGGCAGAGCGGGGCTGCGAGCACGGGGAGCCGCGCTGCGCCGGGAGAGCGCCGTGGCCGCGGAAGGTGCGCGCTGTGAGCGGCCGCAGCCCTGTCGGGATGTGAGAGCGGCTGCGGCAGTCCGGGGGCTGGGAGTGGGGGGGCTGCCTGGTGGGACTCTTCCCTGCAAACTGAAACGGAGGGTTTCCTGAAAAAAAAACCGAGTGGGGGGCCGGGAGAGTAGCTGAGGCGCAGTCTCTCTATCAGAGACGTGTCTTGGTGAGTTCCTGGTTTTGAAAAGATTTCTGCTGTATTGTTAAGCAAAATACTCGGTTTGTGCAGTTGTTTTCACCTCCGAAATAAATAGCTCCTCCCGTGGAATCAGCTATTCAACAATTGGTTTCAACAGATGTTTTTAAATAAAATGGTTTTAAAGCTCAAATGAGGCCAACTTAGCAGCAGATGAACTGTACAAGCTTCAAGAAAGCGATACCCTTTTGTAGGTAAAAAGTAGTTTCGTTCTTCTTCCACTTTGCTAACATTTTATTAAGTAGTCAGCGTTTCAAAAGGGGTTTCTCTCCAAACCGTTGAACGATTTTAGTTTAAAAATCTCTTTTCATTTGTTAACTACCTTTGTACTCAACCGCATTAAAACACAACCCATGGAACGGGAAGTAGAGTTTTACAATATGCAAGAAAAAGGATATCAGCTTTTTTTTTTTAATAAACGGAACTTCCTTTGTGCCTATTCTTGGGCTTGGGAGGTGGTTCTGATTTGGATGCTTTCTCCATATATGTATGTACGTGTATGCATAGCCCCCACGCGCAGATATTGAACCCGGGCTGTAAGAGCTGGGTCTGGGCACTAATGGGTGGGGATTGGAGCAGGGGATCTCTGGCAGTGTTTTTGGAGATGGGAGAGAAGGGCAGTGGGCTGTGAAATCACACATTCCTGTCCAATGGAGCTGAAATAATGGTATTGTTCTCTGGAAAAGAGGTTGCTTTTCTCTTCTCCATTCTTCCCCTGATCTGCAGGGACCTGATTGTGCAGTTAATCAGCAAAAAAGCGTTTGATGTAAGGCAGGGCGTGAATTCAAAAGGGCCAGGGGGGATTCAAGAGGGATTCTTGTGTCTGTTAGGTTTTTTTTCTTTCTGATTTCAAAATGGTAGGCGTTTGAAAAGCTGCGCTGGTCTCTCTTCAGAGATCCGGGTTTGTAGTGGGTACCAGCACTAATTATATCGCTTTCTTTGTGGGTTTGACACTTTACTGCTGGGGAAACAGAAAAAAAGAAAAAAAAAATAGATATCTTACAGCAAAACAGAAAGATGTCTGTCCTGGAGCAAAGGTGAGCCCCTACATCCCTGCAGTTGATTCCTTCAGCTTGGTATCGCTCTCCAGAGTGCCTCCTTATGCCGTCCTGCTTAGTGTTTAGCACTGAACAATTCGCTCTAAAATAAAGGCTGTGGGGATCAGGTAAGAACCAAGTTGGTTTAGTAGCTCTTGGCGGTGACCTGTGCCCTGGGTGTGACATCCAGCTCCCTGAGGCTGTAAGCACGGGAGCTTTCCTGTCCCACTGCGGCTCATGTAA
The DNA here is from genome assembly GCA_016647715.1 of Pavo muticus. Taxonomy (NCBI): domain Eukaryota; kingdom Metazoa; phylum Chordata; class Aves; order Galliformes; family Phasianidae; genus Pavo; species Pavo muticus. Next base: position 423,812 of record JACDJE010000080.1, read on the forward strand.
TTTCTCATTGCCAACCTCGTCCCAAATGCTAAGAATATTTGAAACACGTTTCTTGTTTCAGTGCGTTTGTTTCCCGAAGCTTTTAACGAAATGCTTTGTGCTGATTCCTGATTTTCTCTCTTTCCAACTCACAGCATCTACACGTACACAAATATGTAAATTCATTGAGAGCCTTTTACTTCATGTATTATTCCAGCCACACAGGAAATGACACATCCCAGAGAAAGGGAGCTGCCTTGGATGTTCACGTGAAAAATGTGTAACTGCGGCACGCTCCGAGCAGGATTCTCAGGTTAATTTTGGCCACACCGTAAATGAGGTGAAGGAACATTCCCAGCCCCGTGGCTGCGCCACAGCCCCCCCGGCCCCACGGACACAGCTCTGTGTGCTCAGGGCTGGGGCACATCGGGGAATTCTTTGGAATCTTTTGCTGTTGTTTTGCTGCAAATGCGCGGTTGTGCTCTTTCCTCCCTTTGGAAAGGAAGGCTGACATAAAGCGCTCGTTCTGATGTGTGTTTGCTTTAAAGAAGTGCTCGTCTCTAAACGACCAATGCTGGAGAAGAAAGGCGTTTTTATCGTTTTTAAACATCAAGGAGGGGAGGGAGAAAAGCTGATTTTTTCCTCCACATCTTGGGGTATTTTGCGGCGTAGCTCAATCTGATGTCACTGGGGGTGGAGTCTGCACTGCGTTTGCTCAAACCGGAGCTGCCTCGGTTCAAGGCCTCGTGGCTGAAAGTTCTTAAATCTGTGGCAGACAGGCATGACTATTTCTTAATGAGACCCCCGCTGCAATAATGCGTTTTTTATTTTAATCAGCTTCTTAATGCTATTAATTAAGATTTCTTTAATAACATTCCTCCCATCTGCAAGGTTAGCGCGGTCTCACATGAGCACCGCAGTAACACGCTCCGCCGGTACCATCTGTGTGAAAACACATGTACAAACTCATATAAAACCCTCCTAATTAGGGCTCCACCATACATACGCCGTGTGAATGGGGGTGACAGGCAGAAACAAAGAGGAAAGAGTGGGGCAGGGGAAATTTCACAGAAGTTTCCAAAGATATTTACAGAGGCTGTTATAAATTAACTTTAAAATCCATCCTTGGGGAAGGCTGCTACATTTAGGAAGAATAGATTTGATTTTTGTGTTTTCTCCTTTATTTCCAGCTCCCAGGCTGCAAACATTTGCTCCTGTGGAGGAAACTGTACAGCTGGATTCAGAATGAATTGGTAAAACTCCATGGGAGACAGGAACAAATGGATTCATAAAATGTTCACAGGGCAGCGCTGCCCAGTAATGTTTAACCTGATCAGATTGGGCTTTTGGTTTGCCTCCGCATCAAAAAAATCCCTGCACCCCCCCACGGAGGCTGGGAGTCAGAGCCACCCCAGTTCCTCTGAAATCCCAGCTTTCTTCCAATGCTGCATGACTACCGCTTCTTTTCTTCTCTGGAAACACAGACATGAAGTATGAAGTGTACCATCCCTTCAGACACCGACCTGAGTGGTCCTACGGGCTGCCACTGAACGGGTGACATTTAGCCACTCCCATACTTCGGCCCACGTCGTTTACAGAAGAGTTTTGTTTGAATGGGTTTTGATTCCGCCATGGGAGAATTGAACTGTTTAAAATTACTCTGTATGTGTGCCCCTATCCACACATGTATCTGTGTATCGCTGCATTCAAAGCCTTCTTTTTTTTCCCATTCTCTTTCAATGAATGCGGTTGCTTAAAGAATTTTTAAATGAACAAATATAAACAAAAAACCGATTCACGACAGAAAGCCAACCTCGGGCACGCGGGGATATCGGAGTTATCACAAACGATTTTTAGAAGTTTAAAATCCACCCACGCTTGCCCTCCCCAAACACGCCTTTATTTAGGCTGAGCAATCGCTTTAATGAGATAAAAACTCAGTATTTTCTTAACGGCATCTTAACGGCAGGATTGAAATCATAAGAAAGCCAGAGAATCCCCACGTTCCTTTCCCTAGAAAGAAATAATCTGAATCGTTCCCTAGCTAGCAGATGGCCAGAAATACCTTCTGTGTTTCCATAAACATGTCCCATCGATTGCTTCAAAAGTGACTGAACGTAACCAACACGCAGCCCAGAGATCTCCCATCCCTGCCGATCAGAGCCCACAAAGCACGCTCTGTGCTCGCTGACATTGGCGGAGCGGAGGGGAACATGAATGAAAAAACTGGTCAGTAAATCGAGTTATGAATGAGGGATTGGATGCGGAAAAGAAAAAAAAAAGAAAGAAAAAAAAAGAAAGAAAGAGAGAAAGAGAGAAGAGAGAAAAAACGAGGGGAAACACGGATACACGCGGATACACAGCTCGTGCCAAAACCAGTGCCGTTCCACAGACTGTACACTGCGGGTTTGCCCCGGACCTGCAGCAGAGGGTCTTTGTGCGGGGTGGCTCTGCTCGCCTCTCCCCCCAGCTCTCCCCTTCCCCTTTTGTAAATCACAACGAGGAGGTTTTATAGTGAGTCTAATTCTCACTCCCTCCATTTCCTTCCTTTCTGCATTTTTTATCCCCCCGCAGCCCGCCCCTCCCCTGAGTGCAGCCCTGCTATTGATTAACCACTTCGCTGCTCCCCGCGCTGCCCCGGCCCGGCCCCTCGCAGCCCCCACCCCGGCGGCACCCCGGCCCGTCTGCCACGGCGGAGC
>JACDJE010000080.1:426501-562060 GCA_016647715.1 Pavo muticus
GAGGCGGGCAGAGCCCCGGGGCGGCGGGAGGCCGGAGCGCGGCCCCGAAGCGGTTAAGGGCGGCGGGATGCATTGATTAGTATTGATGGCTTTGGTAGTTTTAATGGATTTGTTGTTGGTGGGAGGTGGGGAGTTTTTTGCCTCGCTTTGAATTCTAACCCCCTGGCCGGGAGCTCGCTCCTAATTGCATGCACAGCATTCCTTCGGAGTGGGTGGTATCACCTTTTACTGCTGCTCCCTTCCACAGGGAAGGCCTGTAAAAAATCCCTTTCATGTGCCCGAAAATCAATACCCAGGGCTCTGGATGGCTGCTGTAAAAACAAAACAAAATCCTGTCCCTCCCCTGAAAAAAAAATAATAATAAAAATAAGAAAAAGGAACAACAATAATAACAAATATATGAATAGAAGGGCAAAAGAGCCCCTCGGAGCAGCGCCCACCCCGCAACCCAGCGTGGGTCAGTGGGGCTCTGTTGCCCACCAGGACCGAGGCCGGGCGCGCAGCGCTCCCTGTTTGCACAGCTGCCGCGGGGCGCTGCGGGCTCGGCCGGGATCCGGGCGGTAACAACGGACGGGGCTCGAAAACGCCTTCTTCAGGGGCAGGGAGGATGGAGGTCAGGAGCAGTGCTTAAAAGGTTAAAAAGGATGGAGTGAGTGGGAAGTTACAGAGTTATGGGTGGAGTTACCCACACTTTAAAAAAAAAGCACAACGGAGTGAAAAAAAATCGTCTTTCAGTGAGTGTCACGGCGGCGTGCGTGCGCCGAGCCTCGCTGCGGCCAGCGCCGGGCTTTGGGAACGAGGAATGAGGCTTTTTCCTCGGAAACTCTCAAACCGAGTTCATTTCTCATCCTGCCCCGGAGCATGCGGGAGCGATACGGGCTGACGTGCGGGCGGAGCTCGTGCCCGCTGCTCCCTGCTGGACCTTCCTTTCTTTAGCGCTGAGGGAAGAGAGAGGGGTTGCTAAGCATTTAGAAATCCACGTAAAATAAATCAATGTGTTTCTGTCATCTACATTTCAATTCAATGCCATTGTTTTCACGGAGCTATTTCGTTGATATGGAATAAGTCACCTGTAAGTAATTACAGCTGACTTGCTTTCTAGCAGAGACCAGCACAGGAGCAGAAGGGGGATGAAGGTTAGCTCAAAGAAATCCTGCGGGGCTTTGGCAGGGGTATAAAAGTGAACAGCAATCCTGAATCGTCATTTGAAAGAAAACTCGTAGCTGTGCCTGAAAGCTTCATTTCAATTTTAAAACAAAAAGAACGTGACAGTGTTCCGTCAGAAAAGCGTATCGAACAGAGGAAAGCTGCAAAGCGACAAACGAGCCAAGGTTCCTCCACTAGTTGTTTGAGAAATCTGCCAGACTAGGATTTCATGCAGTTTCAAACAGTTTGTTTGATATTTGTTGGTGTAATTCTACTTCTTGTCGAGGCTGTGTTGGCACTGAGCTACATTTGTTTGAGAAGAGTTTATCAGTGTAACACTGACTGAGAGATGAGGTTACTCGTTCAAAAGTGCACTGCTTTGGGTGAGATCATTTAAGTGGGGCTACACAGAGAAAAAAAAAAAAAAGCCACAACGCAAGGAGTGTTTAAAACGATCATTTTTTTTCTGCCTAATATTTTATAGAGAATGTACAGAGAGTTCGGGGTAAAATTCTATTCGAATCACGGTTCAAAAGCTTCCTAATTTCACTGCATGATTTTTAGCCAGAGCAAAGTGCCCCAAAAGTTTTGCATTAATTGAGACTGCCGTGCAGCACTTTGTAGCCTGATCAGAAGGTGCTTCAGGAGGGTTCCAGGGGTTTTTCTATTCAGACAGTTCCGAGTTTCTGACTAACCAAATTCTGAACAGAAAGAGCCTTTTTCAGGATTAGCTGATTTCGGGCAGCTCATCCTTCCGCCACTGGAGAAGCGTTGTTTGTGTGCATTTTAAAACGAATACTTACAAACAAAATCCCTTCCTGAAACGCCTAGGATGCACTTCTCAGCCGTGTAGCTGTTGTGGCTGTGTACTGTAACCTCCTATTGCAGCACAAGTATCAAGGTTGTTTTCCTGCATCGGACAATGAAAGCTGTGCTGAGAGGGACTGGAAGTGGTTTTTTGGAGTGCACTGCAGTGACAAAAGGCGCTGCAGGATCTCACTTTCTTTTAATGCCCAGGACATTCATTTTTTGCGTATAGACTAAAAAGAAATTCCACAGAACTTCATCAGAAACCAAATCTGGGATTCAGTTCTTCTCTTCTCTCCAAATCTGTTTCCTAGCTGTTGATTTTTAAGCAGTTGTGTTTTTTAATAACAAAACAAAGTGAAGTGCATCACACGCTGTCTGGAGAGCATGGGATGAGGAGGGTTATTTCCTTCATTCACCGATTTAATCATAACAAACAGTTTTGGAATTTCATTTGTTTGAGGTCTCCAGCACAGTTATGCTGCAGCCATTTCAGTGCACGAATCTGTCTGATGTTCATGAAAACGAACCGAAGGAGGAACGCAGCAGGGCTGCCCGTCGGTGTGGATGTGTGAGCACTGAGCCCACAGGGCGGCCAGCAGGGTGCTGGGGGAGATGGACCTGAGAGACACATCTCTGCTGGACCAAGGACTTAACGTGAGAACAGATCAGCAGAAAGGTTTCCTCTTTCTTACGTTATCTGTGAGATATGTGCTAAGCAAGGAGATGTTTGCAGAGGCGCAGATGCAGCGTGTCTCTGGGCAGTGTTAGCAGGGGGATTTGTTTCTCTGATAAATGTTGGAATCACGGTTTTTTAGCTAAAAAATCCCACCAGTAAACACTGGTGCAGATGCAGTTTGTGCTTTTAAAAGGGGCTGACTTACACAAGTGGAATTAAGGAGTTATGGTTTGATTCTCAAACAAACGGTTTAGTTCAAAAAACTTCTGAACCTTCAGCCTAAGCTGGGGGCTCCGGGGGAGCACGAGTGTCTGAGCATCCAGTTTGACTGTGTCATAAACTGTCCCTCAACAGGAAACAGAGCCTGCGGAGAAGTGCTCCCAGTATTGCTCACATGGCTGCTGCATTACATCCTAGAATTGAAGACTGCTCTCCATTGCTTTTAGCTGTTAACCAATATCGCCTTGTTTTAAACCTGCAGCCTTAGTGAATGCTTCCAAAGTTAAATCTAATCTTTGTATTGCTCAGTAGCACCCACGAGGATTAATTTTAAGTAACATTATTAAAAACTTTGTTTTGAGATTAATTTCCCGTTACCTCAAAATTCGTCTGGGTTGCTCATCTCACAAATCCCAAACAATTCGTACTGTCATTTAGTTCAGTCGCTTTCTCTTACGCTGCATACCTGTTATTCAAGTGCACCAAAGGTTGGTGCTTCAGCTACATGTCACATTTCGCCTGGTGGTTCTCATTCAGCGTTCTGACTGGTTAACTGAGCAGATCACCTTCCTTCAATTAGAATCTACCATTCCCCATCATTTACAATGGCAGATAGTGAACGAGGTAAGCGAGATGTGTTGGCACAAGTGGAAAATGAAAACAAATGAATTAACAAGCCCTGCAAACTAGCCTTTGCAATTACAGATTTTGTTTGGTTAATAGATCACGCACAGTGTGCATTTAACCACAGGGAAGTGGTGGGTGCTTAAGGGTGCTTTCTAAGGGCTAAAAGAGCCCTTAGAAATATTTCAGTTTACACCGCTAGCTCTTGCACATGGTTATGTATACCTTTCGTGTCAGTGGGGAAAATAGCAATGACATTTGGGTGTTAATACACCTCGAAACTGGGAAGTGCTGCTTCAGTGCGGCAGCGTGCAGCTGGGAGCCGTTCTGTGAGAGCTGAGCTTCTGCACACGCTGAGATCTGTACCTGCAGAACAGCAGCACACAGGGAGACCGAGTTCTGCAGTGAGCGCCCCGACCCGCCGTGAGCCCATGGCCAAAGCAGCACGGATCAGAGCTCTGCTGGAAGCACCCCTGCACAGCAGCAGCTTTCTGTTGGCAAAGGGGGAATTTAGATTGTAGAAATCATCAGTTAAGATCCAACAGATAACAGTATCTTTTCGAAACATTTAAGAACAGTCCTTATCCACAACGTTGTCTTTCCGACTAAATAATTTTCGCAAACGCTGCAGAGAATTTGGCATTAGCTAGCAGAGTGCAGAGGGTCCCTGCTGGTCTCTGTCCTCCAGGTATTCCTCGCAGTGGACTGAGTCCACACTTAAAACATTCAAATACGTTTTCCCAAATGACCTCAAAGACCTTTTAAATCAATATTTGGATGATCAGGGAGCAAATGTTTGAATTGGGAAGGGGCAAATACAGCCCGCGCATGGCNCAGCTGCAAGTGAAAATACCATATCTGCCTCCAACTACACCACGAGTGACAGTCACCAACATACTGTTATTTAAAGATCAATTCTGAATGCAATATTGCTGTTCCTAGGCCTGCATCATCCCCATGTCTCTCAGACCCACTTCATGTTTGTTACTGAGACATGCAGAGAAAGATTGTCTTTTAAAATGTATTGATCATTATGTGCCTCCTTTTTTTACGTAAACGAAGGTATCAATATTGCTTTAATCATAGCAGTAATTCCTCTAAAAGTGAAATACGATAGAATTTGAAAAATCCATTGATAGGAAGCAAAAATGAAATTGCCCATGAATACACACGTATGTATTCAAGTCACTGAGTTCTCGACACAATAACATCCTTAGGTTCATGAAACTAACGTTTAAAGCAGACGCAAGATAATACTCAAACTTGGTCAGGCTATTTTTAAAGGTGGTGATTGCTCTAAAGGAGGACAAGAGGGCTTTAGGATGTGAATAGGCCAGCTTTTTATTTTACAACTTGGAAACACAAACCCACGCTAGTGGCAGAAAGGGCAATCCATTTTGTACACTAAAACGGTCAAAATGGGAAACAAAACCCAAGGAACTTCCATACAACCACTCAGCTTAAACACAAACCCAACAAACAAGCACAAGGGGAGGGATTTTTTGGTCGATTTCTACATGATCTCAAATGTTTTGCGCATATTTGAGCATTTGTGGCAGGGTGTGTGTGTGTGTGTGCGTGTGTGTGTGTAAGAAATCAGAGCAGGGGGATGGTTCCCTGCTAGAATGTATTAAATGTCTACAGAATCCCATCATGGCAGGGGCTGGGTGTGCAACAGTAACTGATCATGAGGATGTATTAGGACTGGAACCAAATGCTTTGACAATATTATTGCACTGCTTTATTTGTGCAGACAGTAGTGCAACATTGTCAGAGCCAGCGATACCAGCAGCCACTGTCACTTCTGCACAGCTGCCCTGCATCCTTTTGTAAGGGACTGCTACGTTACAGTGTTAACCACAATAACGTTTTTATGTTTAGCCCCCAGTAAAACTCTGCATGACAAAGTTTATTTGCAATCGTAATTAGACAAGGTAAAAAACAACAACAACAAAAAGTTAGTAAAAAAAATTAAAGGGAGGGAGGGAGAGAGAGGAAGAGAGAGAGCACTGTTAGCCTGGCTTGTTAACCAAGGCAGTCAGGGCTTTTCCTACACGCCCAGTGTATCTAGGCATGGTATGCTATGAAGGTTTTATACAATAAAATATTTTGCTCCAGTAATGGAGAATAAAGGAAGGGGCCTAACTCAGCATCCCCAAATGTGCACGTTTCCATAAGAACCGGGCTGAGTTGCTCAATGAATCTCAACTCTGCAATTTAAATAAATCACAGAGTGCTTCCTGTTCCTTCACAAGTTTTCTTAATTGTGCTGTGTATTTTGTAGTGCTTGGCTAGCACAGACCAAAAGGCCTAGGATGGTGTAAATACACACTGCCTGGATTTGCCGTGAAGGAAAAATGATACAGAGCTGATTGGACTTCTGTATACGAAAATATTCGTGTCTGTGCTTCTATCTCATGGATATCTGAGTGACACCACTGAGAAAAAATCATCCCAGCATGAAAGCAGCAGATTCATAGAAACAAATCAACAGCATTAAATCCCTGCAGACATTGGTAGGGACCACCTTAAATACATATGGAAATGTTCCTGTAAAGGAAAAAGACTATAAAGAAATCACTGTAAAATTTCAATGTAGATATTATATGGAAGCATGTAGAAATTTAATAATGAATTACTCACAACATATTAGTAAACAAATCGGGTAATGTGATGCCCTGAAAGCCCCCAGAAATGCCTAGAGCTCATTTTAAATAGAATGCGTTTAAGTTATTCCAGCTCTTTAATACGTAAGTACATATAAAATGTATAACCCAGAATCTCTCCTTATTCAAAACCACTCCCACATGTATAAAACCTTATTTCACACACGTGCATAAATACACTGAAGGAGGCATCTATTTTAGGGTTGTTTGCCCACTCTGAACAGGGTGGGCTGCTAAAGGGGGTCATGTTTCTGCCAGCCAATGCCCTTTTAATATTGCACTGCTCATCATAATTGCCAGTAGTACAACAGAAAAAGGGCTCTGGACAACAGCATACTTCAGAGACTTCCCAATAGAAATGATAGATCAGTTAGAAACTTCTCCAAGTGATGGCCTTCTGTGCAAGATTTACTCTAAAACAGATCTATTACACTCAAANTGCAGGGCTGGGCAGGGCTGGGCTGCAGGGCTGCAGGGCTGGGCAGGCGCCCCACGGCGGCTCGGGGCTCGGGGCTGGCAGCTCCACTGCGGACAGACGATCTGGGGGGAATCGCAGTGTCGTCCGGAAAGGGCTGAGTTTTGCCTGGCTAATAATGACAGGGAGCTAGAGAAAAGGGTGAGTGACTTCGGGGCAGCGTCATTCACCGGTTCTTCCACGTACTTCGTTTGATGTTGCCAGTGAGGAGGAAGACTTGCAATTCGTGGCAGAAACTAGAGAGAGCTCATTTTTCGACCTAAGCTTAGAAGGAATCTCCTTTGGTGCTGTAAACACAACTGAAATCCTTTACGGGGTCAAAAATTTAAGAGAAAAATCACTTTCTTAAGACCTGATGGAGGAAACTTCTGGCATCCTTATGTCTCAGCTCAGCTTTTCTTTTCCCATTTAAAAATTTAGGAGAGGAGAGATGTATGCTAGCAGTGATTAAAAAAAATTCAACAGCCCCATTAAGAACACCTGGATAACATTTGAAACAGGCTATTAGGGTTTCTTCCAAGCATGCATGTAAGCTTTGTCCAACAGGAGCTGACTCAGATACAGTGCACAGTTTGTTCACTGCTCCCAGCTGGCTCTTGGCAGACCTTGTCTTGGTTTCAGCACAACTCTCGGAAGACACTGATACCAAAAATTGCTACTGATTCACCTCCTGGAAAGAGGTAGCCAGCTATTCTGCACTGCTCACATAGAAGACGTGTGCTCTGGATTTCTCATTTGGACTTAAATATTGCACTTAAAGAAATCATCAAAAAAAAAATCCCTAAAACCTTCAGACTCATTATGTGACGTGTGTGTTTGTATCAAGGGTATGTTAAACTATCCTGTAACTATTCGAGGAACAATCAAGATAACATCTCTTTAAGCTACATTGATTCAAACTCTCACAGACCGACACAGATAGCGCAGAGAGTGCAAATTAATATGGTGAAGGATGGTGCACACTGAAACCACACTTTGAAGCAGCACTCTGCTCCAGAGGACGATCTGCTGAGAACGCTCTCATCTCGTTTAACTGAAATTAATCAAAATTAAACAAATTCTCAATATGTCAAAAGCGATTGTAAAAAGAACAATGTGCATTGCAAACCCCTCCACCTAACCAGCCATTATGTTTAAAGGAAATCTGTGATCTGCAACCAATTAGGAGCAAAATGGTTGTAAAATATTTAATTTGCGAGTAGCGTTTTAAATTCAGTAACAGCTCTAGCAAAATGGGTAAGTAAATGACATTAATCACTCTTGATACTAAATTATCCCTATTCTGCTTCTAAGACAGGAATCAGACTGGGTGATGTTTTCTATTAGTTAAATACATCCATAACCCAATGAAAGCCTAGGAGGCTATTTAACTAATGGGGATTTCAACATCCTTGTTGTTCCTTTACTTTGTGTACTTTTTAAAGGTCATATAACTGTTTTAAAGAGTCGCCCCTTGATATTTCAGCAGAGGTAGCGAGCGTTGTTTTCCCGATGAGAGCCGTTTCAGACAGGTAGAGCAGTGTTTCCTGCAGTGAAGACTAAACACCAAGCTCATTTGAAATGATTTTAACAGCTCCATGGCCTAGAGGAAAATACTGCTCTCTAGCCCACAACACCAGCACTTTGGTTTGGTTTCGTTGTTCTTCTAGATTTAGTTTCAAAGAAGAAGAATTTTTGGTGGGTTACATAAAACAAAACAATAAAACGCAAGTGGTTACTTTTCACAGCTGAGCTTGGGCTTTATTCACAGAGCAGTATCTTGTTTGCTTTAATAAATGCATAACAAGTGCAGTGAGTGGGTGCAAGTGCTGTGCTGCTCCCCACGGGGCTCTGCATGGCCCCGGCTCAGCACGGCCGCAGCTTCACGCTCACCTGCTTCCCAGGCTTTTCTGTACCCTCAGGCTGTGCGTTTCCATTTCTCATTCATGAACACTGAAGTTGTATTTTTAATATATTTTAAAAGAAAATAAACATATTTTTAAAGCCCATTTTAATTCACAAACGTCTCAGGTTGGATTCAGCTTCTCAAGATGAATTATTTCCTGCTTTCTTTCTTGTAAATATCTTCCACCACCAACCACCTTCTGCAGATAAAACTTTACCAATTAGTCATTTACAGACATAAACTCACAAGGCAAAAAACAGCCTTTGCAGCTCTAGGCCTCTTTGATGATGATGATGTTTACAAATGCTTTCAGTGCTGCTCTAGTAATGTGCACTTTGCCATTAGCTCTCTGAAACTGTTCAACACACAGAATGTGCCTTTCAGTAAGTCATATGGCAAGAAAGATGGTTCCTTTCATTACATGCAGGACACTTATAAAATAAATAGTGGCCAGGGAGAACGTACCACAGGCTGATTTCATCAGGCTGAAGAAAGATGTCTTTTTCACAGCCATTCCATTGAATTAGCAGGTCGCTCGTGTGAAAATCTGTCCTGGTGCGATTGCTAGCATCCCTGTGTTGCCTACCAGCAGTGGGCTGTGGTGCCAGGTGATGGCTGTGCTCACTGTACCTCAACCCCTCTCTGAGAGACACAACCAAAACCCTCGTCTTCTTTTCTGTGGTTTCTTCAGTTCCTTTGACAATTGTGGTTCCCCCCTTTTGGTGTCAAGTTCATCATCAGGACACACTGGCTCCTGGCAGTGCTGTCATACATGGCAAAAAAAACCCATCTATGTTTGATGGAGATACAGGAGGTTAAAAGGGTTAAATCAGTCAAAAGAGACATGAGTAATCTGCACTGCCTGAACAGAAGCAGAAGTTGAGTTCCTGAATTGTGCAGCTTGCAGGAAGAGTAAGAGAGACAAACATCAGAACGCAGAGAGTGGGAGCAAGCAGAGATGTTCATACTGTTTGAACACCACAGGTGTTACAGCCCTTTTTGTTGGTGCAAGCACTCTCAGATAAACAGCAAAGTGTCTATTTGGAGTCAGGCTGAAGAGAGCACAAGCTCAGCTCTTCTGTGCACTCCGGTTTTCCTCCGTTCATCTGCTGGGACTGACTTTTCCCTCTCCTGGAGCTGCTTTACAGCTCAGTTTATCCCAGTACAACCAGGTTTTGCTTTACAAGTGACCTGGAAGAGGCCAGTACATTGAGAACAGGCAGCAAGTTTCATCTTCATCTGAGTACCAGACGCTCTGAGGAACGCACAGGTGAGGAAGATGAATCTCCTACCCTCTGCATTTGCTTCCCCACGATGCTCTCCTGTAATACACAGGATTACCTAAGCATCAGCTGAGTTTTGAGTTTGCTAAACGTCTACCAAAATATTTTAATAAACAACTTTGCTATTTCATGAAAGAGAAAAGTAGCTAGAATAAACTGGATTAAATCCTCAGCCCTGTGGTGCAAGATCTCTCCATCAGAGTTTTAATAACTACATTAAAATGAAAGTCAGAGAGAGTAATACATTGTAAGAAGAGAATCAAACTCCCCCAGTGGTAGAATATCCCTCTTTGTGAGATGATTGCAGTGTGGCTGCGCATCATAGTCCTTGCTTGGATTCAGGAATAGGAAATGCTCTGAGTGATAGCAGATTCCTGTGAATTTGCCACGAGGGCATGTATCTGCTTGTCAGGAGGGAAAATCTTACCTTGATTCCTCCCATACTTACATACCATGGGGCAAAGCAAGAGCCAGGATCTCTACTCCTCATATCTGCTGTCTGGTTAGATGTGTGTGGGGCATGAAGCTCTCCAATCTCAAGAAAAGAAATGGGAGAGGGAGTTGAAGTTTTGAGCATAAATATTGAAAACTATCGCTGGGTCAATAGGAGAATAAATCAGAGGATCCTCAGAACATGGATCTGCTTAAATAAATATTCTTAGTGCATGGCACTGAGATTGCTGATGATCACAGTCTATTGATGCCTTCACAATCTGGTGTCCTTAGTCCAGGGTTCTTGGATTTCGGTTACATTCTTTTGTCTCATGCCTGCAGCTAGAGGGGGAGCAGGATTCCTATGGCCGAGTTCCCGGGAAGATTTGATTGCTTTGTTCCCCTGAGACACTGGCTCCTCTGGGGACAGTAACTGAGGTGTTCTGGGTTCACATGAAGGCTGCACAGAAATGTGAACCAGCCTATTTGATGACGTACGTTCTCTTGCTTTCCGCTGTTTCCTAAGACCTCAGACAACCTGGACTACAAGACCTTTTCCTGTGCTGTGGTCTAACACTGTCTCCACCCAGATATGGGTATGCAGCATGGCTCCGCATCAGCACTGCTGCTGAGTCTCTGAGCACTGCTGATAGGAATGAGAGATATTTGCTCCTCCTTGGGAGGATCTGTGTACATGATTTCTGTGAGATCCTGTCATCAGAAGAAGATAGGCATGCCACTAGCAGATCAAAAGAGCCATTTACCCAGGTTTGTTCCAGAGCAAGATACTGACCTAACTTAATGTATTCAGAAAACAGAGATGGGGAAACCCCTGTCAGTCTCTCTAGTCAAACTGCAGCTACTGGTGACAGGACCTGTGCACTGAGGGACAGAGATCTCTGGTAAGGTGGGTGAAAATCAAGAACTGCAGAAGTCAGGATAATTTCCCATAGTCTTTTCAGACATGGATGAGGTCCCTGGGAGCTGGCCAGGCTTAGCATTAGAACTCCTTGTAAAGGTGCATCTCTCCCGGCATGTTTTACTCTCCAGGTATCGGTTCAATGCTTTTCTGCAGTTTTGCTTTACGCACTGTGCTTAGGAGTGGCTGATTAGTCATGTTTTAGGACAAGATGGAATGTCACTGTTTTCAACTCTTTGAACACAGATGATGCCCCAGATTCAACTTTCAGATGATGGTATGTTTTAGGTGGATGAAGAATGACTGTACATGCGCAGGGTGTTGTCAAATACTACACAGAGTGCTGGCACCCAGCTGAAAGCCAACGGGATTTTATTTTTGTTACTTGAACTCTTGTTTTTGAATGAAAGACTTCCAACGCCATCAGCACTTATGAGCAGCGAGAGAAAATGATCAGGTGACAACGTGTGCTCGGTAGAACAGCTGCTCTTCCTATAGCCGTGGGTCAAAGTCTGCTTTACTACAAAATTTCATCTGGAATCTGGCCCAAGTAAGGTGCTCAAGGTTTTTCTTCAAGTAACTTCACAGTTACTCAGCATGGAGAACTGGGAAGCACGTGATGCTCCTGACATTGTGTGATGTTTCCATTCTTGCTGCACAAGTGTACTTATCTCAAGATTAAGCAGAACTTGCACTTACAGAAGTGCACGCTCACGCTGGAAGCAGACAAAGACCTTGGAGCTTTTGTGTAATTGGAACTCAAGTTATTTATTCAACTGTCCACCATGGCAGGAATTTTTCTGCTAGATATATAATTCCCTACTTTTTTCCTCAAACAAGAGAACCAGAAGGTGAAAGGGTTGAAGATTAAAATGTAAACAGCAAAATTTATTATAATTACAAGAGTGTTTCAAATTATTTCCTTAAACTGCAACATAATTTACCTCTAGTCAAGGTCTCTATTGGTGGTGAAAGAGGAAACTGCTTGACCTTGGGGCGACCTCTGGCCCCCGGGGGTCAGCGCCCGAGGAATGCGCAGATGTCACGGTTCATAAGCAAGGACAGAAACTCTCAGGTTTCCCAGGCAGAGAGGCGCCAGTTAGGGGATGGGGCCAATATGTGTACCTCCCTTTGAACCAACCACTTGTACCTGAAATCGCATGGAAAACAAGCGTGCGCTGGCTTAGGGATGGGAAGAGTGCAGGGCAGGATGGAGGCTTGCTCCAGGAACAGGCAGAAGCAGCAAGGAGCTTGTAGGAAATGTAAAGGCCGACAAAAAGAAGGGCCCATGTCTGCACTACCTAGCTGTGTGTGTGGAATGCTGCCAGCGTACGTGGTTTGCAGTAGAGGTCCATGTGTAGCACCTGGCAGATGCTTTGATGGCAACAAACCGATGCAGCTTGTCACTGCTGCAAAAGCAATGTCCTGCACCCATAGCAGTGTGAAGAGAGAAGAGAGAGACAGAAGGATTTACTGCCCAATCTATGTCAAGAAAAACTGGGCATGGGCTGAATTAATGCAGTGCAAATCGCTGTTAGGACTTATGGAATATCAGCAGAGAACCCAGATCTGCTGGTCAGCTGCCCTCCATCTGCCCCACGAGAAAGTGATTTGCTTTGCCAAACTGTTTTCTTTTAACAAATGGAAAGAAGCAACTGAGACAAAAAAATCAAGAAGTGCTTTAAGAAAATTGTCCTTAATAAATGCCAATGAATAAAGTTAAGTCTGAGCTAAAACAAATTGTGTGGTGAATATTAAGCTAAAGGAGAGAAAATTATTCCCACAATAATATTCACAGAAGTAAGGAGATGAGGGGAAAACACAGACACGAGGTTAATTTTAATATTGAAATCATAATTTATGTATCAAAATAAAATTTATATTCAAGGAAATTGTGAACCCAAGGGTTCCTTTTAACTATTTTCAGTCTACAAACCACAAGTCGTGCTAAGCATGATCAAAGTACTTCACAATTAGTTTGGTCTTAAATCACTATAATTGTCAGCCTAGGTTGTAATCAGAGAAACACTGTTCTGAGACAGCAGCAAACTTGTCCTGGTTGTAATGTGGGGAAAATTCAAGAAAACTGCTGGGATGATGTTGATTCATAGAAGCATGGCATGAGTACCTGGGGACAGTGTGCTCACCACGTTAAGCACCAGAGAGACTGCCCCGAATTTGAGACAGCCAGGCTGCCTCTCCACTGGTGCCAGGACCTCTCCGCTGCTTCTGACCAGATCCGTGCCTCGGTTTCCTTTGTGGGAAAAGGGATGATACCAGAGAGCCCTTATAAAGAGTAACTCATGAACTGCTACAAAACACGTGAGCTTCAGGTGGTGCTGCAAAGTGCCTGCACGTGCCAGCTGTGGGCTGATAGGAAGAGGCGGCTGGGGGAAGCGCAGCACAGAGCGCTTGGATGGAGGAGCAGGCAGGAGTGCCAAGAATGACTGCAATGCAAGCAGGAGCCTGCTCGCACACTGCTCCTTTAATGATGCTGGCAGCACGTTATCTGGAAGCTGCAATGGGTTTCTGAATACATTGCTTGGAAGTTTCAGGTTGGAGAGCTCTTCTAGGGGCTTTGCCAACAACACAATAAAATAGAGGAAAAGAAAGCTCAAATGCTTTTGTAATTAGTAACAGCATATTTTTTTGCAATTAAAAAGATCTTCCAGGAATACAGGAAATAAAACCGGTCTTTGAAGGAACCGTGCTTTCTAGACATTAAAAGGGTAGATGTAGCTTTAATCTGGGCTTTGCTATGGAGAAACTGAAGGACATTTCCCCACTGGAAGCCTTGAAAAGAGAACTTGCTCAGCAGTGCAAATGAAGAAAACAACAGGGCTTTGTGCTGGAGGATCTCAAAGCGCTTTCTGATCTGCACCAGGAAATGTAATACCTCCTGGGAGCTGACTAAATTGGAAACAGGGACACTGAAAGCTCACTCAGCTCCGCTCTGGCTGCATGCAGCCACGTTTCCACCCATGCTGGTGGACCAGAAAAGCAATGTTTTGACAACTTGAGTCTTCAGCCGTGACTTTTCTATAGGGATGTGGGAGATTAGCAGGCAGCATAGGTTTAGTGAAGAAGCAGTTAAGAGAAAGGAATTAACTTTGCCACCTTGCATCCAGGCAAGCCCGAGGCTTTCCTTGGCCTTGGAAGAACAGCCACACCCTCACCTTGGCTGTTTTTGACTAGTGAACATCTGTGCTCCCAAAAATGAGGATAACAGCAGGGTGGGCATTGGCTGAGCAGGGGCTACGCTGCACAGCAAAGCTTCTGTAGCTCAGTTTCAGAAGCAACACAGACCTGAAGGAAGCATAAACACCATTTACCCCTTCAGTCATCTTCTAGCCACTGAAATATAGTAAAGAGCAGACAAGAGGACTGCAAATGTGGAGAGAGATAGTTAGTGCGAGAGATGGAGTTGGGGGGTCGGCCTTTTCTGGCGTGTAACTATTGGTAGGATGAGAGGAAATGGCCACAAGTTGTGCCAGGGGAGATTCAAGTTGGATATTAGGAAAAATTTATTCACTGAAAGAGAGGTCAGGTGCTGGAATGGGCTGCCCAGGGAGGTGGTGTTTTCTCCATCCCTGGAAGTGTTCAAGGAACATTTCGATTTGGTTCCAAGGGACATGGTTTAGTGGGGCAATACTGGTGGTAAGTGAACGGTTGGACTGGAAGATCCTGAAGTTCTTTTCCAACTTTGGTGATTCTACGATTTTAAGATTCTATGACTGAGTGAATCTTTTGGCTCCACTATCAATGTGCATGTTTGGTGGTACATCACATCTCAGTTCTTCATCATGAAGGTGTTATGAGTGTGGCCCTGTGCCTAGTCAGCACAGTTTTGTGTATCTTAAAGTGGAGCAATAGTCTGTTTTGCTCTTGTGCAGATTTGAGTATCCAGTGCACTTGAGAACAAACAAATTCCAGCACTGCTGTACCAACATGTGTTTTATCCCAGCTTCTGATTGCATACGAGCTGAATGCAGCCCGGAAAGTTTGTCCTCATGTGAGTCAGCCCAGGCCAGGTAGCAGATGTGGTCCATAAACTTGGCAAGGGGTAGAGCAGTAATAAAGCAAAGGAGAAGAGGTGAACCAAGACTGCTTCTGGTATTTTTTTTCCCTGTTTCATGAGAGGGAATGGAGGGACAGCTTCTGGGATGTGGTGATGGGAGGGCTCTTCCTTTGAGTGCCTCGTCTCAGGAAACAAAACCCTTCCCCATGAGGAGCCGAGGAAAGCAGAGGAGACAGAGGGAAGGAAGTGAGACAGCAGTGCTGCAGCCAGACCTCTGGCAGTGCTGAAAGCCCATAATGGAAGCTGTTTCCCAAGCAGGCAAACCCCAGGGCTGCTTCTTTGACTCTCCTTTGGCTGTTCTAAGTTTTTCACGCCGACGTGAAGAGCTGAGGTGGGAATGGTGGGGAGGGGTTTTGTGTGATTCTTCCACTTGAGTGTAGAGAACAGAGAGCAGAAGGTGCAGACTTTCAAAGAGGTCATAGAAGTGGGAGGTCTGATTCTGTTTTCCAAACCATGTCTGTTAGACATGAGTGCAGGGGGGTCACTGAGCTCTGTTGCCTTGTGGGGCTCAGGAAGCAGCGGGCAGGCAGCGGAACTGTGCGGCCAGCAGCTCCAGCAGCACGGTGGGAGGGAGGAGGCCGGGTTGTGCTTTGCTCTGCTAATGGCACCTCGCCACTGCCAGGCACTTGTGTTTAAAATCACACCACTTGTTTGTGATTATGTAAAGGGTTACTCTGGAGATGAGTACAGCTCACTGGTGGGGTTTTAAGCACAGCAGCCACTTTTTCCAGTGATCACCTAACATCCCGTAATTTGCTGGATCTAAAAATTAGGCATTTTCCCAGAGCAGAAAACCTATCCTGTACTGAACGGCAGGTATTAGCAGCTGCTCTCCTGGAGACAAGCAGCCCTGCTGCAACCTGCAAGCTGTGCTTCCTCCCCAGCCCTTCCCAGTTCACTGAGTACCTTTTGGGGAGAGGGCACCGGGGGCTCCTCATGCAGGTTTTGATTCAGTGTAAGATTTATTTCTGAGGAGGAGGCAGATTTACCTGTTTAGGTGATATTGACTTTATTGGCATAGACATTCTCTTGGACAAAAAGAAAAAAAAGGCCAGATAGTCACCCTGCATGGACACAGTGCTTTGCCAATAGTCATACTACTCACTGATACTACTCTCTAATATTAAGATTACTGTTGCATCTGAACCAATCCATGGCTTGTCTGTAATAGGCCACAAGTGAAGACAAAAGGGACAGATATGAAAGCGGAGATGTGATAGGGTCTAAATTTAAGGCTGGCCATGGACTGTATATGACATTCTTGTAAGTAAACTGACAGTGTCCAGGTTTATAATAGCTAAACTCCTCAGTTTCCTTTATGTAAACATTTCACTCTAATGGAACATTATACCCAGGACTGTGCTTCAGCAGACATGCATGTATATGAACTGCATAAAGATAGACCAATAGATAAATAGATATCTGGATTTAATAAACACTCACATTCTAACACTAGTAGGCTGGCGAAATCTTACAGAGAGGGAGCGGGAGGCTGAAGGAAAATACAAAATACTGCTGAGAGTTTACAGACTGGAACAACTGGAAGCACTCAGCATCAAAAGAATGAGAGGAGAGAAAGGCCGAGATGGAACAGGCAGATTCAACATTAATGATATTTTCCCATCTTGCTGCAATGGATGGTGATTGAGCCAGTGAGGTAGACGCCTGCTCTTTCTTCAGAGGCAAAATCACCATCCAATTCAGTTTCACTAATAAACTATGGAAGTAGAAGGATTCAGATATGTTTTTGCCAAAGTCAGAGGATCTCTAGGAATGTATTTTCCTTGAAAGTTGGGTAG
This sequence comes from Pavo muticus, assembly GCA_016647715.1. NCBI lineage: Eukaryota > Metazoa > Chordata > Aves > Galliformes > Phasianidae > Pavo > Pavo muticus. The sequence goes on from JACDJE010000080.1 coordinate 443,514, forward strand.
GTGCTTTTGAAAATTTTATCTTAGATATTTCTTGGAAGCAAGAATGCTTTTCCACTGGGGTTAGACTCTCTTCTGGATGATCATTTTCCTGTACACTTTTCTTGACGTTCTCCCTGCTGTCATTCACCTTAACATAAAGAATTAATAATAGCTGAATAAAGTCCTCCATTCCCTATCCCCTCGAAAACATTTATCACTTCCAATACTTACTCTGCAAACCAAAATTCTCTAGCAGTTGTTGCTTTGCTGAAATTGTGCCACTTGATAGAATGTGGTCCTGGCGGCTGGCAAGGAAGGCAGGAGGATTGCATGTCCAAAAAGCCTGCATGGGAGGGCTCAGATAATCCCCTTCAGTTATTTCACAGAATCAGAGGTGTTGGAAGGGACCTTGAGAGATCATGGAGTCCAATCCCCCCGCTAAAGCAGGTTCCCCACAATAGGTCACACAGGTAGACATCTGGCAAGATCTTGAATATCTTCATAGAAGGAGACTCCACAGCCTCTCTGGACAACCTGTTCAGTGCTCCATCACCCTTACCGTAAAGAAGTACTTCTGTGTGTTAGTACGGACTTCCTACGTTCAAGTCTTAAGCCATGGCTCCTTGTCCTGTTGCTATGCATCACTGAGAAGAGCCTGGCCTCATCCATTTACCTCCCACCTCCCTTCAGATATTTATAAACATGAATCAGATCCCCTCTCAATCTTCTTTTCCCCAGGCTGAACAGACCCAGGTTACTCAGCCTTCCCCCACATGGGAGATAGTCCAGGCCCTCAACTATCTTGGCAGTCCTCTGCTGGACTCCTGTAGTAGATCCGCTGGACTCCTGTAGTAGATCCCTGTCTTTTTTGAACTGGGGAGCCCAGAACTGGACACAGTATTCTAAATGCAGCCTCACCAGGGCAGAGTAGAGGGGGAGGAACACCTCCCTCAACCTGCTGGCCATGCTCTTTTTCATGCACCCTAGGATCCCATTGGCCTTCTTGGTTTCAAGGACACACTGCTGGCTCATGGCCAGCCTGTTGTCCACCAGGACCTCCGGGCCCTTCTCCATGGAGCTCCTCTCCAGCTGGTCATCCCTTAACCTGTACTGATGCATGCAGGTTAGGAGACGTTTCCTGTGGCTTCAGGCTTCAAGGCAGCCAGGTAAGAAGAAAGAGTATTTCCTGCCAGTAGATAAGCAACAGATCAAAGCCCCAAATTGGACTCAAGCTGGGGAAATTAATTTCTAAGCTCCAGCTTGCCCACTCCATTCTGTCTTTCAGTCTAATACCATCTATTACCCAAGTAAGGTGCTTCAGCCCAGACACCCTTTTTTTTTCTTTTTCAACAGTCCCTGAGTTTATTTTTCTTCTCTTTATTTGACTCCATGCCATCACATAGGCTAACGTTCACGTTGGCTGCATGGAGCAGGGAACTTCCCTTCCTCACTACATCCGCGGTGTGTGAGATGTCCATGCACTACAGAGCCCACAGTTCCCAAACAGCTCTCACTGTGGACTCTGTCTGCCGCCATAGGGATCCTTGGAGTTCTGGGGAACCCATGACTTCAGAAGCAGGCTCCCTCTTTAGCTGTCTTTTATTGCTGCTTTGAGCTGGGCTCAAGAAAGGAGTTCTCTCCTTTACAAAGAAAAAGCAATAACACAGAGGGGCTGCAGGCGCAGATCTGGAGCGCGGTGCAGGAGGAGCCCCACAAGCGCGGGCGCTGTGTTCGCTCCCACCAGGGATCTGGCAATCTTGCATGCATGAATTGCCTTGCAACGGCCACTCAGCTGTCATTCTGTCAGGCCCATTTACAAATCGCATAACAGGTTTAATTTTGAAATCTCTCTTCCCTTCCCCCCTCCCCCCCCTTTATTTTTACTGAAATGGATTTACAATGAAAGTATTTGAAAAGGAATAATTATCTATATGAGCAACAGCAGCACAATGCCTGCAGAAGGGGGGTGGGGCAGCAGGAGAAACAAGTCCTGAAGCCTGAAATCTCCGTTTGTACATGCCTACGTATTTACAGAGCTGGGTGTTTGTAAATAGCTATGAAATATCTAGTGCATGTGTGCATGATGTGATTTTACATTGTCAGACACATGAAACCCGATCTCAGCTTTTGTTTTGTGATAAATGCCACGTTTTCAAATAAGTCATAAGGTCTCCCACCTTATGACTGTGCACTTTATATCTGAAGTCATATTAACCATGGGATTGGTTACCCAATCCTCAGAAAGGCTTTCTGTAGCCTTTATGCTTTATATTTTAAAAAGGAGAGCAGCCCACTCCCTGCTTTATGCAGCAGTGGACGTGAAGCTCGGGCTTTTTCTATAGTCTCTGTCCATTTCTCTCGGTGAATTGAATCCAGTCAAAGGTCAAACTGGCCAGAGGCACTTTTATTGTCATGGTAACCATGACTTAATCAAACAATCCTGAGATTCCAGGTTTGTGGGAACAGGCAAAGATCTGAAGAGACTGGAATTAATCAATCAAAGGGGGCAGGGAAGAAAATCCCAAGATATATGACTTACCCTGCCAAATCTATTACTCTGCCCTTAAACATACAAGAATTATGCCCTGGACAAAGCTTCTTTTCAGACCAAATACCTCTGAATTTTATTTTCTTGTCCTTTATACCAAATTTCCTAACATACCTCTGTCCTACAGCAGTCGAGCCTAAACCCAGATTGAACCAACAAGGAAGAGGAAAACAACAATTTAGGAAAGATGAAGATTATTTTGTAAAAAGGTGTTAAAGGAAGAAAAAAAAGAAAAAGAAAAACAAGAGAAAATTCTATCAATGGAATAACCACATTTGATTTGGAAACCCATTTAAGCTTGTTAGTAGCTATCTAGTGCAGACCCACAGGCAGTAAGCGTATTCTTAAGGTGGCCTTGATTTGGGGACTTCATTCCGTTTGTCCCTCATGCTGCATCTTCGTGGGAAGGCAAGGCTGGGGACTTGATGTTGTCCCAGTACATTCAGCAGTGCTGAGTTCATCTGACCTCTGCTCTTTCCTGAGAGCACAGCTCCTCAAATACTATCCTGATGCACCTCGTGAGCACCAAGGGTTGGTTAATCTAGAACTCAGCTGGGGATAGTCCTTTATTTTGTGTTATTTTTGAAGTCTATCTGCTTATGCCTTACCTCTTGCAGGAGGGGATGGATCTGCAGCTTCTGTTCTCCTCCTCTATTAATGTCTTGTGTTTTCCTGGGACCTAATTGCAAGCTGCACCATGTGCCATTGAGCCCAGAAAGTAATTATTGACTTGGCTTCCAATAAATGTGATCCACTGCTTTGTATTCCTTCTGACCATAGAGACGATAAATAAAACAGTAGAATTATGTTGGTATGGCAGCAGTAGGAGGGTTTGCTGAAGCGTTGGTGGCAGTAGATTCGCCTTGTAAGCCCTGGTTAGGTGGAGGTGTGCCTGTTGTTTTCTGGTTTCAGAGGAGAATTAGCCAGAAACCTGAGATGTGTTTGCTCTTGGAAGCCTTGCAGAAATTGGTGTCTGGCAGGTGGGATTAGTTGCCCAGTGTGTCTGTGCAGGCACTTGCTCTGTGGTACAGAGTCATGTAAATGTTGAAAAGCTGTTGGCTGCTAGGCCGTGCTGGGAGCTTGCTTTTGTATCTGTGCATAGAGATCTTCATCTTTCCACCCTGATCTCAAATGCAAGGCAGGTCAAGAGGCAACTGCCTGTTTTCTGATGGCTACTTGGTCCCCGGGAGATTGCTGCTGAAATTTTGCTGTATTCATGTTATATGAGGAATGCGGGTAACTTCTTGCAAACCCCAAACCTAACTATTTTAATGGCAATCAGAGCATGAAAAGAGATGATTGCTTCTTGTTCTAAATCTAAGGGGTGAATTGGTCTGGAAAAAAAAAAAGCTCTTTTCTCACTGCTAGATGATCTGGGACTCATCTGCAGAGGTAGTTGTTGGTAGTTAAAATACACAGAGAAAATTGTACTGTAGAGCGTAGCAGATGGACAGAACTTCATGGAGGAGCAGGGTACTGGAAGGATAGAAAATAAATGACTGAAGCTTGAGCATCAGACAGGGAAAGGGAGATTTGGTAGCATAGGAGGTCTGGAAGGAAGAAACACTGACCCACATCCAAGGAAGATGTGAAAGGAAAAGGGCCCCTTTTGATTCAGCTGTAGGGAGGGGCCACTGGTACCTCTGACCAGAAGGATGATTTGGAATGGAGACAGTTGAAGTCTTGTGGGGAGAACGGAGGAGGCACAGAGAGTGGAAGAATGGCAGAGCTTAGAAAGTTAGACAACAACAAGAAGGGTGAGACACAAGGCTGATTGTGGTAAGCAAAAGCCTCTTCAAAGATCTACAGACATGACTGCAAACAAAAGGAATGGAAAATAAAAGTGGAGGTGGGATGAGAGAGGATAGAGGTCAGGAATGAGAAGCAGGTGGTTGGATGAGCAGCTGTGTGAGCAGAGAAATGAGACTGCTGACGTTCAGGGAGGCTTATTGAGGGCACAGTGAGAAAAAAATGCAAGGGGAAGACAAACTGTGCAGAGCTTGCTCCAGGGATAGGAAGGGGCTGCAGCAGGGAATTGGCATTATGAGAATCAAGGAGTATTTTGATGGGTTTTGATAGATAAATCTTCATTTCTTGTCCAGTGTGACAAGGCATCTTTAAAGACCAGGGCAAAGAGCAATGCTGATAGAGATGAATTGCCTCCTGCAGAAGTGCTGGGCACCCTCTCTATCACAAGTACTGGGAGCAGCGGGCACTCAGCACTGCCTTAAATCCTCTTTGCTCCTAAATCTGTTGATCCTCTCAGGTCAAGGCTGAGGAAATTGGTGAGATGAGGGACCAAGGGCAGGTTACACACAGAGGCAGCACTGCACATGACCTGTGCTGAAACGAAATGCAAGTCTGGGAGCTAAAAAGCGCTGTAAAACTCCATCCCCTTTGTAAAAATACACTCCGAGTTAGCTTTAACACTAAGAACCATGGTTCCTGAATGCTACCTTTAAAGGTTAGCGTTTAAACTATAGGAAGAGCCAGGGGCAAAAAGAGGCCCATTTCCATTTGATATGTAGAGGTCCTGCAGAAAGCTGGACTGGGGGGTCTCAGAGCTCTCTGTGCTTTCCTTCCCTCCTGAACCTGAGATGGCTTTGAGGCCCACATGGAGCTGTGTGCCAGTATCCTTTCTTTTTCTCCCTGCATTGCAGTAAATTAGCCATTTCCAAAGGGCTCAAGCAGGGGAGCGCTCTCCATCCCTGACTTGCATGCCACACAGGGCTGCTCTGCGGAAAGGAAGTGAAAGTGGAAAGACTTCGGTGCACGTTGCTTCTGCCAGGAGTTCCCAGCTTTCTTTGCTGTCTGCTCATCTCTGCGCATTTGTTCCAAGGCAAGGGGACCCATGGGACAGTCAGGGTGACCGGGATGGCAGTTTGCTTCAGATTTGAGTATCTTTAGCTGGGACACTGCTTTGTATGTACAGGTGAGCAGGACACCTGCCTTCCCTGTCCAACAGCTCACCATGATGAGCAGCAGAATTTTCCTGTTTCCCAGTCTTTATCTTGTCCCTGTTCTTTGGAGCAGGCACAGGACTGACGCTTACTGCTGGGCACACTTTGTAGCAGAGTCAGCCCTGCTCCTAGCCAATGTATTAGGTGTTACTGCAATACAAACAGCAGGACTGTCCTGGCGTGCAATGAATGTTTAGCTTGCAGAGATATGAGAACACTCTGCGGACTTTACCCCACACTGTAATCAAAAGAGTTTATTCCAGACTAAGCCTTTCTGCAAGCTGCTGCTTTCTACTCTATTATCTGCTCCGATAGCAACAATATTAATAGCAGGAACCTTCCTTGCAAAGAACCAATTGCAGCTACAACACGGCTCCCATTGCACTTCTTGCTGGCAGTGCTATCACTCTGTGCAAGAAAACACTTCCAGGTTTACTCCAGTGGTTACAGTTAATGGAGATCTCCATTCATTTATCCTGCATCAGCATAAACAGTCCTATCTGTGGGTGGTGCCTGCTGTCAGCTTCCACCCTTTAAAACAATGCTGGAACTTCCCTGTGCTCAGAGGTATGAACCAAGGTCTCCAACACTTTCTAGACAAGAGCAAGGCCGAGGAACAGAAGTGCGAAATCTTCTTTCTGGGATCCTCTGCCACAGAGAGGGCTTCTTCCATTGTGCTTTTCTCTTTTAAAGAGATCTCTTTGAAAACATTTAAAAATACCTGGGGGGATTTGCAAGTGATCACTTAAGGGGTCAGGAAAGCCCAACCACTTGATAAAGGTCATTATTTTTATCTTCAGTAAAAGAATGTTAATACTGGAAAGCTGCCATGTGCTGTTGCAGGGTTGTCCTTACAAAGAGATGTCATCTTAGAACAGCTGCTTTTGGGGAGGAAAGAATAGCTGTATCTGGCCAGAGAAGCTTTCCAAGTGCCTTTCCAAAGCTTAGTTTTTTACAAGAACAGATAATGCTCTGAGAACCACTTCTGTTGCCATGATAGACTTCACTCCTTCTGTTACAGCTGCAGGACCAGTCCTCTTCTGGGTACTTGAGCATCCCTGACTGTGAGATACTGTGAGAAGTCTGAATAACGTTGATTGCTGAGTGCTTGAGAAAGTATTTTCTGGAATTAATTTTCAGGGGGGAAATGTTACTTGCACCAAGCAAAGCCTGTAAACTCTGTATCACTTACTTGAAAAAAAAAAACATGGAAAAGTACTTGGAAGTGGCCATTTGGAATCCTACTGGATGAGTTTCACTGTGCTCTCTAACAGATACTCAGCACACCCTGTCCTGCCCCTGCGCAGCCTGGGACGGTGGCTTTGCTGGAGAAAGCTGAATTCCACTAGTGTCTGTTTTCGTGTTCCTCAGTCACACAAGTCAGAACAAGATCGTATCAAGAGATGCAAATTCCTTTGCCAAACTTAGTCTGATCTGTAGAATAGTTCCAAATCATCTCAAATTCTCATACAACACATTGAAACCTCTTCAAACTGTTTCTACAAAGGTCTGCAGTAGACTTTTGAGGTGCATTCAGGCAACACGTGCAGATGATTGGGAAAATCCAGCATAGGGCCATTTTCTTCCAAATGATAGATACTCAGAATATTCTTTTATCAATCATGAACCCCATGAGTAAGGGCTGAGAAGATATGTCTGAGGAGTTTTCCTGGCAGATGCAAGAGGAAAACTCAAGGTTAGTTCCTGCGGTTGTGTGCAAAGGTTGCAGTACAAAGTATTGGGTTCAGTTCAATCAGAGGGAGATGCCTAAAGCTAAATCACTTCATCCAAAAAGCAGCGGTCACATCTGTATGAATTTGTTTAGATAATAAAACTAGTTCTACCTCTCAATAAAATTAACAACAACAAAAGTCATAGTCTAAGCTTGGAGTCTTATTCCAGCTTCACTTTAAAGCACATGAATATGAAGGAACTCGATAGAAGTTAACGAGTTTACATCCCTTAGTTCCCACTGGTAGAGAATGCGAGAGTTGACTCCAAGCCCTGAGGTGTGGGGCAGGCGGGCAGGCAGGCAGGAAGCTGCAGCACACTGCTTTGGAGGAAGTCACACTTTTCAGATAAGGATTGGTCAGCTGCAAACATTTTTCTTCCCAGGATGTGTGCATTCCTCCACAGAATAAAATGTGGTGCCACAAATTGAGAATACAGCTTTCACATATTTGATTACTTCAGCATTAAAGCAGCATGATAATATTAGTGGTATCATTTAATGTGAACTTGGTGCTATAACTTATAACTTCCAGGCTTCAGAAAGTAACGAGGAGTAAAACTGAAAAAAAAGGTCTTCCAACAAGGTGATCTTCAGCACCTTTATAATGGATAACAGATCTGCCATTATCACTTATCACTGGGAATGTGTTATGACAGGACGTACAGGCTAACACAGTGTGCTGCCTGCTGAGGCCTGGTAACCAGCATAGACCAGTGAGTTACTCTTAAATTCGATCTAGGATGAATTGATTCCACTTATACAAGATTTCAGAAAGTTTTGTCTGACGAACTTAAACCCAGAGTCTCTCAGCACTGATTTCCAGTGCAAAAAGAGCACCACATACTTTGTTACAGAAGTTGCAAAATGGCCTCTTCGCTTCTATGAAACTTGGAAAGAACAGTGCAGAAAGTTCGGAGCTTTCAGTGCTCACAGGTAAGAACAAGTTCTGAGAGAGCTCAGGACCCAGGCAGGCCACGAGATGAGTCAGGTTCTCCTCATGCTGCTCCGCTCCCAGAGTGATGGTGTGCCTGGAGCGTGTCTCACCTTCATTTCCAGGCTCCAGATGTGAACCCTGGGTGGATGTTCCTCAGACCTTTCACGCTGCTGGCTCTGGGTTTCTGCCTCATTCCCAGGTCTGCCTAGCAGGGAGTGCTTTGGGGGGTATGCAGACATCACAGGTGTGTCCCCTCCCATACTGGGGCAGAAGGTAATGTGTAAATCTAAGAGGAGTGCAGGTAAAATGCTTGTGGAGAAGTTTGGTCAGCAGAATGATATTACCGGATGTGATGTGCATGCTTCTCTGCAGCAGGCAGAACTATTTCTCTAACCAGCTATTGTCAAGATTATCCCCCCTGTTCTGCTTCTCCTCTGGCTGTGAATGTCAGACCTGGAAACATCCCACTTCCTTGTCACTGTTTCACCTTATCACTCAAGAAAGTACGGTGCACATTTCCAAAACGTTTCTAAAAGTACTCTTTAAGCTCTTCCAGGCAGGTTAATGGACAGCTGGAACTGGGATGACCCAGAAGCACTGAGTCATTTGCTGACTACTTTTCTCCTTCCTCGTGCCTTCAATCATAGATTTGTTTTCTGCCTTCCTTTCGATTAGCTCTATAATATACTCAGATTGTAAAGTGAACTCAATTTTCTCTCTTATTTTATCCGTAGTGTCTCATTAGCCTCGGTACCATTATAACCCCTCTTTGAATCACCATTTTTCTACGAATGTTTGACATATTGGCTGATTGTTCCTTTTTTTTTCCTTTCCTGTTTCTTCTGGAAGGCAATGGAGTTATTTCTGTTGATACTAAAATATTGCAGTTTCTCCCACTATCTCTAATGGCATAATGGCATTGTGGAGAACTCTCCTGAAGTGTGTTTTTGTGTGATGCATTGCAAGCAAGGTGGAACTTACAGAAAACATCCTTAGAAGTTACTCTCTTAAAACTCATTCAAGAGTGGGCAAGGTGTTTGGAGCAAGCAGATGTGTTTGGTTTGTTGTTGTTGTTGTTCTCTCTTTTTCAATGATCACATATTGACTGGAATATTCACATAACAGTTTTAACCAGGGCAAACTTACAGAATCACAGAATCACAGAATCAGTAAGGTTGGAAGGGACCTATAAGATCATCTAGTCCAACCATCCACCTATCACCAATGGTTCTCGCTAAACCATATCCCTCAAACTTGATATGGCAGAAAGTGCCACAGTGTTTGTGTACACCTGACCACGAAGTAGGCAGAAAAACAAATGCTTCTGAGGATCAACATGGCACAAAAAGGGTCCCGTTGTCACCATTCTTGTAGGGAGTGGGGAGAACAGTTTCCTTAGGGCATAGAAACATCTCTCCAGATAAATGCTAGAATAGGATTTTGTGTCTCCTGCTTCTGCATACCGGACAGCCAAAGTTCAGCTCTCCAGAGCTTTCTCTGTTCCGTGTGATGTAGCATGAGATTCTTGCATACATATTACTTTATTTTTGTTTTCTTGGGGGTTTATTTTTGATTTATTTGACTTTATCTCCTTCCAGAGACCTCTGTACAGAGAATTGCCATCTAAACAATATAAATCAATTAGGAACACCCTAATTTTTAAACACAGGACAACAAATGCTGGCAGGCTGTTAGTATACTTGGTATCCTATGGAAAACGGCATTTCTTTGCAAACGTTTTCAGATTTGGAATAGGTTGCATCTGCCACCCTGAGCTCAGCCACCTGCCTGGCACAGGGCAGGAACAACCTGGAGGTTTGCAGTGCCGCTCCTCAAGAGCTGAGGCCCTGCAGGGAGTGCAGATGCTGCAGTGTGGCCTTCAGCAGGCAGAACGTGCTTCCTACCTGGGCTGGAATAAGGACAGCGAGAGAATTCGGTCTCCCTGACCCTGACGAAAATGCCTAGGAGTTTTATAGGGGGCTGGCAGAGGGAAACTCTCCTTCCCTGCTCCTCTCACATCTGCCTGGGAATCCAGCTGCTCTATGGGAGGGCCTTGGGTGGAGAAATATTACTTTGTTAATGTCTTGAAATAGTCAAAGCACAGTTGCTTCTGCAGTTTCCTACTTGAACAAGGCTGCAGTGTTGATCAGCATTGAGCTCAGCCTCTCTCCACATCTTGTTCAGTTTCTACTGGAGCCTTTTATTCATCTGTGGGTATGCAGCACATACAGCTCTTGAGAAAACATTGAATTTCTCTCAGAGTATTTCCCCTTCCTCCACTGGCTTTGCACTGACTTTCACGATCTTGTTTCACTAAATACGATCTGCATTTTTCTAATATTTTTCTTTTCTCAGCTTCCCATTCCATGTGGTCTCACTTGAGTCTTGGTTTAGCTATGATAAGTTCTTTTGTTTTCCTATTCATCTTATCTTCACAGCCATGTTTATTTTGCTAAAGACAGGCAAAAATTTCTTATTGCTACAGAGCTGATGCAGAAAGCTAGAAAATTCTTCTCAGCAGTGCCGAGTCAGCTGGCTTCCACACAAGTGGAGCTGTGTGCACACAGAGCACACACTTTGCTGGAATGAGACTTTTTCTTGACGTGGTTCTGTAATGTGTTAGAGCTGCAGCAATGGGATGCTGAGCTATCAGGCTTCTTTTAGTCTGTGACGTCCTGACAAACAGTACAAATTACGAACTGCCTTGAAAGACTACCATTCTTTTACCTACAAGACCAGGGGATGTCGTGTTCTCGTGGTATCTCTGCTGGGTTTCAGTTTGGCAGAATTTTGCTCTGGCTAGTAAGTATATCACCAGTATTTAGAGTTCAGGGGATTACCTGAGCGGAGAAGTACTTGGTGAGGTCGCCCTGCCTGGGGATGTCTTGCAGTTACACCTTGACTTGTGGAGACACCAGAAGGCTCGTTTCCCATGCACTTGTGACTGGTGTATTTTAGCTTTTGGAGGGGCTGAGAATGTTTCCCTCACCTGAGTAGTCACACTGTTATGACGGAGAAGCTAAAGGGGCCAATTACCCACCCTGTGATGTTGTTTGTAAAGCAATTAGAACTGACAGTGTGATTAAAACCAAGAAGTTACTACTTTTTATCTTGGAGTGGGAAGAGTGACCGTTTACAGATGAATATGCACCAGATCTACAGCGGGAATAATTTCCTTGCGAACTGTGTAATCTCCTCTACTTCGTTACTGGCTGAATGGATGTAGGTGCATAGTGGTGTTCGGTTTTTTGGGGGGTTTTGGTTTTGTTTTGTTTTTTTCTTGCACATGAATTAACGCTTGTCACTAATAGCTGTAAACTCACAAATGGACTATTACTTTTTACAGCCTTTTAGCAGACTCAGCCTAATGGAGCAAAACTGTTAACAAATTAAGATACATTTGACAGGGCTTCAAGCAGGAATCATAACCCAGGAGTCACTGCTTGGAGCTGGGATGGAAAGATCTCTGCAGAACCTGCACGTATCTCAGCACAAGGCTGATGGCAACAGCAAAACAGTTAAGGCAGCAGTTTCTTGGTCTCTGAGATTTTCAGAGCAAGGAACTGACTTCCTTTAATATTAACAACTAGCTTTAATATTAACAACAACTCACATCTGGAGTGCCTTCAGGTACAAAACAGTAGCAATGATAGTTAAAGACAACATGAGGGCCCTTTAGGTGGACAAATATGACTTGCAGCAATGTAAATATCTCAGGCATTGTAAGACCCCGAGGCCACAGGAACTTCTGATCTGCAGGCAGTCTTGAAGCCATGGACAAAACATATCAGCACAGGTGCAGGCCTGTAGCATTGGGTGCCTGAGCAAGAAAGGAGCAGGCAGTAAGGATGGCTATAAGGATTGCCAGATGTGCTCAGGATGAGGTGCCTGCTCCAGCAGGCGCCCTGCAGCAGCCTGACACTGCGTGGGCCTTCTGGGGGAAGCACATGCCTTTGGCTGCTGGTTTTTTATGCTGAGGTGGAGGTGGCTGGGCAAGGGCTTGATGTGTGCCGCAGTTAACATGGAGCAGCTGCGTGCGTCGAAGCTTTCTGCCTTTCCACCTCCAACTTTCCTATAATTCTGCTTCTTTTTTGGGATTTCTGTAGCGTTTAATTCCTTCTACTTCCATCTTAAAGCAAATCTTCTGGTCACCTCTAGCCTCCTGCTTGTTTTGGAGCTGGCTGATCAGGCACTTGTGCGTGCCACTGTTTTATTCTTCACTCAAGTTTTGTTCAACTCAGCACTCTATGTGGTAGTAAGACAGAGATGTGACATAAGCCTCGAAACCCCAGCATAAGCTGTAGACCTCAGGGGGGTTTTCTTCTGTGTATTCTTATTATGGGAGCTTGTTGACTGTAAGTAGCATCACACCAGGCACCTGCATATGCTCCTGGCAGGGAGTTCAGCCTATGGCAACAGCTCTCCAGTTGCAGTGCTAATTACTAACTCAAAAAGCCCAGGCAGTAAGGTTCAGACTCACTTTTATTCTTTTTTTTTCCTATTTCAAACCTTTTCCTCCTCCCTAGGCTTGCTAAAACTTCCTTCAATGTCACGTGAAGGCTTGTTCTCCTAATGCTTTGTGATATTCCACTAAGAACATTCAATGTTACAATTCCAGCATGATATTTTCCCCATCGGTGTAAAATGTGTCTACATCAATAGCTTATTAAAAGAGTGTAATAAAAATTATGACCCCCACAATTCTGCTATTAATATAATGATGCAGAGCCAAGAAAACTCCCTGATCCTTCTTACGCATCTGCTGTAGCATGATTCAAGAGCAGAACATCTTAAGTCAGTTTAATCCCTTCTTTTCATCCCTTAGCAATATATGTTGGCCCATGAGAGTAACATGAACTAAAAGTTTAATTTATTAATATGCGATAGTGATAATGTCAAAAGAACAATATATAAAAACCCACACAGAAAAGGATTATGCAGTGCAGAGGGGAAAGCCTAGAGCTAATATTTAATACCATAAAACAGAGCCAAAAATAACTTCTCATCCAAGGAGCAAAAGCGGGAGAAGAGTGCAAGGGATGGAGACGCAGAGCCAGCGAGCAGCCCTGAGCCAGAGCCGCTCCTGTGGGAACCTGTGGAGATCACAGGCTGGGGGTGGTGGCTGCTGGGGCAGTGACCAAAGGCCCCAGCTGTCAGCTTGTCAACCTCAGGCTCTCACAGCTCCAAGAGAGCTGCACACAGGACTCCAAGCAGCAGGCACAAGTGGCACACGTGGAGAGCAAGCCGTGTCCAGAGCGCAGTGAGCGGGGAGCCTCGTGGCTCAGCATTTCAGTAGGTGAAGCGTGAAACCAACTGTTCACTTCAGCTAAATAGTTCACTTAAGCTTGGATGATTAAACTTTCACCAGCAGCCAATATAACCTGCAGCCTTAGGATGCATACAGACACATTAGCGTTTCACGAGCTCTGCCTTAAAGAACAATTTGCCCTATAGTCTTAAACCAGTAACATTCTTGGGAGTGGAAAATGTTTCAGCCTCCAAGAGGCTGGCAGGTTTCAAGCACTTTCTAGTTTGCTTTCCTGCCACTTCCCTAAAAGGAAGAACAGAGGAGGAGGGAACAGATGTGGAGGAATAAATCCCAGTACTTTCCCAGCATTACTAAGCGTGCAATGTGCAGCCCCTATCAGAAGGGCAGAACTTGCTTGAGGAAATCAGGGTCTGCAAGGGGAAGGTCCACAGAGGGCTGTGCATGAAGGGTGTGGGGCAGGTCCTGGTGTGGCTGTCGCTGGCCTTTGGCCTTGGTTCAGGTTCCAACCAAAGTGTGAACTCCAGACCAAAATGACTTCTGGGATTCCTTCTGAATGATGCTAATGGTGGAGCTGAAAATATAGGTATAAATGTTGGTAAGGACTGGACTCCTAGACTGTGGCAAAGCACTGGACCTTAGATCAGAGGAAGAATGGCATGTCCTCAGAGAAGCTAGTGCTGGGGGCTATGCAGAAAGCATCTGTGACATGGGTATCTATGGAGTGATGTTCCACGGCCTCAAGGACCAAAGGAACATGAGGCTGGAGGCAGATAAGTGAGTGTCACTAGTACAGAGTTTACCCAACTTTTACATCAGTGGGTCCTCAGCTGATCTGCTCTGCAGCTAGGTAAGTGGGGAAAAGTAAATCAAAGAAGAATCTGGCTTGCATGGGTGCCTCTATATTTCTTTGGTTTTAAATGTCTCCTTGTATTACATTAGTCAGATGCAGGAGTATGGTGGAAGGAGGAAAAAGAAAAGGGAAAGAAAATGAAGAAAAATGCCATCCTGTTCAGTACAAATTGTTCTTCCTGGGCTGAAGAGGGCAGAGGGAAAGAATTACAGAAAATTTTCATCAGCAGTTGAAAGGCAAACCTGAAAGGAGCTGAGAGGAAACAGGAGGGAGTGATTCTGTAGTAAAGGGGGGAATAAAAGGTTAAGATCTGACCTAGATACAAAAATCGCTCCTGTCCTGCCCCTCATTTGCTAGGTCAGGAGAGGTAACGAGAAGAGCAAGATGTTCCAAGCACTGCTACGGAACATCTCCTAGGATCTGAGCCCAGCTCTGTGCTAACACCAGGATCCTGCTGCACTGCCTGCGAGCTGCTGCCTGCCTGTGTGCCACTGGAAAGTGCTTTGTTCAATGTGTCCCCAGTGCTCAGCAGCTCCCATCACCAGGTAAAAGCCAAGAGGTGGAGGATGATGTGTGTGGAGCAACAGATGAGGTTTAGATTGGCCCACGAGTGACATGGTTTTGCTCAGTGTTTGGCTTTGCAGCAGCACCTGAGCTCCTACCGCATGCAGGGACTGACCTTCTTTGCATACACTTTTCCCCTGCCCTGGGAAGGCTCAGGCTTTTGCTTTGTCCGCCTCCAAATAAGTGCCTGTAGCTCAGCTACACAATCTGCCAGCAGATGGGGGGTCTGAAAATACAGAGGATGTGTTAGGAAAAATGGTAGAAGAGCAGAGCTAGGAGTAATAAAATGAAGTCAAAAAAGGAAGAGTCACCTGGAAAGTGTGCTGGAAGGTCTGCTACACTGAGGCATAGCCTTTTGGGATAAATGTGAGCCTTCCTATGAAACCATTCATAAATTATCTGATCTATTTGCTTTTAAAGCTTTGTAGTGGAGACAGCCGTCAGCTCACTTAGCTCCCAGTACTTCCAGGGTCCTTTCTTGCCTGTTATGCCAGGACCCCTATGACAGGGCTTCCTTACACCGATAAGTTAAGTCTGCTTCCCCACGTGATCTGTGCCAGCAAAGCTTGCTCTCTGTGGAGCTCATTCACCTGAAATTTGACAAAAATATTTCTTGCTTGAAATGCAAACTCTCTTACTTGAACATTGATTTTATATATATATATATATATATACATATATATGTACACATGTACCCTGGACTTGAATTAAATTTTAAAAAGTGCCTAAAGTGATTGACAAAATCTAGTTTAATTTTTAGAAGTGACTTGGGCATCTCAGCCCATGTGAATGTGGGTCCATTTAAATTCTGGGCAAGGTCTGGGTCACACATTCCTCCAGCCAGGCTTGGCTCCCTGCTGGTAACTGGATCCAGAGCTTTGTGCTGAAGCTCTCCAGTGTGAGCTGAGAAGGAAGAACACCCACGTGGACTCTGTTGATAAAAACCTTTGGGTCCTTGAGTGAGATAATTAAGTAACGTGAGGGAGGTTTGTGGAAAAGCATATTTGACATTTATTTTTTACTGACAAAGAACACAAGAATGATGCATGTAACATGAAAATCAAAGTTTTACCTGCTGGCTTTCCTAAACAAGGCACGCAATGCTTTTTTTTCCACTCCACAATTTGAGAAAACATTGATTTGATCCACTGAAGGATGAATGCCCACAGAATAAAACCTTTTTTTTTTTTGCTGGAGTGATGACCTTGCGCAGATTAGAGCAGCAAGGTAAGAAATCCAGCAAGTATTTATCAAAGGCTTCTGAGACAGTGCAAACTCTATCGAGTTCAAAAGCGAGAGACTTTTTGTCTTCATAGGACTGACAGGGTTATAGTGTTTCAAGAATGCCAGGAATCCATGTGGCTGCTCCATTAAACACCTCTGATTAGTGAACGTGCTGATAAACTTCGAGAGTCAGAGGTCAGAGCTGTGGAGCCGAAGGTACCCCAGGTATCTGACAATGTCTCCAGGATTCCCGGTCCCCTTTCCCAGTTAACCCCTTCCGTCACTTCACCCACAGAGGCCTAAAGGGGAGCGTCTCTGACACAGCACCTCCCAGATAGTTCTGCAGACATGGTAAGAGTTATTTTGAAAACTGTGGAAAAATGACCTCGGGAGCTTCCCATGGAAATGCTCTCGACAGCTGGCTGCTCTTTGATTTCAGCCCCTGCTCCTTGTTCATATATGTGTAGAATGCCACATTGCCATGGCTCATCCAGCCCCTCTCTCATCAGCTTCAGGTGATACAATGATGGCAGCAGGCTGTGCATTAAAATACCTCCGGAACGATCAAATTGCAAAGAGGAATGCAATTTCAGAATGCTCAGACGGGAGCAGTCGCAGCACCCTGACACCATGTAAAGCTCTCCGCTTTGTTCACATTTCATCCTAGCAGCTACAGCTCTACTCCCACCGAGTGCCTGCAACAAGCAATTGGGAAATCCAGCAAACAGACTCTGTGCCCAACTGCCACTTTGCGGGACGTTGGTTTATCAGGAGAATCCCAGGAAGCTGAGTTATCCCAGCAGGTTCCCAGACCACTTTTCAGGCCCTTGCCCTAACATGCAAGCCCATCCCAATGCAATGTGGGTGCTGTTTTGTGTCTTGGAGCAGCTCAGGGCTCCAAGTTTAACCGCTCCTGCAATGTACGGCTTTCCAACCATGCTCCAGTTACGAGCTGCTGGAGGTACTGAGGAGTCATCAAAGTGTGACCCCATCAGCTTCTTTGAAAGTCAATAGGAAAATGCTGAGGAATGCAAAGGAAGCAGGAACAGTCAAAGTACAGACAAGTGATGTCCTGTAATGGCCATAATGATTCTGAAACACGCAAGGTCACAGGCAATTAGGAACCTAATTCTCCTTTGAAAGAATCTGTCAAGTTACTTCCCTACCTCAAAAACAATCGCTGATTGATGTTATTTCTGGGCTAACAAACTCATTGAAGGTAGTCTGAATGGGAGGTGTATGGCCCTTGCTGTCCAGGTGAGGTTAGGTAGTCACAGCTGGAGAGTAAAACTTGAGTAAAAGAGGTTTTCATTGCCACATTAATGGTCTTAATAGGGCCTGATTCACAGAGGTACCAGCTCCTTCCTCTCTACAGCATTTCTACCCACTTGTGTTCTTGATTTTATTTTATTTTTACTTCTAACTGTAAAGAGTGAGGGAAATGTTGGTCTCCTGTAGGAGAGAGGGAAGGGGTTTGCTAACGCCCACAGGGACTGAGCCGGCTCCTGCCCTGTCACTGCGTGTGCCCGCTGCTGGCTGCAGGGCTGCTGGAGCTCATGACAAGGGAGCTGTGGCACGGGTCCAGAGCCACAGCAGCATCCAAACAGTGGAGATGAAATGTGGACTTCAGCACAAGCATGGATGTTAGCTCGAAGTGTATAACACCACTGACTCACAGTTCAAAGGCCAGGGCCACAACCAGAGAAACAGCAACCCCACAGCTCCAAGGCAAGAATTGGTTATTAGAGCAGACAGCCACAGGCAGAGCAAGGAGGAGGCTTTATGAGCCTCTTATCTAAAAAAACGCAGTACTGATGAACTGGGTTCTGAGAGCTTTCTGGTTATAAGATGTCTTCATTTTTTCTAAGGCTGGTTCTTCAGCTTTTTCACAGCTACTGCAACCTGGGCAAGGACTTGGCTGTGAGGGGAGATTGGTGATTTCTCCTGAACAAAGAGCAGTGCAGCTATGGTTCTTTGGGTCATTTTAACTTCAGAGGTGTGGGACAGAGAAAGGATGTAAGCAAGGCTAGAACATAAAAATGCAATTATGTTTTCAACGTCCTGAATTCTGCCCCAGCATGGATGGAGTGGGATGTAGAACTCAGGCAAAAATGAGCTTTTGGTTTGCTCCAAATGGGGTCAGGAGGCAGAGCTCTTGGTACTGAGGGTTCAACCCAACTCAAAGCAGAAATCCCGATTTCCAAACCCAATTATAAACAAAAACAAAAACCAAACAAACAGCTGAAATTTCTGCAGAGTGACAGCAAAGAATTTACCTCACCCATTATTCACACAGCTCAGACGCTTGCAAAGCAGAGACGTGAGTAATTAGGTATACAGCAAACTTTACAAGACTGTCTAAACCTGCCTGTATGGCCCTGAATTACAAAACACATATTTACTCATATCCAAATGTTGGTTCTGGCAAGGTATATTGGTATCTAAGATTGAATTGTTTGAAAAAGATCTTTAAAATTGCAAATATATTTGACTGTAGCCAGAGCACATGTAAGTCTGTTCTGCCAGACCAGCTTTAGGTTGTTAGCAGGGTGACCTGCATGTCTCTGTGCTGAATGTTACAGCTGGGAACATAGTGGGCATATGGGTGTGGGACATGGAGCAGGGATGTGAGTGACTGCAAGCAACCAAGCTCAACTGGGCATTTATCAGCCTGGGCTTGGAGCCAGGGTAAGGGAGGGTGGGCAGCCGTAGTGGGTCCTCAGGGTGGGAAATGAGGAGCTGGTCACAGCGCAGGGCAGAGCAAAGCCAGTTTTCGTGGATGAAGCGCAACCACAGTGAGGAAACCCTGTGCGGGAGTTTGGGAGGTAGCACAGCTCTTGGGGAGCTTGCACATCAGTGCCCCTGTGACAGTGACTACCCTGATGTGACATGCAGACGGCGTTACCTCCTCTGGGAGGATAGGCTCTCCAGAGATGGGGAAGCCTGCTGATGGAAGATGATCTCGGAGCACGTCTGCACCAACACAGTGAGAGTGCAAGTTGTGCAGATCTTTCTGCTCAGATAGGCTCCCACATGGGCTGCACTTCCCTGATCTCAGCTCCTGGCTTGGAGATGGGGCCTTTGTGGCAACGTGGCTGTGCTGCGTCAGTTTGCAAATAACTGCATGAAAGTAGCTGAGGTCTGCACTGAGGTCTGCATCTCCTACAGCTGTACCCTCAGGTCTGCAGTGCAGTTACCCACATGCAGGGGATGTGGGGGTATGGATTTCAGATGGACACCATCATGTTGCTTTTGTTTGTTTTTGCTTTGTTTTTGTTGTTGTTTTGTTTTCCTATTGCAGACTGCATTTGGAGAGCGATTATCCAACCTGGACTGTGGTTTATTGTCAGTGCCCAAACTGGGCTGGGTAACACAAAGGCTGGTGCAAGACCAAACCTGAACACAGTGTGTGTGTTTAGTTTCTCTTGTTTTATCCCCATGTAGCCATTCCCATTCACACAGTTCCCTTCCACATCCCTCCATCAATGTTAAGAAAGCCTTAAAAGTGAGAAGAAATGCTTCAGATGATGAATGGGCACTTTTAGCTCCACGGTCTCTTTAATCTGACGTGTTCCCCCACCATGTCAGTAGGTGAGCCTTTCTGCCTCGCCAGTACTGCATGAACTGGCAAACACACATTGGATATGTATGGGACTGAGGTCTGGATATTTTCTAACACAAAGCTTTGGTTATCTGTGAGCTTTTCCATTTCTCTTTGAATAAAAGACTGCTACCAAAGGGGAAAATTGGGTCAAGATCCTACAATATGTTGTTTGTGTGTGTCCAGAAGGTAAGAATATCCTATTGCAGCCAGCATCCTCCTTCTTCCTTCTCCTCTCCCTTCTATTATTATTATTATTATTATTATTTAATTTCTTATAAGGAACACATAACTTTTGCTTCAACCCAAAGTACTTTGAGAGCTGTTATTTCTCTGTATGCAGTTGACTCCATCTCCTGCTTCCCATCTCTGAAGTATCTGGAGACCAGACTCGTGCTCAAGATTTCAGGCACATTTTTGTGGCCTCATAGTTCTTTATTAGTTCCAAAAAAGAAGAAAAACTGTTTTTTCATCACCTGCATTTTCATCATTTCTGATGTCTGTGGCATCCTCCCAGATGTGTTTCTTCCTGCCTGATCCTCCTGTCGATACTTATTAATTTCATGACTGTCTTTCAAGTGTGTTTGGAAACAAACAGGGCAAAGTTACCCTAAGGTCAGGAATGAGCCAAGAGAAGTGAAAATAGGAGTGACCATGCTCTCTGCAACAGTTGGTACTTCTGCAGCTCTTCCTACCTTGCCCTTAAAATAAGCTTTGCAAACAGATCTGTTGAACACCCCCGAAGAGAGGGGAGCCGCTGCCCAAACCCGGGAGCTCTAGGCACCGAGGCGTTACGACCGAAGTCGTTCGGAGATGTGGAGCCCAAGGCTCCAGGCACGGGGCAAGCTCTGCTGTTGAGGCACGGATGTCAGGACGAGGGTTTTCGCTGCTTAAATAACCATCCGCTGAAACAACCCAGGAATAAACGGCGCCGGAAGACATAGGGCTGTACAGGCAGCAGTGAGGACAAGGCGGTCCCGGCCAGCAGATGTTTTCCAGGCTGTGTCCTGGCTGAGGTGGGCGCCGGCTCCGAGCCCTCCCCCGACCGGCCCAGGCCGAGCAACCCCGACCCCGCGCCGCCACCGCTCCCTGGCGGGGAAGCGCTCCGTAGCGCGGGGATGGCGGCGGCGCAGCGCCCGGCTGCAGGACGGCAGGCCGAGTCCTTCCCGGCCGTCCTTCTGCGCTCCGAGCCCTTGCTGCCTGCTGGGACGGCGCGCCATCAGCCGCGCAGCACGAGGGGCGCATCCCGATGGTCGGTGGGGAACCCGTGCAGTCTGTGCCCACTGCCTATGGGCCTGGCACGCTGGGTGCTGCTGAAGAGAACCTGTGTGTGTGGACATGCAGAGGGTGGCTGGGGAGCTGGAGGATTTTTTGGTGGTGGTAAACCTTCACCTGGACCTGAGCAGCTGAAAGCAGCAATGGGGCAGCTGCTGCCATGGACCTCCTGCCGTGGTGGTGGCTGCGGAGATGGAGCGATGCAGCAGGGCAGAGGAAATGGGCACAGAGGGCAGCACTGCACACCCTGTACCTGTTCTGATCTGGGAATTCACCCTTAATCAGCAACAACTTGTTAATGGGCGTGCAGGCCAGCCGTGTCCTGCTCTGCATCTTCGGGAAGAGGCAGACCTGCACCTCGCAGAGCACCCCGGCTGCCTGGGATGCACCGTTTGCTGTAACATTCTGCTGCCAGAACTGCTCAGAAAGTTGAGCAGCACTCTGTGTCCCAGTGAGCACAGAGCGTGGCACAGCGCAGGCATGAAAAGCCTTCAGAACAGGGACAGAATAACTGCCGGGTGTTAAAAAAGGAAGAGAGATGGTGGGTTTTGTAGCAGGCTTATCGTAGAGGAAATTTAAAAATATGTATGTGACATCTCCGAAGGCTTTGTGTTAACTTTCATACTGATTGTTCCAGATGTTCCCCAGATGTCAAAGGGAACCAGGCACTGAAGAACACATTTGTTTTAACAACTCATAGCTCTGCTTTTGCCAAGAATGAAGACCCGTGGGTTTGCTTCTTTCCCTAGTAACTTGTATATCCAGTAATGTCACTAATCTAACTGAAGGTGAATCCGTTCCTTCCGTTCCGGACGCGTGGTGGTGCCGCACGTTCCGCTCCGGGCTGCTTCCCTCTCTGCGTGGTGCCCGCCAGTTCCCGAGAGAAGCGCTGCGGGCCGCAGGCACCCCGCGGGGCAGAGCCGCGCCGGCCCGCCCGGGGCCGCACCCCGCTCGCCGTCCGGGACCTCACGTCGGGAGCGAGGCCGCGGCTCGTCGCCACTCCTCCGCACCGGCAGGGGGCGCTGGCGTAGCGGGCGGGAAGGAAGGTGCTGCACTGCCCCTCAGCTTCCGGCGCTGTGCCCCGGAAGTGCAAGCGGGCGCTATGGCTGCTCTCTGAGGTGCGGGGCTGGGAGGTATTTCAGCTTGGCGGGGAGCTCTAGCGCGGCTCTTCTCAGGGTCTGTCCGACCCCAGGCTCAAGCTGTTCCCTGGGGCGCCCACTGGACCCGTTTCCCGTCGTGAAGCTGCGGGCTGCCCCGCGGAGCCGGGAGTTCTGGCTGCGTGCTCGTGCGCTGGGTGGTTGTTCGTCGCTCAGGAGGCTGCGCAGCACGCTCCTGTGTTTTCTCTCTCTACAGGCTGAGAACAGGTTTTCACCCGTGAGCTGAGTGCTGTGGGCTCCGGGAAAACGAAACGCTGCGCCGTCTGTCAGTTCGTGTTTCGGCAGCCCGCAATGAGGACTGTGCTGATGGTCGCGGAGAAGCCCTCCCTGGCGCAGTCCATCGCCAAGATCCTCTCGAGAGGTAGGAATGGAAGCGGCTCGGTTTCATCCTATTTTGGCGGTGGCAGAATGGAGGTGCCCTGGCAGACACTGCACTGCTGAGGAAATGGGTGTCGCCTGCACAGAGCCCTGCTGTGTGAGGCAGTGTTTGAGATCTCTGTGGAGAAGTGAGGTCAGGAGACAGCCAGGCAGCATACTTGGTTGTCTTTGGCAGGTACTGGAATGGTAGCTTAGGGCAGCTGCCTGTTTGTGAAATAACTGAGTCGTGCTTCATTTTGTTTGTTCTGTTTATTTTGATGTGCTGATGTTTCTTCAACTCAAGAATAATGAAATCTGTTTTTGTTACCTCTGGGCAGCCTGATCTAGTGCCTGCTGTAGTGCTTGGCAACCCTGTCTGTGGCAGGGACATTGGAACAAGATAATCCTTGAGGTCCAACCCAAGCTGTTTTGTTCTCTTTTGTATGGCTGTAGTGTGTGTGTTTGTGCATACAATTTCTGGAAAATGCCATTCAAGAGCCAAGTTGATGTCTGGGGATTTCTGAAGCTATAGTAAATATTCTATAAGTGACGCCGATAACAGAAAACCAACTGCATTTGCTTAAGGATCTCTTGGAGCTTGATGATCCATGAGGTCCCTTCCAACGCAAGCCATTCTGTGGTTCTGGTGGGGGAAGATAAGGGAGATTCTGGATAGTTTCAACTGAAAATAAAATATGACAGAAAAAGTTTAAAGCAATAATTGGAACAAAACCTTGATCAAAGAATTAGAATTTCATGATCAGGAAGATCCTAGCTGTCTGGTCCAGAGAAAAGGGGCTGTAATTATGAAAGAATAATGATGGTTTCACTAGTTGTTTTTTTATTACTATTTAATTTGTATTTTGTTAACTGTGGTCTTATTCTCACAGGAAACATGTCCTCTCGCAAGGGGCTGAATGGTGCATGCTCTGTGCATGAGTACACGGGATCGTTTATAGGGCAAAGTGCCCATTTCAAGATGACATCTGTGTGTGGTCATGTCATGACTTTGGATTTCATAGGTACCTGTCTGTTCGTTAAATGCTTTAACTGATATGGCTTGTAAAATTTTCAAGGACTTGATTATTTCCATGTATGATTTTTCTTCAGGAAAAGCATTAAAGAGAACTAGAGTGGAAGGGAGGATGGCAATATCACTTGTGGTCATCAGTTTTTCGCTTTTGTTTTGTTTTCCCTGTCTGACTTGTGTGACTGTGGGCATGCAATGTATCTTCAGTACCTGACTTATATTATAAGTCTTAATTTGCCAACTATTAAGAATCTTTTGGTGCTGTGGATGAAAGGTAGTTAAGGAATGCAGAGTCCAAAGGGATATTCTCTAAAGCACCATAGTATGGTACTGCAGAACAGGGATGTGGTCAGGCTCATGTGCAAGGAAACCTGTCACCAACTCACTTTGAAGTGTTGAATCACTCAGGTGAGTGCTCTGTTTCCTCTAATGCTAACTGCCTCACAAGTTTTGGGGATTAAATTCTGAGTTAGTTATACAGTGCTTTGAAGGAGTGCAGTGTCATGTAATTGTTAAACAATTTTAAGCACAATTATTTCTGAGAAAGGGAAATGAACAAATGCACTGATATGAGAAGGTGGTGATACAGGATGCTTCACAGCGTAATGGGGCTGAGACATAGCTAGCCATGAGTAATGGTAGAACAGTGCAGTGTGCACCTCTTACGTGCACTGTGAAAACCAGGAAAAATAGCTCCCTACCCCTGGCCTGATTGCAGGAACAGGAGGTTTTTTAATAGCTCACATTAACATTTCTGGAAGGTGTGTAGTATGTCTTTTTAAGTCCTGTCTGCAGTGTCTCAGAATTATAGCTGCAGTTTACACAGAAAGCTAAGAGGTCACTTGAGATCCAGTAAAGCGAGATGCATCAGGGTAGAAAGCTTTCCAAGACAAAGTTTGAAAGCCAAAGTAATGTTCTGAGGTTTTTAATGTTTGTTTACAGCTCTACTTTAATGCACTTCTGCTTTTCAGGAAAATATAACAGCTGGGACAAGGTGGATCCAGCAGAACTTTTTAGCAAAGCTCCCACGGAAAAGAAAGAAGCTAATCCCAAACTGACCATGGTGAAGTTTTTACAGGTATTCTTTCTTACGAAATGTATTTGAGATTGGTGTCAAAACAAACAATCTGTACGTGTATTGGATACGTGTTTGGCTTCTAACAGCACGTGGAAGGTCCAGCCTGTAAATGGCTCCTTCAGAATGTTTCTGTTGGTCTTTTCTCACGTGCACCTCTGTGGGAGGAAAGCAGTAATTTGGATCTTTTTCAGAATAATACTCCTTCTGGAAAGAAGGTGTTTGGTGTAAGACTGATCTCTGTTGGATAAGTTTAGACTTCCTGGCATCTTTATGAGCTAGAAAAGTGGTTCTTGATTTTTTTTTTTTTTTTTTTTTTTTTTTTTTTTTTTTGCTTGTTTGATTTGATGATGTGAGAATTAAGACAGAGGAAGGGGAAGGGACTGGGCCCAAGGTCATGCATACAGTGTGGGGCAGGAGTTCAGGAGCCTTCCACTATTGTAGAGCCATCCATGCTGATATATGTATTTTTACAGATCCTGCAGAAAGGATGTGGGCAGACTTTTGGTTCTGTGAAGCACAGCTTTCTTCTCTCTTAAACCATTCTATAATTACATGCTGTTTTCTTGTTACTTTTGCTTTCTTCTCCAAACTCTTTTTGCACCAAATAAGTTGCATCAATCTTCAGAGCTTTAAAACAGAAACAAAAACTATACAGTTATTGAAGAGATTCTTTTTTTGAGTTGCTGGTAACTGTGCTAATTTCTCTTATAGGTGGAGGGAAGAGGCTGTGATTGCATTGTCTTGTGGTTGGATTGTGATAAGGAGGGAGAAAACATCTGTTTTGAAGTAAGATTTCTAAGGTTTCTAATACCATAATGTATTAACTTGTAGCATGTGGTACTATCAGTATGTTGTTCTTTGGATATATGGTGAAATTCAAACTAAGTTGAATAAAAATTTAAATGCATGGAGAACGTTGGTGGAAAAGTTCATGTTTTCGAACTCACAAGATGTCAGTCAAAGAGTATAACTGACTTCGTTGATGTCACACATCAGAGAGGAATAATAAGATCTCTTAAATGTTGAAACGTAGCAGTGCTTCCTGTCAGAATCAGTGTTTCACAGCTGATGTAGTCATTTTGCCATCCTTACAAAATTGATTTCTATTATCCTAGCCTAGGTGAGACATTTCTGAGCATAGAGGCTGCTTGTAAATGTCGGCTTACAGCAGGAGTTCGGACTCTGCACATTAAGGATACAGAAGTAAAACTCTGTGGTGTACAAAGACTTTTTTTTTAAATCCTGCTCCCAGAAGTCTACAGGAAAACTATTTTATTCTCTCTTGTTTAAAGGAGCACATTTTATCAAGTATTTAAGTTCTTTAAATACCACCGTTTCATAACTGTGCGCTGGCAACCTAGGTAGAAACTGATACATATTCATCAGATATTCACAGTACTGCAACTACAGCGGTGAAACTCTTTGCTCTGAGCTAAGAATAGTGTTTCACTTCCAGCAGTTGCTGTTTGATATATGAATCTTTCAATTTTTTTCTAATTCTTAATATGCTTCTGAGTGTACAAATACTGTTCTTATCAGTTAATGTACTGGCATGACATCCTACTGAATGAAGAAAACAGTTACACATCAGCAGATGTTTTGTGGGGAGGGTTTGGTTTGTTTTTTTCCTCCAGAAGAAAGAACTGACTTAAGCCCTCAGCTTTCAGTTACTTATAAAATCTGCTTCTGATCCTTGTTAGGTTCTTGATGCTGTTCTTCCTGTTATGAACAAACCTAGCACCGAAAGGACAATTTATAGAGCTAAATTCAGTTCTATTACTGACACAGACATCTGCAATGCCATGAATCATTTGGGAGAACCCAATCGCAATGAAGCCCTTTCTGTGGATGCCCGCCAGGAGCTGGATCTCAGGATTGGCTGTGCATTTACAAGGTGACAGCATAGATTGCAGATGGTTGTATGAAAGGTTCAGGAATACTGCTCTATCCACAAAATACGCCTTGGAGCGCTAGTGGCTAATTCTACTGAGTACAAAGCAAACAATTTTATGCTGTGAAGCAACAAAATGTGCTATGGCTTTAACTGAGCTAGAGAAAATAATGTCAGCAGATACGTTCAGGTATGTTCTTATTTTATGTCTTCCTCTCACATTTCCTTGGGAATAAGCAGAATTCTAGGAAGCAAAGTAATTCTAACTTCTTTAGCTTTAAGACTTGATGTTTCTGAAAATACCTTTTTTTTTTTTTTTAATATACACCTGAGTGACTTAGCAGATTATTCATACCTATCTGGAAAAGCTCCTGAAAGCTGCTGCTCTGCATGGGAATAAGGATATTAATGTTCCTGTTGCTATATTTTATCTTTTCCTTAAGATTTCAGACTAAGTATTTTCAGGGGAAATATGGGAATTTAGACAGCTCCCTCATCTCCTTCGGGCCGTGCCAAACACCAACGCTTGGATTCTGTGTTGAAAGGCACGACAAAATCCAGTCATTCAAGCCTGAGACTTACTGGGTGCTGCAAGCTAAAGTAAGCTTTGTGTTGCTTGTTTGATTAAAACGTGTTTTCCTTCTTCTATACAAAGAAATGCACTTAATATTTTCATTTTGTTCGTTCACAAATTTGTAGCTGCTGACAGGAATTCACAATGCCTACAATTTACTTGTGTATTTTCATTCAGCTCACATGTGTGTCACCACTCTCTAGAACAGATTTGAGGATGTCAGTTCTGTATTCAAGTGGTTATTGTATGCTGCTTTTAAGAATTCTTCAGTTCTAAGCTTAGACTCAACCAGAAAGACTACTTAAAATGGCTTGTTATTGTTCCCTGGGGTCCTTGGTCCAACTGTGGTGTTAATTTGAATCCAAGAATTAATTTGTCTGCCAGCAAGCATTGGCATTGCTGAGTATTGGAATTCTAAAGCAAATAAAATGTTCATTGTGTTGACGTTGAGTCTTCTGAATGCTTTGGCAGCTTATGGCAGTTTTATAGCCTTGTTGCTGTCCAAGCTTGGAGAGCAAACCAACATGGTTTTACTGTTTGTGGTGACAAGGATTGTGTAAATAAATAGGAGATAGATGGTAAAAAGTTGCCATTTTTAGATTTTAAAATTTAAAAAGAAAGAAAGGTGAAATCCAGTGTCTACTCTTAGCTGTTTCCTGATTTATCTCATTTATGTGTGTCTTGTTAGGATGTATTTGGTGCCTGTTTTCAGAGTGTTTCATGCACACACACTGATTAGTTCATATTTATTTTTGTAAGTGGGACTTGGAATGTGGCCTACGTACAATTCATTTTTAATGCAAAGAATTAATTTTGCTAAGTGAAAATGGTAAACTTTGAATTTCTGCCCATTTTGCCTTTATTATTCCAAGTATTAAAAATAAGCATAGTATTTCAGTTAACTGCAAGAATAATTCCAGTCATTCTCCTGGCCCCAGAACTCAAATTACTCTCTTTCTCAAAAGCCACTGGAAGATGAGTACAGCTGCATGCTTGGAGCACTTGTAGAACATCTATTACTAGGGTTTACTTGCTGGATTATTGTTGGAAAAGTGCATTCTGCACTTTTAGTAATAGTGTTGGTGGGAATTAATTTGTTGTTGTTGTTTGTTTTTGATCCACTAGGTGAACCCTGAAAAAGAAAGTTCTCTCACTTTGGATTGGGATAGAGTGCGGGTATTTGATCGTGAGATTGCTCAAATGTTCCTAAATATAACAAAGACAGCAAAAGAAGCAAAGGTAGAAATATTTCCTAGGTGTTGCTAGAGCACATTTCACATACAGGAAATACTACTTAATAGTTCATCTACTGTATATTGGTTTTTTTGTGTGTTCTCTTGGTGAAGAAGGTTATGGAATATAATCTGTATCTTTTTTATTCCATTCAGCTTTGTATAAATGATAAGTAAAAGGCTAAAGGTTCTTGGTTGTAGTTTGTGTTACACTAGTGTGGTCATCTCAACAGAAGCCCATTCTTAATATTGACTTTGGAAATGGTCATCATTCGTGATAGGAATTAGCAATCTTCATTGCTGAACTTGCTGAGAAACACAGTTCAGAACTCTCCAGGCAGCCCTCTTATTTCCCACAGGACGCTGTATGGGTCAGAATTCGTTTACTTATATAACATTCCTGCTGTTAAATTTTTAATTGTGTACGGTACAGCCTTTTTAGCCAGCTGACTTGCATTTCTGTTCTGTTCAGTACTTGTTTGACAGTGTGCTGGGATTTAAGTGTTTGCAGCCGCCAACATTCAGAGGCTGTGTGAAGTCTTTAAAAATCTAGATCCTTACATTTAGGACCATTACTTGGACTGAGCACTACACCCTGTAGCACTGACGTATGTGCTGCTGAGCTAAATGGGAAGTGAGAATAGCAATAAGCTACTTACCTGCATATCCAGTGGTAGATCTGGTCTGGTCCATAGTGTGAAGGGACCCCAGGGCTATACCTTCAGCATTTGGTAAAACCGTCTGCAGTCAGAATTCCACCAGATTTGATAGTTACTGTTCTAAGGAAAAAAATCAAAACACAGATATGGCAAAGCAGGTGATGTTAGGTATACCACATGGTTGTAGTCATAATGGAAATTATACATTTATCAGTTACCAAACTTCAAAACTTTTACTGGAAAAATGCTATTTTCTAGGTAGAGTCTGTGAGTAAAAAAGAGAAGGTGAAGCAGAGACCACTGGCTCTGAACACGGTAGAAATGCTACGAGTGGCCAGTGCTGCTTTAGGTACGTGTAAAAGTTTAGATTTTCACACTGATTTAGAGCAAAATACTTCGGATGCTCAGCTGAAATGATCGAGCCCATATCTCATATTTTGATAAGTCTCCTCTCCCTACAGTGCATCACTTTTGGGAAACGAGTTTAGAAAGCATGTCAAAAGTGCTGGGTCAGATCAAGGTGGCAAAAGTCTTACAGAAAGGACAAGCTGTAATTTATAATTAATTTAAATGTTTTGATAAGGTATTCTTTACGACTCAGCAACCAAAACTATCTATAGATTGCTGTATGATTTTGTTCTCTCCTGTGCCATCCCAGGAATGGGTCCGCAACATGCCATGCAAATAGCAGAGCGTCTTTATACGCAGGGTTATATCAGCTACCCTCGAACAGAAACTACCCATTATCCAGAAAACTTTGACTTGAAAGGATGCTTGAGACAACAAGCTAATAATCCTTACTGGGCAGAAACGGTGAGCACATAAAGCAAAACCTGTACTGTTCTACAGATGGTTCTCTAGTCTGTGTTTTAGAACACCTTACCTGGTATGTCTTGATCTGTAGGTCTCAGCAAACAACAAACATCTGTAATTGCTTTTACTTACAGATATTGTAGTAATGGATTTGATCTAAAAAAACCTTTTAACCTGACAGTAGAGACCTGCTATCTCCTTCAGCCTGTTTTCTCTCTTTTCTTTCACCCAGGTAAAAGCATTGCTATCAGAAGGCATCAATCGTCCAAGGAAAGGCCATGATGCAGGGGACCATCCTCCCATCACTCCAATGAAAGCTGCAACAGAAGTAGAATTAGGTATAGACAAATTGAATAGTGTTAGAACACTGTGAGGAAATCAGTTCCTGGAGGTTTAGGAGCCAATATGAAAAGGCTCTGGGTTTTAATGTAAAATCTGAATTGCTAGAACTGGAGAGAGAGCAGACTTTATCTTAAGTTACATTTCTAATAACAGTGAAGATCAGAACTCTCAGAGCCCTGTAATAGCTTCAAAGTACTGAAATTTTATTATATATTTCTGCTTGAAATTCAGACTTAAACTGAATTTAATTTTTCTCTGTGGTTTGTGTTCCTTATGTTAAAATGTAAGATTTGACCCTATGCCGTGACCTGTTAAAGGGAGATCTAAAAATTATGAGAAAGTATAGTGAATGTGTTGTGTTTTATTAGGAATAACTAAGATTGCTGTAGAAAACTGGTAAATTCTGATTTTTAGCCATCAATGAAATCATCTCTGATAGAGAAGTATGTTAAGACTTTGAATAACCATATAGCTGTGTAAAACTTCTTTATACACAATAGGATGAAACATGCAAAGCACAAGACTGATACTTAGAAGCTTAGTTTCTGTTTATAGCAGTGTAACCTCTCTACTATTTGATTTCCTAGCTATATATTGTGATTAAGGAAAGTGCATGTAGCTCTTGTCTGTGCGATGCTAGTTTGTCAGGCAACCTGGTTGATAACATATGTAAAAAAAACCAAAAACAAGTAGAAGTTAATGTTAGAATCCTGTGCTACATGTATGATTTTATGGGTAGGAAATTATAAAGGGGAAGCTGGATGGACTTTTGAATTTTCTTTTCTCTTAGGTACCAGTTTTCCCTGTGGTTTCTGTGGAAATCTGATATCTTTTAGTGCAAATTTTATGTAGTGCTGGAGGACTTGATTTGTGGGAGTAAGATATTGTTTATCCTCAGGTGGAGATGGATGGCGACTGTATGAGTACATAACTAGGCATTTTATTGCCACTGTGAGCACTGATTGCAAGTACCTACAAACCAACATTTCTTTCAGTATTGGCACTGAACGTTTTAACTGTGTTGGAAAAGTGGTAACTTCACCAGGTAAGGCTAACCAGGGAGTAAGTAGTTAGCTGCAGTTTATTATTTTACCCATTCATGCATTAAATAGATATAAAAGTGAAGTTTTGGAGGCAAGTAGAATTTAAGACTTTTTTTTCCTGGAGCTTATTAAGATCACGAGGACTGAATCTTTGTCTTCATTTCGTTATTTCTATTACCCTAGAAAAGGTGTACTTCCCATGTAGGAGTCTCAAAGTTTTAATGCCACACTTACCAGAGTAAAGACCAGTCTTTTGTTCAGACTGCAAATGCCTTTTGTGGTTTATGTTATACAAGGACTGATTTTCTTTTTAATTTTTTCCTCGAGCCTCAGGAAAGACTGCAGTACCCTGAGTGAAATGTTCACAGCAAGCTGTCCCGATGTCTGTCACATTAATACAACTTAGTGTTTGCATTTTCTTTTTAAGAGACTCTTCCCATCCATTTGGTAGGACTTCTGTCACTGTGCTTTCATTTGAGGAAAGCCTTGGTTGGGTTTTTTTTTTTTTTTTTTCAGTTTCGTTTTTCTCTCCATGTATCAGCCGGACTCAATTTATCCACAGAACAGTTTTGATGCAGTGAGAGATCCCATCTCTTGATATAGTATTTCAAATATTGTCTGCAGGGAATGGCAAACAGCCTCTCAACTTTGATGTGCATAGTGTAGCCCACGTTAAAATTAGAAATACGTGTCTTGGCCTTTTGAAAGCTGTGAAGATAAGCTCTCATTATTTTGTTTACCTCCAGGGTTCACAGAAATTATGCCTTGGCACAGCATCCCCTTAGAAGAGAGCCTTCCCTGTTGTGAGAAAGGAGATCTCTTTCCAGTTGGGGAAATAAAATTGCTGGAAATGCAAACCAGTCCTCCTGACTACCTGACAGAAGCAGAACTCATCACACTGATGGAAAAGCATGGCATTGGTAGGAACTTGCTTAACATACATTATCCTGTAATATATCTACTAAGAAGGCAAAGGGTCTGAATCGCCCCTTTGAACTTTCTCTATTGGTAATGACCTTTCAGTATTCATTTGAATAAGTCCAGTCATGATCTCTTTCCCATCAAGCTGCAATGCCTGTAGCATCTCTTAGTGGATGGTAGATTCTGCTTTCCCCGTATTCCATTCATCTTATCCTTATGCCTAGTTTCTGACCAAAGCAAAATGTTTTCGTGATCTCTCCTCATCACTTCTGTGTCATAAACATGTCCAGTCCAAACAAACAGTATTTTTTTCCACTGCATTTTTCCAGAATAAGTGGTTGTGACAATAGCTGCCTTCCCATCACTAATTCCTTGGAAGAGATGAAAGGATTAAGGTTAAAATATGTGTTTCAGACTTCTCAGAACTGCAAAGGAACATATACGTTACTAGATAGAGATATTATCCACTGGAAACTGGGTATTAGCAAAAAGGTATCTGTACTTTAAGCTGTCTCAGAAGTGCTATAATATGACATAAAACCAGAGAAGTCGGAAGTTAGTAATTCAGTGAAAAATTTGATTGATTATATTGTCTTCCTTTGTGTGGCAGGAACTGATGCAAGTATTCCAGTTCACATCAACAACATTTGCCAGCGAAACTATGTCACAGTGGAGAGCGGTCGAAGACTGAAGCCTACAAACCTTGGAATTGTTCTGGTTCATGGGTATTACAAAATAGGTCAGTTAAATGCTCTCCTCCAACTTCATCCTCTTACCTTTCCTCCCCTTCAGTAAGTCAGGGGCTTTTGTCACCATATAAATAATGTTTGTCTGAAAAGATACATCTAGGAAAGTACTAATAATTCTAAAAATCTGTAAAAATTTCAATTTATTTTGATATCAGTTTATATATGGGCAGTTTCTTACCTCTGTTTCTGGTCTTCTGTTGCTGCTTCTCTGTTGCTACTGTCTCTGGTTTTTCTGGTAGATGCAGAATTAGTTCTTCCTACAATCCGCAGTGCTGTGGAGAAGCAACTCAACTTAATAGCTCTGGGTAAAGCAAATTACCACCAGGTCCTGGAGCACACCCTTGACATCTTCAAAAGGAAATTTCACTATTTTGTGGATTCTATTGCAGGTAAAACTTGTTGTAAATGTGAAATTCCCTACAACTACTTAATTGTTGTAAGGACATTACTGTGAAGTACTTACAAATGAGGTTGCTTTTCGGGGTTTAGGCTCACTGAAAGTTGTGCCAGGGCTGTTGTTTTTCAAAGGAAATAAATTCGATCATGTCTCCAAAATTCCACTTAAAATTTATTTTGTGATTGTGTAGTGGTGAGTGTTGAAAAGCTTCAAACGAGCTGGAGTACTTACCCTATTGTGTGTATGGATGCTTATTGCAAAATAATTAAAAAAAAAAATATATATATATATATCCTAAACAAGGAAGCATACTGTGAGTAAACGACTTTAATTCCCACTACTTCTTCCCTGGTCCTGTAAATAGTATTGTGCAAGGCTTCCTCCTATGGGTAAGAATTCTAACACAAATGGAATTCCTTTTTCTCCAGGTATGGATGAGCTGATGGAAGTGTCATTTTCGCCCTTAGCTGCCACGGGTAAACCTCTTTCCCGCTGTGGCAAATGCCATCGTTTTATGAAGTATATTCAGGTAAGTTCACAATGTGTTTGGATTTTAAATTTCACTTGCTGGGGAGCAGTGATTAGAAACCCTCTTGCCGTTATTGAATGTGGATTCAAATGTCGTTGTCAAGAAAGCACTTCATGGGGAGGAGGGGAAAGGGCAAAGCCTGATGCAATTTCTCCATGCACTACAAATCAGAGAGTGGTCACAGCTGGATTTCCTGCAAGTTTTGAACCCTACTGACAATACGAATGTTCTGAAGATTTGCATTCTCTTTCCAGGCCAAACCAAGTCGTCTGCACTGCTCTCACTGTGATGATACCTACAGTCTCCCACAGAACGGTACAATTAAACTCTACAAAGAGTTACGTTGCCCCCTTGATGACTTTGAGCTGGTGCTGTGGTCGTCTGGATCCAGAGGAAAGAGCTACCCACTCTGTCCGTACTGCTACAACCACCCTCCCTTCAGGGACATGAAAAAAGGTAAAATAAATAAAACGCAGGGGATTTAGCTCAAATGTTAGTTATCTTTGTGAAAGTTCCCTGTGTATTTTCTTGAATATGAAAGAGGCTGCTGTTACTGCATTTACTATAAGACAGAAGAGAGAGGCTGGTGGGCTTTGAACTATTGTTCTTACTTCAGTGTTCCTGGAGTTTAGTGAAAGCTGCTCTTGTCAAAGTAGCAGCATTTTGGGCATGAATTCAGATATTACAAGACTAGCCATTTTTTGAATCCATCTTTTTCTAAAAGGGCTGATGTGGAGCATCTGGAGAAACACTTTGCTGTTGGTCACACAGCTGTGTCTTAAAGTTTTTTAAGAAAACTCTTACTCAGAATGTTGAATAAACCACAGCAGATTTTATGAAGAAAATACAATATTAACTAGTCTACATGCACAGAAGGTGACCTTTCTAACATCTAATATGTGGATGAGACTATAGATTAAGGATAGGCCTGAGAACTGTATTTTGATACAGGGATATAGATGGTGTGTCAGAAATTATTGAAGGATATAAGAAGGGGCAAAAATAGCAGTTAATATAGTAACTGTGAGATCAGAAGCTATTTAATGTAATGCTTGGAGGCTTTGAATGAGTGGCAGGAGCTTTCTGGCATCTTTTTTTATTACTGTCTTCTAATTAAAAATGTCTTACGCTAACAGCATACAGTGTAACTAAATAGCAGTTAGGAGTGATGCATTCAGTTGAAAGTGTATGTTTTTTCAACACTTATTATATCCAAACTCTATGTACTGTACAGTGGCATTGTCTAGGAGCCATTGTACAGTTGGGAGCAAGGGGTTATTCTGAAGATGTGAAAAGACAGGTCCCCTTTTGGAGTTATGTTCCATTGTGCAATGGTTTAGAAAATCTGTAATGTACTAAGCTGTCTTTCAGTTCTATGTCTCGCTTTCTGCAAAGTGAGCAGTGGTAATATAGAGGATTCCACAATGGTATAGTTTCACTCTTCTTCCACCAGGAATGGGCTGTAATGAATGCACCCACCCCACATGCCAGCATTCTCTTAGCATGCTTGGAATTGGGCAGTGCGTTGAATGTGAGAATGGAGTTCTGGTGCTAGACTCAACGTCAGGTCCCAAGTGGAAGATGGCCTGCAACAAATGCAATGTGATTGTGCATTTCTTTGAGAATGCCCACAAAGTCCGAGTGTCACCAGAGACCTGCGACTTGTGTGACGCCGCTCTTGTGGATGTAGATTTCAACAAGGCCAAATCTCCTCTACCTGGTGATGAGACCCAGCATTCAGGCTGTGTATTCTGTGACCCTGTGTTTCAAGACCTGGTGGAGCTGAAACACGCAGCCATGAGGCACCCCATGCACCGTGGCGGACAAGGAAAAAGGCAAGGTCGAGGAAGGGGAAAAGGGCGGAGGCCTGGAGGAAGACCCAACCCAAAGAAACCCAAGGACAAAATGGCAGCTCTGGCTGCTTACTTTGTATAAAAGTCACACAATGCAATAAATAAATAAACTTCTTACAAAAATTTGTTTCTGTTGCTGTCATTGTTTCTAATGCTAAGGTGAGCACTGCATTGGTATGTGTTGTCTGTGGTTCTTAGTGGCAGAAGAGGAGTAGCAGTTGTTTTCTGCGGGAAGTTGGTGCCAGATGGACGTGGCAGCAAAATTCAGGTTTTAGATTTGATGGTTATGTAGGAGGAAGAAAAGGATGTCTGATAGGAGCCGTGAGAGGATGCAGCACAGATGAGAATGGGGCCGTGTCTGTTTGGGGCTGGTGATGCTGCAGGGTGACCTCATCCTGTAACTACAGCTTCATATCTGAGTCATTCAACTTTTAACAACAAAATTTAAAAGCATTAACTGTGCTTATTCTTTCTTTTCAGAGCTCTGCGGTGATTTAAATAAGTGGGAGGTACGCTGTGTGAGCTGGTTTGTCAGTAGGAGGGGGAAGGACGGAGAGCCAGCGCTGACAGAGGTGTGTGAGGAGGGGAGCGCGAGGTGCCGCCAGCCGGCAGCTGTCACCGCACGGAACGTGAGCTGGTGCTTCTGCCTTGTTCCTTGCCTTGTTCCTTCTCTCTGCAAACATTCCGTTCTAACCGGGTGCCGCCAGAAGCTTTTACTGCAAGGGAGAGTAACCATATGGCTGAGTCGGAATCTGAAGTAAAAAGGTATTCCTGGTTGTACGTACTGGAAACTCCTTCCGTTGGGAGGACAGGACGTTACCTGCGCATACTGAAGTGAACAGCAGCCCGCTGTCAGAGTCGCCGCCCGCTGTGCGGCCCGTGCAACCCGCGCCGCTCTCATGGCCCCGCAGGGAGGAGCACCCGCCCCGTCCGGCCACGTGCCCGCCCGGCCCCGCCCCGCCCCGCGCTCCGCTTAAAGGAGCCGTCCGGGCGCCGCTGTCCCCTCCCTACCCCCTCCTCGGCGCCCCCCGGCCCTCAGCGCGCCTCAGCGCGGCGCCGCCATGGCGCTGGAAGCGGAGGCGGCCGAGGCTCTCCTCGGCTCCTTCCTCAGGGACTTCCCGTCCGCGCTGGGCCCGGGGGAGCCGCTGCCGTGGAGCTCGGCGGGGAGCGGCGCCCTGAGCGAGGCCGAGGCGCCGGGCGCGCTGGCCGAATTGGCGAGGAACCTCCTGGGCGGCAGGTGAGCGCCGGGCGGGGCGGGCGGGGCCTCTCCTCAGAGGCCCTGAGGGAGCGTGGTGCCTCCCGACCCCGCAGAGCAGGTGCAGCGCCTGCCGGGCGAGGCCTCGCGGAGCGGTTCCCGTCGCTTGAGAGGCGCGGGGTCGGCTGGGGTGTGCGGGCCGAGCGGTGCGGTGCGGCCTGAATGTGTCCGGATTAGAGGGTTTGAGGAGGGGAGAAGGGCCAGCTCTGTTTTCTGTGCCTGGTTTCGGTTGCGCGAGTTATGAACGCTGAACGCAATTGTCGTCGTTGGAAGCGTGTGGGTTGGGTGGGTTTGATGTGCTCAAAGGGCCTCATGGGCTGTGATGGCTTCTGTGCGCGCCCGTGCTCCCCAGGCACAGCACCGCTCAGTTGAGTGGCCAGCTTAAACCTGAGGGCGACAAATGCATTAAAACCAAATCTTTTCATTTTATTTTGAATATTTTTATTTTTGTAAGACAAAAACGATCGCTGTGTTCCTCAGTTGTGCTGTGACCAAACTGCTCTGACACAAAGCACAGCAGCAGTGGCACTGTGCGCACTGAGCCTGGGCTGAGCTGTGCGGAACTGCTGGCCCTGAGCACCTCCTCACAGCAGCCGTCTGCCCACTGCGCCCAGCTCAGCTCCTCTGGAATCGGTTTGGGGCTGTAGAGATGCAGGGTGGATTCTTCAAACTGTAGCGATGGTTAAAGTGGTGTTTCTGAGTTACTCACCTGTGTTAACAAGTGAGAACAGAGAGAGTGCTGCTTTTGCAATACTTTCACCTCACCTGTCACTGTTGTGTTTACAGAGTGCAGCCTGCCCTATCAGAGCTGCATTGCTCGCATACCTGCCCTGCAGCGCTGAGCAGGCAGCCTGCTTCGTGGGGCTCCTGAAGCTGGCAGGGAAAGCGTAAGCAAAGGGGGAGGTAGCTAAAGAAAGCAAAACAGAATAAAAATGTAAAGATCGAGTTATTTATGTTTCTTCTCACAAAAGGGACTCGGAAAACAGAAATACTTAAGAGTAGCATTCTTACGTGACTCTGACCGTAACATTGCAGTTACTGACTGAGCTGAAGACTTGAATTTTCAGAGTCAGGCCAGAGAGGAAGACTGCTTTTCCCTTGCAGCACAATGGCTCCAGGCCCCATACCAGCTGGAAGACTGTGGAGCACATTAGCGGTCTTGGCTGGACTGTCCTACCATACCTGTGCTATTGTATCCCTAAGGCTGCACACTTCGCTTGCATGGAAGGAGCTGGAAGTCTGGAGCTGACCCTCTTGCATGTCTTTACTAATCTAAAATGAATTATTTTAACTATCTTCTGCAAATGTAGCTAGCACTCTGAGGCAGGCAACACTTTTGCTTCCTTACCAGGTTTAGAGTCTTATCTACTGAATCTTTGCAGATGCTTCTACTTTGGATAATTTAAATCAAGGGAACTGCCCACCTCATATAGAGTTAAATACTTACATAGAACTCTTAAGAATTGGGCAGAACAATCCTCTTGTTTTCAGAATTTTTATTAATACTCTTCTGGCTAAGAGCATGCTTTACAATGATCTGTGGAAATGGATCGATGTGAATGAGAAGTCCATTAATTTTTTCCAAACATTTAGAAATTAACCTGAAATTTTACTGCCCTGTACTGAAACAGAGCACGAGATGAAATACTACCTAATACAGAAATGTTTCCTTTGCCTTGATGGAAGCTGAAGACCATCCTGTGACACAGCAGAAGAACAATGCGGGTTTCCAGCAGGCTTCCTGTTTGAGCAGACTTCACTACAATAACAGTTGTGAGCTGCAGCTTTCCGTTGTGGCCCTTCCTGAACCATTCGCCGTGCTTCATCTCTTAGCTGCCTCAGTATCCTGTTCTGTGTCTTTGTGCTTTGCACTGTAATGCTTACACCCGAAGTGGTGCCCTGGTGTATCTGCTTTCAGCAGTTCCCTGCTTTTAGAACTCTTAATGCTGCAATTCTGATATTTTAATGTGACATGAAGCTGGGGGAGGGACATATCTTGCGTCTGATTTACTCAATCTCTTCTAAAAGCAACCTTTATTATCCTCCTCCCTGAGCACTGTTACTGACCCAGCATTTCATGAGTTGCCTCAAGCCTACTTTCTCTCTCCTAGTTTTGAACAGTGTACATTACTGTAATGCACTGGTACTGCTCTTTGCTAGGAATGAGTTCATGATCTCAGCGATCCATTTGCTTCA
Source organism: Pavo muticus (assembly GCA_016647715.1). NCBI lineage: Eukaryota > Metazoa > Chordata > Aves > Galliformes > Phasianidae > Pavo > Pavo muticus. Next base: position 482,526 of record JACDJE010000080.1, read on the forward strand.
GGAAGGGAGTTTTGTGTGAATGCCTACCAACAGACTTTCTGCTTTTCATGGGACCAGTTGTGCTCAGCTGTGATAACAAGTGTGGGTTAGCAGGAATGCCTGCTCTCAGGAGCCACCGGTGTGCTCATTTGTTCGTGGTTCATAGTGTTACAGTTGGAAACCTTGATTCCACAAGAGGAATTTAGTGCTTTTGCTGCTTGCTAGTTAATTTTGTAAATTATTAACAAATAGACTCTAGGAATTTTGGGTGATGGTCAAAACCAGCTTGTTCTCTGTTGCAACTGATTTGTCTGCTGCAGCTTCAGGAGTTTATGTTGTGCTGTGTCTCATTCTGCCAGGAAAGATGTGGAGCTCACACTGTGCACACTTTGGTCTGTCGCCAACAGCGTGTAGAGCACTGACCTGTGTTTAAGTTTCTTTGACTGTGCTTGGACAGGTGAAATTGTCTTTCCCATGAACTTCCATATTCTGCTCTCATAATTGGAGTGAAGCACCTTTTTGCTGCTGTTTGAATTGAGCATCAGTAAGAGAAGCAGTCAGTTTGAAGTGGCAGACTTAGTGCTTAATTAAAAAGCGATTTTTTTTTCTGCGGAGTTAAGCCTCTCCTGCTCTGCTCTGTGTTTTTCCTCCCTGCTGAGAATGAAATGGAAATAGCGGGTGTCCCCCCACTGCGTGTTTAGGAAGAATTGTTTGATAATGACTGGAGGACCTGAACAGGTGGATTGTGGATCATAAAGCTGCTGCTCCTGTGGTTTTGTTTTTGTTTGTTTTCAGAAGAAAGATCTGGAAAAAAAATAGCATGTAAAGATGGAATTCTTAAAAAAACAACAGTTGTGTGGCATTGTTTCTTATATTTGTTTGATTTTGTTCTAATTCCACCAGTGTTTGTCTACTGGAAAGATGTAATGTCATTAACACAAGAAATAACTTCCCATCCATTATGGGATTTCAGAGTTCTCTCCTTGAGCTGGTATATATAAGGTTTTGCACTTGAGTTGGAGTAATCCCAGATACATATACAGACTGGGAGAGGAACTCCTTGAGAGCAGCCCTGCAGAGAAGGACCTGGGGGTCCTGGTGGGTGAAAAACTGAACACAGGCTAGCAGTGTGCACCTGCAGCTTGGAAGGCCAATGGGATCCTGGGCTCCATCAGCAGAGGGGTGGCCAGCAGGGACAGGGAGGTGATTGTCCCTCTCTGCTCTGCCCTCATGAGGTCCCACCTGGAGTGCTGCAACCAGGTCTGGGGCCCCCAGTACAAGAAAGACAGGGAGCTGTTGGACAGGGTCCAGAGGAGGGCCACAAAGATGATCAGAGGGCTGGAGCACCTCCCATACAAAGACAGGCTGAGGGAGCTGGGCTTGTTCAGCCTGGAGAAGAGAAGGCTGCAAGGAGACCTCACTGCAGCCTTCCAGTATTTAAAAGGGGATTATAAAAAGGAGTGGAATAAACTTTTTTCTTTGGGTAGTGACAGGATAAGGGAGAGTGGTTTTAAGCTCAAGGAGGGAAGATTTAGATGGGATGTCAGGGGGAAGTTCTTCACAGAGAGAGTGGTGAGGTGCTGGAACAGGCTGCCCAGAGAGGCTGTGGATGCTCTGTCCCTGGAGGTGTTCAAGGCCAGGTTGGATGGAGCCCTGGGCAACCTGGGCTAGTGCCAGATCTGGAGGTTGGTGGCCCTGCATGCAGCGGGGGGTTGGAGCTTGATGATCCTTGAGGTCCCTTCAACCCAAGCCGTTCTCTGATTCTGTATCTGGAGGAGAGAAACAACGGTCACAGACTGGGGAGAAAATACTGAATACAAGCAACTTTTGTTTATCGGGGAATCTTATGACCTGGTGTTATTTCAGCCGCATCAGAGACTTGCTAGAGAACTGCTGGCATTTGCAGATCTGCATTAAGAATGCTTTGCTGATGCAGTTGTAATGTGCTGTAAACACACGCTGAGTCTGCAGGGACAAACTTTTGCTTCAGTGGCAGGGCTGTACTGTGTGTGCTCTTCACAGTATTGGTTACAGCCACCAATAAGAGCAAAAATGGATCTCTGCCCGCTGCTGCTGACTGAAGCTAGAAGAGTTTGATGGCAGATATAACATCTCTTCATCACACAGCCTATACCTACCTCTCTCTATAGCTTTTGTGTGTGTATATATCTGTATGTATAGATACACTGAAAGGAGAAGAGGATTGTACAGTGGCAGTACTTTTAATATTTTGAAGGAAAATCTGTAACTCTTTTTTTCTGTGAAAAGTGGCAAGTGATCTTCAGACATAGCCACTGCAGGTAGCGAGCTCTTGTTCCAGAGATCTCCTGACATGGCCGTGGAAGAGAGCATGTTGGGGAATGTGAATTATTTTCCTCCCAAGAAAAGGGAAAAGCATTCCTCAGGCTTTGTGTCAGCCTTGGGTGCTTGCTCTGTCCTCACGAGGCTCGTACCGCCCTGCGCTGGACGGTGCAGAGCTCGCTGCTCCGCTCCAGGAGCGGCTGCTTGCAGTCTGCCATCTCTGCAGAAGCTGCTTTCTGAAGAGCGCCACAAGCTGCGGGCACAGCGCGACAGAAGGCCTGTGTGTGTTTACAGGCCTTTGAGAGAAGTGTAGCCAGAGCTGAGGCTTTACTCTTTGACTTAATGCTTTTATCTATGCTCAAGTCTTTAAAATGAGGCTTATATTTTACCATGGAGTAGCTGGAGGATATGAACTCTGCCCCAGCCACTGGTGTTCTGACTGGTATTGAAGCTACGGTGCTTCATCTCCACTGTTACAACACGCGTTAATTTTCTTCTAAATTTTTGTTGTGGTCAAAACACACCCTTTTTGTTGGCAAAGAAATTGCCCGTAGCAGAGGAATTCTGAGGCTGTTTACTACCAGCCTGTGTGGGCTGAGGCTAAGTAATTAGTGTTGCATGTGTCATAGAAATGGTACTGTCGTATTTCTTCTAAGGCTTTTAAGAGGATGTTGCTTCCTTCCATGAAACACACCCCACTGACTTCCCTCTTCCTCCCAACACGGTTATTTTCTCACTTAGGAAGCAGCTACAGTATTTCTTCTGATTCATGAAAACTGAATTGTGCTTGGTTCAGCCTGTCAGCAGGGTGTCCTGGGCTGCTTTGAAAGGATTTTGACAAGAAGTGACGGGCTTCTTTGCTTACAGAAAAGGTTGGAGGTTTGTTATTGTAACTGCAGTGGGCTTCTGCTTTTGCAGTGGTTGCCATAGGTACTGCCTCAGCTTCCAGCCATTCTCCTGCCAAGTGAGACCTTGGACTCTACACTGAAGATGCAGTTCTTACTCTTCTTTAATTACGTATTTTGTTAGCTCTTGAAGCTCTGCTTTAGGGGCTGAGATTAGAACCAGTAAACATCTAAGCTGAATGGAAGATAACGTTGCCCTGGAGCCCCATGTACCTGAGCTTTATTAAAGAACAGGTTTACAGGCATGGTAGCACGGACAGTGAGAGCTTACAAAGTAATCAGGAGATGTGTTCTGTCCAGAACTGAGGTTTAACTAGATGGGTAGGATCGTGGTTTTTTTAAACTTCTATCTTGCGCAGGTCCGTGAGAACCAGCCGCCTGCCTGCCCTGCGTCTGAGGAACAAACAGATTCCCAGCAAGCAGCCGTTTTCTTTTTCAGATTTGCAAAACTGTGGAGATGAACAAAGTGAAAATACAAAGGAACAAAGCTCAGTGAGACGATCAGCATCGAGGAGTCTCTGAATTTCCTCCTAGCGAACTGTGTGGCAACTGGACGAAGTTGAAGGATGTGACATAATAACTTGTAAACCTTTTCCTTGTTACTGGCTTCCTGTAAGAAGAGTTTTATATGGGGCTTGTGAATAATGGCATTAAGCACATTGCCTTTTGGTTAAGGGTCTTCTTTGGGACCTAGTTCAGCAGGTCAGGGGTTTGTAGGAAAGAAACTGACTCTTCTAAACATATTAGTCTTTTTTTTTTCTTCTTCTTTTTTAATAAACCCAATTTCTAGCTTCTCATGACATTGTATGGTGCAGCTAGTGCTGCAAGGGCTGCAGACTCGTTGCCATCTATCTGAAGTACTGAAATGACTCATTAAAGCAGGCTATCATTGCTACTGAATGCATAGCATAAAACGTGCTTCTGTTAGCAGCCTGCTGACTAACACGGTGCTTTCTGTTTGCTGCCATGGGAGGTACTCCTGTGGCTGTGAGAATATGACAGGGCCTCTCTTTCAGAAACACAGTGGCAAAAGACGTTTCGGATTGTTGTCACAGGGATCTGAAAGCTCTCAGCCTTCCCCCCGGCTCTTCTGCCACTTGTCTGCATTGAACCTCTGCAGAGACCAGTTGCTCCCACCAGTTCTTACTCCCCAGCCAGCCGATGTTTTCTGGCAGAACAACATCTTGTCCTTGGTTTGCTGCAGATGCCTTCGTGTGTTATTTGCTTTGTTTGCATAATTTGGTGCTTCATGGGCATCAAACACCCCATGAACAAAAGATAGAATTCTTTTAAGGATGTCCATGCTTATTTTTCATTATGCTCATAAAAAATGTCTGGAATATATGTCATGTACTGTAATTGTTAGTACTGGCCACAGGAGTAGAGTGAATATAAGAGTTATTTACCATTATCTCCCTTTGCACCTTTTTCCTTGGAGAAAGGTTTCTTTGGAGACCTTCCAGTCAGAACAAACTGAGTGTGAAGAGTTTGTAGGTTAGTACTGAGCGTGGCTTTCCTCATGGAGGGAAGGGAATCGGAGTCCAGAGTAACCTTTTTGGAGAAGTATGTGTACCACTGTGTGGAGATCATGGTCCTGCCTGCAGTGAGGCAGTTAGCTGCACACAGGAACTGTTGCACAATGAGTCACAACAGACTGTTCGTGTTCAGAGCCTAGAGCTGAAGGTAGCCATTCCCGTCTGAGAGCTCGAGAGTACGGGATACTGTCTGTGACTGAAGCACGAGGCAACGGTTTGGAAACGTGATTCATATGCTTCCTCCTCTTTGCATTCTTGAGAAGGTGTTTGTCTAACTGAAGATCTTACTAAACATTTATACGAATAAATATCGAACATGATTTATTCTACTTGTTTACTAATGAAGTTGAAATTATTGATTGAGTACGTGTTCTTAATTCTGAGTTGAGGTCGGCAGTCATAAACAGTGAGGCTGTAGTTCAGTCTAAATAATACTGCTTTTCTTTCCCTTCCTTTTGTTACCAGCAGAGGTGTTTCGCCACTCCTTGCAGCATCACTGATCCATGCTGCAGTTGATGAAGTTCTCCGAACAGACTTGACTGAATTTAAGAAGGAAAGTGTGGAAAGACAGGGAGAAGGAGATGAGGAAAGGTTCACCTGTAAGTGTACTTTCTCCTTCTGTGGTTTTCTCAGAGGCTGTCTGTTGGAAGACTTCAGTGTTTTGAAATGTTTCCCAGAATATCTGGTTAGACTGTCTGGTGAGCAGCACGGAACAGATCTTTATTTGCCCCTGCCAGGCATTTGTGGGAAGAAAGGTAGCAATGCTAGTTTTGTGGGCAAGATACAAAGGTGCTGTCTGGAGCCCTGGACTCGTTGCGAGGGTTGGTTTTCTGGAAAGGGAAGAGAGTTTGTCTTTTCGAGAACAATTAACAAGTGAACGTGTCCGCAGTGCTTCCTGAATTAGTTAGTTTAGAACTTCTCACACAATGCCAAAAATCAAATCATCCAGTCTGCTGAACAGTAAGTTTGGATTAATTGATCTTTGGGACCAATCCAGAGATGGATTTGAGTGTCTGTCTGGAGCTTTTTGCGCTATGCTGAGTGGATCTTTACATTTTCTGCTCTGTCATGACAAAGCAGGGAAGTTGCAGGTTCTTTTCTGTCCCTTCAGCTTTTACAGTCCTGTGTGTTTAAAAAGATAAAAACAACAGCTTAAAATTTGAATCTGCTCTGCTTGGCTATGAGTTGAGCTATTGACCTCAACAAAACTTATTCTTAGACTTTCTTATTGTAGTGGAAGTGGTTCAGTAGGACATAACCCGAAGTCTGGCTAATGGTATTTCAATGCTTGTGTCCAAGAGAACAATCTGTTATCCAGTCAGATGCATTTTCTGCCTACTTGATCTTTTTTTTTATTTTTCTTTTTGAATAGGAATGCACTTCTACCACCAAACATGGCGCGTTTCACGTACATAACATCATTTGTGTCTAGATTGACGGACAGATTTTTTGGATCCTTGTTGAGATTGCTTTTTAATGTAGTCACTTTTGTGACAAACCTTTTTTTTGAACGAGAGCCATTAAGTCCAAGAACCTTTCCTTATCCTTAATGTTATACTGTTTTCCATTATTGCCACCTTCTTTGATGTGATTCTCTGGAGCCTTGCAGAGCTCGTAGGGGCAGAGTGCTGAGTGTGTGTATGTAGCTCTAAGGAAAGACACCTGAAGGAGAGACAGGGTAAATGATAGGGCACGACTTACTGTTCTGTCTTTGTGCTGTCAGTGCTGGATGGAGAGTCGCTGCAGCGCTGCTTCTTTAACAAACTTCGGGATGTCTGCTTTGAATGGCAGAAGCAGTTGCCACCGCTGAGACCTGTGAAGCGTTTCCTGCTCGTTTCCATCCATGCCATCCGTAACACTCGGCGGAAAATGGAGGACCGCCACGTTATCCTCACGGAGTTCAATCAGCTGTTCGGCCTAGCAGTAAGTCTGGACGACGCTGGGGAGAGCAGTTTATTAGCTTTTCAACATTGCTATAAACGCAGTAATCTAGTGATATGTGATCTGTGAAATGGTAAGGATTTGTTGCCACGAGGTATTTATCGTGTCTATGCTGGAGCAAGTATCTACTTTGTTCGCTAGGGGCTAATTAACCTAACTAATGCCCTGATAAAGAAGGATCTTGTGACAGGTCTCATGTCATAAGCGTTGTAGAAATACTGAAAGTTACCTGTTGCTGTGTTGTTGGAGGTGTGATGTTTTTCTGACTGAGGTAACTGATGTGTTTTAATTAAAAACAAAAAAAGAGTTAAACAAGGACAAGTGCCAATAAATAAAGCTGGAGTAGAACTACGTAACTAACTCTGTACTGTTTCAATTCTAGGATTTTCAAGGATGTTACATTACTAACATCTACTAAAGAAAAGTAATTCCCCTGCAGAGTACCCACTGTATCCATTTTGCATGTGGCTTAACTGGCTTAAATTGTCCTTACCTATGCAACATCATATGGACGAAAGCCCAGAACAGAACTTTGCTTGCTGTTACAACTGCAGGAGCTATTTTATTTTTGAACATTTATATTTCTTCCTCTTTCTTCCTCCCTGCAAAAGGATGACATCGATCGCGCTTACTTTGCGATATTTGACGGCCATGGTGGAGTGGATGCTGCCAATTATTCAGCAACCCATTTACATGTAAATGTGGGGCTACACAAAGAGATTGTTAAGAATCCAGCTGAGGCCTTGAAATGCTCTTTCCATAAGACAGATGAAATGTTTCTTTTCAAAGCCAGAAGAGAGGTGAGTGGGTAGAGATTAATTCTCTTGTATTCAAACAACAGTAAGAACTGTTGGACAATGTGGTATTATCCAGAAAATTCTGTCAGTATAGTATCTTTGAATTACTGACTTGTTTATGAAATAATGCTACATAAAAATGTTTGATCAAATTCTTTTTTGAGGAAAAGCAAAATGACAGTGCTTGCATGTGAGTGATCAAAAATAAGCGTTAAGTGTTTTAAATAACCAATTTTTTGAGAGAACATTGCTCTTTGCCTGAATTAGGCAGTCTCTAGGTGTTCCGTCGTCCTACTTCCTACCTCAAAACAGATTTCATCTTCTTCCTTGTTTTTCCTACCTTTAACGTAACGGGTGATAATAAGATGAAAGTGTATTCTGTAATTATAAAAATGACCTACAACAGGCTTTCAGGTATTGGTCTGCTTTGAATCGAGTTGGTATGATGGATATTTTTCATCAAATCTACACAATGGAAGGATGGTTTATTATAATAGTGCTTGTAATGAGAACTCTTGTTACAGCAGTAACTGACCAGTTTTGGAATTAATAGCAGAGAGGGAAGACAATGAAAAGGGCAGTATGAGCTATCTGCATGCTAAAATAAATAGTTTATTTTATGTGTATCTGTATAGATCTTTATGCATCTGATATACATGTGTTTATATATAGTGCCTTTTTAAATGTACTTGAATTATGATCACAGGTCTACTGCACTGCATTTAAGTTTCATTAAACTTAAGTTTGTAGTTTTGCTATGTAACCTAGTAGGGCTTGTTGAATATTCACCTAACATACCTGTTTCCTTCTGTAGAGGCTGCGGAGTGGTACAACAGGTGTATCTGCGTTGATTGTAGGGAACAAGCTGCACATAGCATGGCTAGGGGACTCGCAGGTAATGCTTGTGCAGCAAGGAAGTGCTATGACATTAATGGAACCTCACAAACCAGAGAGAGAAGTAAGTCTGAATCTTTGATTTGTTTCTCCTTTTGTGTGTGCTGTCAGAATCTCTCTGAAACCTTTTGAAACCAAGAGTTAAGTGTGTCATGATTTACATGCTTTCTATAGCGCGGTAGGTTTTTGAGAATGATCATTTCATTTCCAGCCCCCCCCATCCACTCCTGTGTTAGGAAAAGGCGATCTCTACTCCGTGACCGCCTAGGAAGTGCTGATGGTACTGGTAGTCTTAACTAAAGTTCCTATTCAGACTGTTTTTTAAAAGACTCTTGGTATAAAATATATATTTTACTGTTTTTCAGGATGAGAGAGCACGTATTGAGGCTCTGGGTGGATGTGTAACCTACATGGACTGCTGGCGGGTTAATGGCACCTTGGCTGTTTCCAGAGCAATTGGTAAGCATCAGCATTAGCACAGTTCAGATCAAACTTTATTAAAACGCACCACCTGAGACTGTGTAACTATAAATAACATTTTGCTCAGCATTGTTCAAATGGTGAACCACCTTGCCATAAGGTTAGACTATGTCTGCATAACTTTTAAATAGTTTATAGCTATCTAGTCTTATTGCTTTTACCATGAGCATGGTATGCTGTTCTGTTTTACATATTAGACATGACATTCCAAAGTATTTAAATCTTTGGCATCTTGAAAGTGTCTCTGACACTGTTCTCCATTGTTCTCCAACAAACTTAAGAGTATTTCTTGTGTTAAAGTGGGAGAAGTAAAAAATGCTCATCCAGGCTTCTTTGTGTTTAAATGTCTATTGTGTTTTTGGTTCACGCTTGACTACAACTTTTAAATCAGATTGCTGCATTCTACCTGGAACTCACTGTTTTTCACTACTCCGGTCCGGTGTCGGATATGTCTGGAGTATGATCTGTCTGTCTTCTGGGGCACTAAAAGCAGTTGTGGGTGAAGAACTGTTTATATTTGAAGTAACGAAGCCTTCGTTTTGATCATCTGTCTTAGGTGACGTGTGTCAAAAACCTTACATCTCTGGTGATGCAGATGGAGATTCGTTTGACCTGACTGGTTCTGAAGATTACTTGCTCCTAGCCTGTGATGGATTCTTTGATGCTGTCAAGCCATATGAGGTTGTAGACTTAGTCTTAGATCATTTAATGCAAACCAAAGGAGTGGGTCTCAAAGCAGCAGAAAGACTGGTGGCTGCTGCGAAGGAAAATGGATCCAATGACAACATTACTGTTTTAGTGGTGTTCTTGAGGGATCCACAGGACATCTTGGCCGACTGTCTCAGAGACACTAAGAGCCTTGAGGCTGGGGATGATGTTCGGAGCTCGCCCTTTAATTTCCTCAGCTGTGAGGCAGCAGCCACACAGTGACAAAATCTGCTTAATCCAGAAGGTTTAAAAGTTCGCTTAAGGAACTGCTTTCCACTGAAGTAAGCCTCTAATACAATAGGCAAAATGTGTCAGGAAAAATGACAAATGGACAAATATTTAACAAAAAGGAAAGTCTCCTTTTACTGAGTTCCCATTTGTCTTTTCTTTCTCTTCCCCTCCGTTCAAAAAAACACTGGAGAGGCATGGAGATTTGTACAGCTCTTTGGTCTGTGGGAGTGGAATTCTAGAACTTGTCCCAGGACTGCTGTCATATCCCTCTGCCCTGGGGGTGGTGAAAAGTGTATGTATAAGCTAGTGGGTGAGAGCACCCATTTGTGAATTCTGAGTGAAAATTTGAAGTAATGCTTCAGAAGAGTGCTATATGTTATATTTGTGATATTACTTTGGGAACTGGGAGTAGAGAAGCTGTCACTATCAAAGAAAAGGTTGTTACTTCGCATAGTCTGTAGGAACAGGCTCGATAGCACACCATTATGCTGTGTAAGTTACTTTTGTTTTGTACCAAAGATGATGTTAAGAGAACGATATTGCTTCTTTCTTCAAGCAGAGACATTTAATTTTGTGTGTATGGAGAGGGGAAAATGAAACTGAATGCTCCAGTGACAGAGCAAAAAAGCAACATCCCAAGCTGCTTTCTGGGATGCTGTGGTTAATAAACTGGAATCCAGTATTTAACTGCACTGGATTATTCCTAACAAACATGTTTTTTATTGGCTGTCTGGCAGCCTGAAAAGAAAGAAACCCTATTGCTGTATTTGAGAGAGATCCTTACAGTGTGTGTGTGCTCTAGCTGTCAAGTATCTTCTGTTTCTGTACTATAACAGATGCGGTTTTTATGTTAGCTTCTGAAACTTCCAGTTGGAGGATTTTTTTTTTCTTTGCAGTGTTACTTTATTTTGTTGTGGTTTATTTAAATTAGAATTTTAAAGTGGCATGTTTATTACCTGTTTTTAAAAACTGACTGTCCTCAAGTGCCTTAAATATTTCACACAAGCATTGCTGGCTTCTCATCATAATCTGATGAGCCAGTTTATAGTGTTCTTAAAATGTGACTTTATTTCATTAATATCTATGTGTGATGCACTTAACTCTTTCACTTTTATTAGTGATTTTAGTGGGAACTGGGTTTCAAGAAAACATCTCGTTCGTTGTTGCCAAATTGCATAACACGTGGTATAACCTTCACAGCACTTACTGTGACTTACCTCTGCCCCATGCATAAAGCTCTAGCTAGGTAATTGTAAAGTGATAATCTGATCTTTTTAATTGAAAGTCAAGGTAGAAATACACATACAACCTTCACAAGAAAATTTAGTAACATAAACTAGAAACATTTTAGTAATAGTTTTTGGTTACTAGATGATTAATTTTGCCATGCTTCTTGGACTTTGGGGATCTAAATAACTTTTTAAGGAGATGTGAAGCTAAGGTAACAATGGAAGAGTCCTTAATGAATGTGTATTTTGTTTTGCAACTGTTAAATCCATTACACGCTAGAGCCCCTGGCCGTGTTTTCTCCTGCTTTGCTAGCCTGACTGGCAGAACTCAGCAAGATCTGAAGGCTCAATGGCAAATGTGTTAGTAATTTCTATACCTAAACAAGAAGTGCTTTACATCTGGCAGCAAGATTGTATGCCTAACTAAGAAGCACACGATGTTGCAATATGTCAGTCCTGTGGATCAAAATGTGTTGAAAAGTAATGTCTCTATGGGAGGAAATTTTAGATAGAAGAGTTGAGATGACTGAACAAAGGCAAGAACAGTAGAGCTGTTTCAGTCTGTGCTGTCTCTGCACCATCAGCTGGTGTGGGCAGTGCAGTCCTCGGAGTGACTGGAGCCTTTGTTGGATAATTAGGGACGATCGTAGCGTTTAACACAGTAACTCTTCTGTGAGCTGCCATCTCCTGTAGCAACTCAGGCAAGTTGTTTTGCTGTGCAACAACAGTAGCTTTTCCACTAACAAGGTTGTAACCACTTTCCTATCCTACATTTTACTGACCTAAAATACGTGAAAGCTTTCTGTGAGGCTAACCTAGTAGGGTAGGTGTTAATTTTTGGATGAGCCTACTTCAGTTTAGGAAGCCTTCAGTCTTGCATAATATAATCCCTTTGGATTTGCCATCTCCCATCACTATGATTTCTAACCTAGATATTCAGAGTCATGCTAAATTCTGATGACCGTTAGTGCCTCTTTGGTGTCTTGGAAGCAAAGTTCTTGTTGTTAGTATAGAAAGAATAATACAGAATTGTTTGATTTCGTAGCTGACAGGTGAGGAGGAAGCTGCTGTTTTCGTGAAGGGCGGTGTGACATTTTGCTGAGCTCATAGTATGGTTCACTCTCTGAAATTGGTCAAGTTTCCCAAAACACAGGGCTGGGGGGGGCTGAACAAGTCAAATTCTCAGAAATGATCCTTTCATTTCAATCTCTTGGTGAAGATTTACAATACCGCAGAAACCAAGTATTCCAACGTGTCCTTACAGCTGTGGGAGAATATCCAGGCAAATTTGGAACTGTTGTTTTTTTTATTGGAGGCTAAGTAAAATGCACCTTCTTAGAAAGCTGGCTGTGGTAATCAGAAACCTGATTCTCAAGCTGTGCTTTAGGAGAGAAGTTGTGCATTCTTTCACTTGTGATGTTAATATCACCTTTAGAAGCCGGCAGCTGTAATGCATAGTACTGTTACAAGGAGCGTGGGCGGTAGGAGCCCACGGTATGGACACAATATGGAGTGGTGCTATGATTAGTATTTTAGGGTTGTGGTGTGTGTTTTCGTGTGCTTGTTTTTTAATTCATAGTACTAATCAGCTGCACCAGCTTTTCTTGTCATCCCTCTCAAGAATTCCTGGATTTCAGGTGGCGGGTTTGATTTGCTTTTTTATTTTATTTTTGCTCACTCTCTTGGTTTCAGCACTACAAAAATATTACGTAATTTGGGTGAGGGAATGATCTCATCTCTCTGGGCCTTACCAGTGTCCTCAACGATACAACAATATATTAATGCTTGTCCACCAGCGTCCAGTTGACAATTTGCCTCTTTGTTTGCTGATGAACATGCATCAAAACCAATGCTCGAGTCTTGCCAACATCTCTGAAGCTGTAGAAATTAGCTGACACATTCGAGACAAATGTTCAATGAAAAATTGTTTTCATACTTTACTAGATTGCAGTTGGCTGCGTTTTTAGCACACAGCATTAGAAAGTTGCCCCTTAGAGGAGCCAGAATCTTTGAAACACAGCGTGCTTAAATTCTCACATTGTGCTTGATTGAAAACTAGCTTTAGCCATCCTGCTTAGTGGGTGTACAATGCCGCTTTTGATTATGGGTAATTCACAGTTCCACCTTTCTTCCCTTTCCTACCCTGCCCTCTCTGGCAAAGAAATGTCCCTGGGATAGTGAGGTCTTGTCTGACACAGATGAGATTACAATTTTAAAGATTACTTTCTTCTTTTTTTTTTTTTCCTCCTAATACAGAAGATAGAAAGGCAGGAAAATTTTTAGAACAGAGGGAGATTAAGTAAAATCCACCCTGTAAGTGATGGGGGAGTGAAAAAGAGAGAGGGATGCATTTAAGTATTATTAATGCCTATTTTGAAAAGAAAGTGGGCTGGAATATAGAGCCACAAACGTCAGTTCTTTAGCATGAAGTACCAGTGCTCGAAGAATTAGAAACACACCCATTAAAAAGGCAGAACTGAGACGTGGTAGCTCTGGCTTCAAACGGTCAAGGAAGGGATCACAGTAAAAGCATCCTGAGCGACTTACTCTGACCCCTCAGTGCTGTTATGGAAGTTAATGCCACCAAATGGATTTTTAAGATGTCTTTACATGTAAAGTACTGCTAAGAGGGAGCACGGGTGCCTTCAGTCACTGGTCACTGCAGCTGCTGCCATGAGCAACGATGTGAAGTGTGCTAACAAAGTGATGCTGCTGGTGAGCTCTCATAGGATGAGTAATTGGGCAGAGTGGTTACAGCAGAGCTGGCAGTTGAATCGTGTTAATCACAGTGATGACTTTAATAGCGTTTAATAGACACTTATCTAAATTCAAAGTCAGAAAAAACAAAGCTGTTTTTAAAAGCATTTCCAGTGCTATTAACTTTTTGTCATGGAAAGCCACTGAAACGTCCTTTTTGGTTGTTGTTGAGTATTTGTAAAAGTGCTTCTCCGGCTTTCCGAATTCTGGAGAGAAGTTGGCTGTCTGCTATGGAAAGCCTGCTCTCTGTTGACAGCTTAAAGCAGCTGTTTGGGGGTGAAACTTCTGTCCCAGCAATTCTTTAAAAACAAACAAAAATGTGCTTCCAAAACAAGCGGCTGAGGAACATACGCGTTTCTAAACAGTGTTGTACAAGAGACTGTATCTTTAAGGAACCAGCCAATACCTTCCATTCATAGAGAGTCAGCTAGTTGAGCTGCTTGAAGCCTGAAGTGAGATTGCAGCCCTGCGATTTGTATAAGTGAAATGTTGGTTAGTCAGCTTGCTGGGATTCTTGTGGATGCAGATCCGTAACGCACGGCGCCAGACATGGTACACTTCTGCTCTTATAGTGCTGAAGTATCAAGCAAACACTTTAAGGAGAAGGTGGGGTGAACATTAGCCACAGCAGAGCAGATTGCAGAGGATTGATGTGTAATATAGCTCTAGTTAAGCCTGAATTAAATTTCTCTACTTAGTGCTGCTACTGTCCCTTGTACAGTTGGGCCTGTGCTGTCAGACAAAATCCCACTGGGAAGTAATGGTCTGATTCCCTTTTTTGAGGAGCAGACAACTCCTGATAACCAGAATGTGTTTCAGGAAGGGCTGGAGAGGGAGAAAAGCTTTGAAATGAGTGCTAAAATTCCTCATCCACACCATTTGTGTATTCTCTCTAAACAAGTTTATAGCATGTCTGCAGTTGTGCTGGAAAACAATTCATTTTTCTGCCAAGCTAATCACAGCCTTTAGAACTGACAGCACCAAAACCATGAGGCTGGTCCTCCCTGCTTCCCTGAATCTAGCCACCAGAACAGCCAACCCTTTTGTGGGACTGTTTCATAGCACTGACAGCTCTAAGAGCTAAGCCCACCGCTTTGTGCCTAAGTTCTGTTTGTTTCTTATATATTCATTGGATTTTACTGTAGGTAGTTATTTCTCTTGATTTCAGCCACGTCAGCTGAAAAGTAATCAAATGGAAACATCTGAACACGTATCTGTCGTAGACACTTCTCAAAATACCTTAAAATAAGCTGGTAGACTCTTGTCATAACGTTCTATCTCCAAACAAAACAGGAAGCCAAAACCTTACAGATAATTGCTTGTGCCTTTGTTGTGTGACCCACTAGGCTGGAGCCTGAGCAGGCACGAGCCCTGCGCCCGAGTTTCTCGGTGTTGGTAGTTCAGCGTGTTTGCCAAGCAGTGCATGCTGCTGCGGGTAGACACAAAAATAAAGACAGCTGTGTTGGCAGCACAGAAAATCCAGCAAGGTGCAACTTCTGTCAAAGAGAAGAGGAGAAAATCAATAGGGCAATAAATGTTTTCAAGATTCTTGGAATGCAAACAGTGCAATAACAACCTAGAAGAGTTTGCAGTGGTCTGTCAGCTTAAAACCTCAGCAGATGAATTTGGCTGCTTTGTAGCATTTGTTTTATTTTGTTAACAAACTCCTCTCAGTCAGGGTTTCATGTCTTACGTGCTTTTTAGTCTGAAGAGAGAAAAAATATTCAGCTGCTTAGAAAGTTGCATTTATCTGGGCTTTGTGACTGCTCTAATGGAGAGAATATTCAGTAATCGTATTCTAAACGGTTAGCCTGATTACTAATTCCCATGAGATATTAATATATCAAGTAATGACCATAGTAGAGATAAAATGTTTCTGGATAACCATGCACAAAAACCCTGATCTAGTGGATCACTTCCTGATTTGTTATCATTTGTGCAGCAGTACTTTTGGCACATGGAAGGTTTGTCACTTTGGCAGACGCACCTTGAAGGTGTGATCATTGCTCCCAGGAGGAAGAGTTTATCCTTTTATGTATGAGATGATCGTTCCTTTTGGATATGTAAAGACGAGGAGAAACTAGAGAGATCTTAAGGGGATCTTCTCAGGAAAATGAGATACAGCAGCTCCTCTTTCTCACGTTGCTCTTTCTAATGTTAAAAGACATTCTACTAAACATTGGATGATGAATACTGCTGTCTTTTTTTCACACCTTCAGTGTGCTTGAAGGAACATCCCGTTTAGTAATAGACAGATGTTTATTTTGTTGTGGGTTAAAACTTTACACCGACAAAAAAGGATATTGCATTTCTTACTTCCTCTTCTGAAAGCCAGTCCTGCTATCTTCTCTCTTCCCAGTTTTCCTTTTCTTCTACCTCTTATAGCCTCTCCACTGTCAGCCTCCCCCTGCCCTCCACTGCCTTCTCCTCCCAAAAAATTGCTGCTTAATCAATAAACAATATTGGCTGTTAAATCAATTTGATTGCCTTTTTATAATTTTAATTTCATCTGTGTTATAGTGAATGTGGTCTGATCTTTGGAGGCCTGCAACACCAAGAGTATAGAAGGTACAATGTCAGCTAGGAAGGTATGAGACTAGAACAACTTGTACTTTTGGCATTGCCCAGTACTGGCTGGTTAAGAAGAAAATCCTCCTATTTGCATGGTATTTCCTAGGAATACTTGAGCTTTTTTCAGGTAAGAGTAGCTCTTATCCCAGATACAGAGACCTTGAGAGACTTTCTAGTCTCTGGTTTCTGTTCCTGCAGACTGTTGGTGTTTTCACCCATTTGCACTGTGTTTAGAGGAGCCTTCTGAGTTTCTCCACTGCTTCAGTACTCTCTCTTTCCTGCCCTAGTTGGCTGAGCAGACAGGCTGGTAACTGCAGCATGGCACGTGGCTGACCAGCCTCTCTGTCAGTGTACCTCTCAGCATCTGCTCTATTACAACTTCAGTCCTTCGCTTATTTAGAAATTGGACTTCTGTAACTATTCCTGCTGACACAAAAACGTGTCCTTATCAGTATTAAAATAGTCTAAGAGCAGAACTGTTGCTTTAGGCACATTTCTTGCCACTGTGTTGGCTAATGAACCTTGAATGAAAATGAAATGGCCAGTGACTTTGAAGTAGGAGCTGTTAGGCAAGTGTTGTAGAGGTGTAGTCTTTATTTATTTTGTATATTAATCTGCACTTGTGATTCAGAGCAGAAAAGCTGCAGCACAGCAGGTTTTATAAGCTGTGGCTTAGCCAGTTTCTAGTATCTTAAAACTCTTTATTTAAACTGACTGGTTCTGCACACAGGTCAGAAACCTGTTGTCATTATCATTACATGCTGTGCATATTGTATGTTTGTTTATATGAATTGTTCTAATAGTGCTTGTGTGTATTATGCTACATTACCATATTTTATATATATATTTGTATGTATGTATTGCATGAGGTTTAATTGTTGGGGTTTTTTTGTATTGTCACTTTTGTATTCACACGGTGCCTCGTGTATCTACTTGCATATTTCAAGAAATTGCTTCAAAGCAGTGACTGGAAACAAGTGAGGGGAAGAACTCTTCGCTGTAGGATCTGATGTTTCTGAAGTATTAATAAAGCATAGCGATTTCAACTGTTGTTTGTGTCTTTTCTTCAGTGTATTTTTGTCTTTTTTATCCTTCAAGTAGCTCGATGCACAGTGATCACATTGCTTTATCTTTGAGGGATATTCCTGTCATACTGGTGAACATCACCAGATCCCCCTCTCTTCCATGGGGTCTTTACAGGAGGAGAGACTAGCAGAAGTACTAGAAGGAAACAACCCTTGGGATCACAGAGCATGCTTGCTTGAAAACATGATGCTACTAAAGCCATCATAGAAATCACCTGTGTACCTCTAATTCGTCGATCTAAGTTTTCTTCTGTTTTTCTTAGCAGCTAACAAGAGTAATAGTGCAGCGTAAGTTTGGCCTACTACCTAATGTCCTACAGTAATGGGATAATGATCAGAAAATCCCTGTTTCAGAAGAGATAGTAACAATTTGTTGCTTACTTGCCTACTTGTTAAAGAAATGATCTGGAAGCATGTAGGATTAACTTAGTACAGTAGGGAAATAACTTTCAACATATAAGGATAGCTTGGAGCTAAATAGTCTGTTATGGTTTCTGAAGTTCTGGCTTTCATTTCCTCAGGAAAGGAAGACGTAAGGACAGCAGGACAGTGATAACACTTGCTAATCTGAAACAACTCATGGGAATCTGAAGTATGCAGCCTTTTAGGCAGTTTGCCTAAATGCAATTGCATTTATCTTAGTGAAGAAGGAAAATGAAGCCTAGTAAGAGATCAGGATGCTGCATCAGAGGAAAGCAGATAAGGTACTTCTCGAAATACGAAAATAAGTATCGAGTAGATTCTGTTTGAAGTGCTGTGGGCATACTTGAACATACTTCAGATCAAACCTTAAATCTCCTGAAAATACCTTCCATTTCATGGTTCTAAATGTTGGTTTTCCATTTTTTAAAATTATTTTCTTAGTAAGAATGCCTGTGAAAACGCACTTGTAATAGTCTCAGAAAAGTAGTATCTCCAATAGATCATGTGTTCAAAATGGAGCTCATAGCCAACTTTCTGCTCTGGAATACCATCCTCTGCAGTTCTCCATTGCTGGTAGATTTGAATACAAGACAACCGATAAGCCCATGGGAATGAATATAAAACTTTGATTTAAAGCTATATTAAGTTAAACTTGGATGCCATTTGAGACTCAATGCATCTAAATGTACATCTCATGACACAGAAGCATTATCCCAATCAGTTGTTTGACCAAGCAATAATAACTATGTTCTTTTTAACCATTCTCATTTAATATATGTTTCTTTGCAGGCAATTGCAGAAAAGCCTGCTGCAGCTCATTTCCCAGGCTGTAGGAAGCAGTGAAGTAACAGCAGTGATGGGGCAGATGTTTCCGTTTCAGCCTTAATTACAGCCCGATTGTTACAACACAAATGAGGACTATTTAATTCTTGTAGAGCAGATCAGTTGACCTTGACTAGTACGTACTGGTTTCATCTAGGTTCTTTAGGAAACGTTGTTGGGATTTGCTAAGCAGAAATCAGTTCTTCAGCTCTGCCAGATCAGTCTGAAATTGCCTGTTCCCTATCCCTGGGAAACAACAGAGTGAGCTGAGCAACAGTGTTTCATCAGAGCCTAGAGGAACTTTAAGAAGTATGGGATTTCCTGTAGGAATGCAGGAGATACTATATTTCTACTCATTGTCAAGCACCAGACAAAAATGTTCCTGCATCTGGATCAAGATGCAAGGGAGATCTTATCGCTCTCTACAACTACCTGAAGGGAGGTTGTCGTGAGGTGGGGATTGGCCTCTTCTCCCATGTAACTAGTGACAGAATGAGAGGGAATGGCCTCAAGTTGTGCCAGGGGAGATTCAGGCTGGATGTTAGGAAAAACTTCTCCAGAAGAGAGGTCAGGTGCTGCAATGGGCTGGCTGCCCAGGGAGGTGGTGAAGTCACCGACCCTGAAGGTGTTCAAGGAACGTTTGGACATTGTCTTGAGGGACATGGTTTAGTGGGAAGTGTTGATGATAGGTGGATGGTTGGGCTGGATGAGCTTGAAGGTCTTTTCCAACCTTGGTGATTCTATGATTCTAAGATGACTATTAAGTTAGCTCTACTTTTGATTACAGTCTTTCTAATTGGTGTCTCTGTATGTGAGTATGGATGTGTATGTATATATATATTTAAAGAAATCAAGGATAATCTTCATTATGTTACGCAGAAAGTCACTTGTGAATTGTGTAGAGATTGTAAGGGATATTAACTACCTGTTTCAACAAACTGATTGGTAGTGCAATTTTGTATATGCAGCCATGGCAGTATCTTTTCAGTGTGCTAAGTTGCTCTTGAACTTTTCTGCCTTGGATATCTTACCGAGTATCTTACCTCTTGCACTCTGGTAATTCCTAAGGTCTTGGCAGATGCCTTTTCATACTTTTTAACTCCAGCTTAAAAGTTTTGAGGTGTGTGTTTGCCACGTTCTCCCGTTATAATGTTGAGCTGTTTGGAAAGAATCTTAAGTTCTCATTAGAATAAGAAAATATTTAGATGTTTAAACCTGCAGCTGTTATCAAACCTTCAGACAGAAGTAGCTCTTGGAAAGAAATATTTTGAACATGCCTTGACAAATGCAAACCTGCTTGCTGTACGCATGCAAGAGTTCACTGTGTGCTCGAGGCGTATAATAAGGCAAAAACAAGTATTTGCCATAGCCTAGAAGAGAAATCCTAACTATGCTGTGGTGGGCCAGTCTAGCTACAGTACTTGAATCCACAGTTTGGTGGATGTTCTGTACTCTCTGAAAAAGATTGCACAAACAGTAGGGAAAAGAACAACCCTTACTTTCCACACGTTCTAGGCTGTAGAGTAAGCACTTCCAGGAAACAGCTTGCAATCTTCTCCTATCCAGCCTGGCTTTTCTGCATAAATCTGTGGTTTCGGAGTCCTTGCGAGTGACATAGACCTGCTCCTATCTCAAGGAAAGGCAGGAGGGTCTCAGCATGCCAAAAGCCAACTGACCTGCTGGTACCTCAGCGCTCTTCCAGGGCTTTGTGTTTCTGCCCCTAGAGGGCTCCCTCTTTCCTTTGGCCAAAGCAAAACAAAGGCCATAGAAGATACGCGATACTGTTCAGCGCCAGAAGTTGCTCAAGGGAGCCCGCTGCGTGCTGCATCATTCCCGTAATAATGCAGTTAGCCGCTGGAAAGCTGAGCCACAAAAAGTTCTTTGCATTGTAACACCTTCTTTCCAACCGTGTATCTTTTAAGAAATTGCAGTGATTCTGACACCAATTCTGTGTTCTGTTTCCTTGATGGCTAAAATTCAAGTAGTTGGTTCAGGCTGGGATGCAGCTTGTCCAGCACCAGATCTCTGACCATGGCCAACAGCAGTGATCTGGGGAGAGTGCAATAAGCAGCAGAGAGGTAAATCATATAAAGAGTGGGGCGAAACAACTGCGGGCTAGAATAATGTTCTTTTTTGCATCTCTTAGATGAGATTAAAAAAAAAAGTCATTGTGTTTCTCCTTATATGAAGTATAAAAGATATCTGTGTGTGTACTTATCAGCCTGTTTAAGAGACCTTTCTTTTAGTTGAGTCCAGTTCCTTTACAAAAGCAAGTTCTGGTGTCAGCATAGGGAAAGAAAAAAAAAAAAAACAGCACAACAATGGAACAGAAGACACTTCAAGCTTTCTGTATAATTAATTACAGTAATTTTAAAATCTTGTGCAAAGTCTGTGCTTGAAGAAGTTCTAAGTTACAATTAGCCAAGCTGCTAATGATGGATCTAATTGTTGGGTTACATACAGGCACAGGTAACACAAGTTGGGCCACTGACATCAGAGATTTCACCTAATTGCTTTCTGTTGATGCTTCTAATTCCACGCAACTGTTCCAGCAGCTGGAATGACCGGCACGAGGTGAAGCCTGGATGGCCGTCAAGAGTTCGCCTTGGCAAACTTAACTGGCCAAATGTCTCTGGTCTTTAAAGGTACCGTGTCCTTACTCTGTTGGCTCTCCAATGCTTCTGGGGAGCACTGCTTTTTTAGCACCACTCCTGTTGAGCCCCCAGTACCAAGGGACTTGAGATGGGAGAAAGAATTAGATGCTGAGGTGGCTCTGCAAATATCCCTTTCTATAACGGCAGTCATGTGAAATCTCACAGGTTTCTGAAGAAACGAAACGTGCAGTTGAGGCAAAGGTCACGTTCAGCAGTGCTGTCAGGCTTTGTTGCGGTATCGGTGAGTCTGCTTTTGAAAATAAAAATGGATCCTTTCTTCTCTCTGTTCCATCTTTCAGAGGATTTTCTTCTCCAAAATATTAGAAATGTTGCATCAGACATGGAAAGACCTTTCTTTTACTGCGGATCTAAGGCTGAATGCCTTAATTGACAAAAGGATACCAAGATAAACATCCAACCTTGGACATTTACTATTAAGATTACATTTAAAGTCTAAATACAGAGTGCGTGGAACTTAGCAGCTGAACCATTGAAGCAGCCTTCCCGCTATGCAGTACGGTGTGTAAATACCAGGGGATCTTGAGGAGAGCATTTATGTTCTTGATTTTGGACTGACATTAGAAGCTTTGAAAAATAATTTCATCTAAATTTATTTTTGCACTTTTTTGCATTTTTGTTTTTTCTCATTGTAACATTGAAAAGGTTATTTCTGCCTTAATTGTAGCATCTCCATTTTGCATTCTGGTTTTGTCTGCTTTCTAAAGTATAGGAATTAGGGATCTGTATTCTCAGTCTTAAACCTCTTTGTAACTTCTAACTGTTACTTATTTATTCACTTATGTATTTGGTAGTGCTAGATAGAGATGAGAAAGTGGCTAGCTTTTGCAGAGTAAGAAAGAGAGGATCCAGCAATTTTGCATCTTTTAAGTAGTCTAAGGAAAGGCCTAGTGGATAAATCCTGGCAGAAGTGCTTATGAAAGCTGTTCATTTCTTCCCTCTTCACTCTTGTAATGAGAAGATATTTTACAAAGGCTCGCCCTAACCCTCAGAAAACTGTCTTCTAGTATTTTCTTGGTAATGAAATTTTAAGTCAATGAGCTGTTCCCAAATAGTAATAGACCAAGCCAGGATGTGCATTAGCAGGCTAATGGCAGGCATCCTCCCTTGCTGAAGGCAGTGTGTCTCATGGCAGTCCTCTAGGAGTTGGCTGTACCACTTGAAGCACTTAATGTTGGCTCTGCTAAAGCACTTGTCCTTCCATCATCCCCTCTGGGAGACTTCTCCATTGACTATTAGATCTCACTTGTCAGGAAGCCTTTCCTGTTCTTCAGTCTTACTGATCTCAGTTCCAATACATCTAACTTTAATTTCTTGACTACTCTTTAATGAAATATTAATAAAGAGAGGCAAAAAGCCATCACATTTATATTCCATATCAAAAATGGAAACTAATCTGTAGCTTGGTCTTCATTGTAAGACTTGTGGAACTAACTGTTCAACAGTAGTAGTTAAACGCTGCCTGCGTACGTTTCAGGCTGATGGTGTCAGGACCTGAAGTTGGCTTGCATAAATCCACCCATAAATAAAACTACTGGGACTTGGAATCTGTCAGGGACCGGTGTGTGTGTGCCTGCGACATGCGCAAAAGCTGGCAGCTACTGAAAGCAAAGCTGACCTTGCTGGGGCTCCTGGGACGTTTGCGAGGTTGCACAGTGTGCTGGTTGAGATATCATGGGGAAACCAGGGCTCTGGGTGTGGGAGGGGAACCACCAGGGCTACGGTTTGTGAGGAGAATGGTGTCAGTGTGGCAGCAGCCTGCACAGCTCCATCCGGTGCAGTGGAAGCTGCTTGCAGCCGTCATTGCCACCAAGAGAGGCTGGTGTGCAGGAAGCAGCTGGGGGAGGTTTGCACAAGGACTTGTTGTTTGGTTGCTCACATTATATCAGTGTTTGGGCTATTGAAAGGGATTTGGCCTTTGGGTCTTGCCTGCATCTCTATTTATTTTTGCCCATTCTCAGTTCTCTTTGTGAATACCAATTTTCTGAGTCACCCAGAATGATTCCTGCCTTCATTAGGGATTCCTTCCAGCTTCCCTTTAACTGCCTGTAGGCTGCTGCCTGCCCCTGCCTCCCCCCGCACACTTTGCTGCACAGATTTAGCTCTCAGTATTCTGTAACTCATCTCCCGCAGCTCAGGCAGCTGAATACCTTCATCCACATGAAACTGTACTGTACCTTTGGCTCTTTGCACAGCTTGCATTCTTCACCTGGCCTGTTCTGTGCCATCCCTGCAACCCCTGGCATTTAAGGTGCGGTATGAGGCCATAGTTTATTCCAGGCCTACAGTAGCTGTGCTTGAGGCTATTCAAGTGAAATGGTTAAACCAGGAAACTGAGTATCCAGATCCTTTAATCTCTTTCTGATACACGGTGTCGTTCTGTGTCATCCTGGATAAACCCATTTACCTACTGTGTCTTTATTTCTTTGATATTCATTAGTGTTTAAATTGTCTATGATATCTACACCACACAAAAAGGACTGCTTTTTTAGAAACCTAAATTAAAAGATGCAATATAAATAAGAAGTAATTGTATGTTCTTTAATGGGTATTCTTACATGAGTTGCTGACCTCTGTGGTACTCAAAAGCTTGTCTACAAGAAATCAAAAAATCAATAAGGAAAGTAACCTGGGATGGAGGATGGGTCTCTAATTGCAGCACTGAGTGTCAGTAGAGTAGATGTCTTAATGCTGGTTAATGACTGTCCCTAATGGTATTCAAAAAATGTAGGTTTGCTGTAGCTTTTTCAAAGTCCAGATGAGCTGCTTGGAGCTCTGCTAATGATGCAAATTATTTAACGCTCATTTGTATGCAGGATGCTCCTGCTTTGAAAGTACTTCACAGAATTCAAGCCAAATTCAGCCTTGCAGCTCCACTGGAGTCAATGCTTGTCTGTGCATCTGTTGATTGCTTTTCTTTCTTCCTATTTTTTTTTTTTGTTGTTTGTTTGCTTGAAGAGTTATGTTCCTGTTGCACTGATTTTATTTTCTTGAAGGTAATATCTGCAAGGGGTTTGTAGTCATTCTCCCCTCCCCAGTAAAGTAGCTGTAAGTACAAATGCAGTTCTGTTGATTCTCCCATCTCCTTCCTAAGCCCTAGAAATGAGGACAAGCTAAGCAGAAAATAGTGTTTTGTGTTCTTTCCTTTCTACTACTTTGCACCTCCTAAGCACAGCTTTGGTGATATATGGCACTTCTCCTAAAAAAAATGTCCTGCAAAGAATCTCTGCCTGCCATCTGATGTATCCAAGAAACTGAGTTCCTGTCTGTGGCCCATTTCTGGATGACCCAGCGTGAACTGATGAAGGGCCCAGGACATGCATGATTCTGCAGGTTAGTTATGCTCAGCCATAACAATGTAAGGATGCACCTTGTTATGGCTGACAGCAATATGGTATGGGAGTCTGACCTGATATTTAGAATGAAATTAGCTGCTGGAAGGGAGAACGGGCGTTCTTAGTTCAGACATATATTTTAGTATTTGACTTTATAATTTGACTTCATAATTTGACTTTAATGTAGTTTTTAACTTGACCCAGCTATGTTTTTAACACGCACGCTGGGGGTGGTGGGGAAACATCATCTGCGATTATATCATTCACTCCTCCTGGGTAATGGGCAGGGGTGTGATTCTTAGCTTACAGCATAGCCCTACAACTCTACTGCCTGCACAGAGTAAGTGGGAGTAATGGAAAAGCTTCCTTTCTAAATGTACACGTCACTAGAATGGGCAGAGATGTTTCTTGTCAGCTCTTAGATATTTGCTGGCAGCACCAATACAGGGATGAGTGTTGAGATGTGGGAATAATGGATTCGTTTCCAAGCTGTACGGAGGATGAATCTAGATGCCCCGCTGCCCTATGTTATATAACATTATTATAGTATGTGACTGCCCCTCTCCCTTTCCTGCAGCGCAGCTCTCCCAGCCTGTGCTCATCGCAGCGCTCTCTACAACATGGCTCCTCCCCCCGAGCTGCCTGCCCGTCCCTTCTGGCCCGCATCTCTTCCCTCTCTCCTGCTGGGGTAGCCGTAATCCCCGCAGGAATGTGGCCCACGGCCTCGGGCATGTGACTCCAGAGAGCTTCTGACGGTGAATGCAGAGCAGGAAAAAGCAATCTTTAAGACACCTAGCAGCGTAGGAAGGGAAGAGCTGGGCATCTGTGGGCTGTGGTGCGCGTGGCTGTCCAGCCACCTCATCAGACAGAAAAATAGAGGCTAGACTTTTCAGCTGCCTGTGTTGTTTCCCTGTCCACTGTGTCTGGATGATGTATTCTCTGCCTGTGGTTTTAATAAATGTCTTTCTAAGCTACTTTCTGCTTCAGTCCCCTTCGGGATAGCTCATTCCAACTCAGTTGCTTCGGTGTGCTGAGATGTTAAGTCAGTTATGTGGAAAAGGGGAAAAAAGAAAACTTCATGTAGGACATCTGAGGAAGCCGTAGCTGTATCTCTGTGAAGCTGCTGTATGCTACACAGTCCTCACCTGAAGTTTAAGTTGCACAAAGCGCTGCCACTTGATCGTATTAACACTTCCTCCTTTTCCTGTTTGCATTCATGTCTACAGAGCACGCAGAAGTATTGGCCATGAGAATCCCAAACTACTGCTAGGACCCAAGCTTGAGTTGGATTCTAATAAGCCTTTGCAGGTAGGGTGTTGCTGTGTTGTGGAGTACCCTGCAAATTTCAACAATTCCAAACAATTCCTGTGTGTTTTGTTCTATGTAGTAAGCACCCATCTTAACCCTGCTAGAGCAGAACAGCCCTTTTTCTAGCAGAAACCAGAGCTGTTGTTGATTAGTGTCTTGCTGAAAACTAAGTCTTTGCCATCTGTTCCGCCCCCTCATTACGAATGCCACTCTCATTATGTTGATTATGTAATTAAAAATGAAAATATATTTTGGTAGAGTGCTGCATAGGCATCTGTGCTTATTCTTCTGTTCCTATTCACTGCCCCCTGCCCTCATCCCATACAGAAGGGAAAAGACAACAATTGTTCCACTCGCCAGTGGCTTTATATTGAAGCTGCCAGACTGGTGTATGTCATGGGAGCAGCCACTTGAGCCCTGCTGTGTCTCAGCTGTGGCTCCTTCGGAAACCCCGGCTATTAGGTTCATGAGAAATCCGTGGCAGGAAGCTGACCCTTAAACTGAGGCTCCTTTAAGTTCTTGTGATGGGTTAACTTGAATCCAGAACATGAAAAGTGAAGAGAAAGAGGCCTGGCTACTTCATAAGCGATATTGTGACCTCTGAGATCAGCGGGGCTGCTCATGTTACAAATATGGCCTGTCTATCTAAGGACAGAGGAGGAGAAAGAGAGTTGGGGTAGCCTTCTTGTAAGTGGGTTAGAGCAATTACTGAGGTCTTTTACAGCAAATGAAGTTGTTAGTGTGAGTCACGTTCCTTTTTTTCCCCTTTTTTCCTCTCGCTGCCAAGTTTTAAGCAGTAACCAGACAGGGAGGGAAAAAAAGGGAAAAGCAACAATGGAGAAGAGTTGAACTGAAACAACCCTTCATTCAGGGTATTGTTTGACGTTTTAGTTCTGATTGTACATGGAGATAAAGGACCTATAAATATCCTGTCTGCTGAAATTCCTTATAGCAACATCGCCTGTCAGCTGAACAAATAGGTTAGGTTCTCTAAATACTACCTAATTACACATGTAAATACAAATTACTGATTATATCCCTGCGCCGCATGGAATGAAGGCCTGCTCACTGGGAGGGACATTAATCTCCTGTTTTACTGAGAGATGCCCCAGTCCCAAGAGAGCAAATGGCACATACAGCTGTTACTGTTGAATCGGTGCAAGTTCCGAGATCAGACTGAAGCAGCAAGGAGATATTTATCTGGCTGATGAGCGCAGATGAAAGCCTCTTCTGACGCTTCTGAAAGCATCTCAGCATTTAGTTCTGTTTAACAAATGGCTGGAAGCTTTTCTACTCTGCTTTGAGCTTTTAATGAAGCATTGTGATTCCCATTGTGGTCGACTGTTTGACAGTTTTATTATTACTGGTATGCATAGCGTTTTTTAATGTTTGACAGCTGGAGAAAGAAGTATTTTGTGCATTCAAATTTTTAGTACAAAGCTGCTGTTTTCTATTCTGCCTTTGTCTCTTATTGCTGATGCAAATCAATGAAAGACAGAACTGATGAAATTACATTTGTTTACTTTTTACTTGATAATAATAAGACACAGCCAGCCCTTTGTAAAAGACAGAAATGGGGGATGTGAACGTTTCTACAGTACTTCTATAAGGTTTTTTTTTTTTCTTACAACATAAAGGCATTTATTTGTTTCTTATGCCTTGATTTATAAGATAATGTGCACTTCCTAATGTATGTGGAATAAGAATGGAGCAATGAATGACAGTTAGCAATGGATTCCACTTGCAAATCTCTTAGCTTGTTATTTTTATTAATTCAACAGCATAAGTGATCGTAGCACATCGCAAAACAAACACCAAGATAGTTTGTGCTTCACAGTAGGACTGCCTCTGATCACTGCTGTATATCTGAGTACAGCTACACAAAAAAGTCCAGTCCACTGGCGTTGGCTTTATACACACACGATTGTTACCGGGCCCCGGCTTTGATATATTGGTGCGATATTGGAAAGAAACAAGCTGCAGAAATCAGATACCCATGGTTGTTTTGGTGAGTAATGTGCATGTCTTGTGGATTGCGTAATGCATTTTTGGGTTGGTTTTTTTTTTTGAACGCTTGCCCTAAGAAGGGAGGCCTACATTTGTCTGCCTGACTTGTGCAGCGTGCATGCGTTTTTGCATGTACATTTCTAGATGTCAATAGCTGCAACAGAAAGGTTTTGGGAGAGGAAGATGATGAGCAGAAGGGAGGTGGTAAGGGAGGCTCTTACACAACTGCTCTCCTGATGACTGTTTCCTGTGTTTTGGCCAGAAAGGAGAAAAGAGCATCAAAGAATGGCAAAGCCAGCAGAGGTGTCTGAAGGCTCCTCAGCAGTGGAGCCAAATTTCCCTGCTTCACGGGCAAAGCAAGACTCAAGAGTGCTTATCACATGGCAGCTGAGCCAAACCTAATGAATTGCTAGTATAAAAAAGGACAGCCCTGCTGCTCTCTTTTTGTGCAGGTCTGGTGCTTGTCTGACCCTTTGATGAGTTTATGCGGCTCAATAAACTTTAAGAAAACAAATTCAGCAAAAAATAGTGAAGCTATCAGCCCAGGAAGGGAGGAGGGGCAGATACTGTGAGTCAAAACCGGAACTGCAATGGTGGGGAGAGGTATGGATATCAGATTTTTGCTGCAGATTTGGGGTGTGCTGGAGGATGCCTTGCTGCTACCCTACCCTTAAACTCCCTCTTCATCTCCTAGGTGGTGCCTTTCCTCAGAAGAGGACGCACTGAATACGGAGTGATTAAGAAGGATGCCTGGACAGGCGAAGGGAGGTGAT
This sequence comes from Pavo muticus, assembly GCA_016647715.1. Lineage (NCBI taxonomy): Eukaryota > Metazoa > Chordata > Aves > Galliformes > Phasianidae > Pavo > Pavo muticus. Next base: position 511,279 of record JACDJE010000080.1, read on the forward strand.
CCAGCAGTGACAGTGCACACAGCAGAGGAGGGAATGAATTGCTGCAGGACTGCAGGAGCCCAGGAGGATGTTGGGTTAGAGCTGAAGAAGAACTGAGGAGGAAAGAGGATGTGTTCAAAGTGACTGCAAAAACCTGCTACAACAAGCACTGAGAAAACACTGGAATACAGGACAAGGGTCGCATTTTGCCAATCTAGCTCTTAAAGGGCTATACTAATGTATCCACGTAGCAGTTCCTGAAGGAAGAGTCCTGTATATCTCCCTTATTTAGGCATACATTTATCCAAATTGAGTTTTGATAAGAGGACAGCAGCTGGACTTTTATTACCTGAGACAAGCAGCGCTATTAGCTGTTCAGAGTTCATGATGGAAATGTATCCGCGTACTGGCGTGCATCCAGCTGCACTGCACAAAGGTAAATGGGACGTGAGAGTGGTGCATTGCTCCCTTCTAATCCGTTTGCTGTAGAAGGGGGTACTTTGCCTCTCTGCAGGAAAGGCTGGCAGAACTACTGTGCTAGTAAACACGTTTCTTGCTGCAGCATATGGGTTTCCCAGATTCATAAACCCAAGCAATTCATAGATGAATTACAATTAAATATCCACACACACTTCCATACTGCAGTCTAATGTGAGAGGCATAGGCCTAAGGGTCTGGGCATCTGCTGTCTGCTCTCCTGCACATACTACTTGGCAGAGCACAATCCCTTAATCTTACTCCACCTCCATTAGTTGTACCTTCAAAATCAGCTGCAGAGTGTCATCCTACAGATGTTTTGCCATGTCCTTCCAAGAGCAGCATTCTCTCCTGCTCTCTTTCTCCCTTTCCTTCTTCCTTTTTTTTTTCTTTTTTTTTAATTATTATTATTTTTTAAGCAGCTCTTATTGTCAAATAGCCAGAAATACTTTTCATTGCTGCTGGTCTTTCTGTCAAAAGGTTCATTTGGCTCCGTTAATGACAGTGGGAAATGAGACATCATATCAAAAAGTTGGTGGAGACGAAGGGCAATGATGGATCCCCACAACAATTTTGTGTCACTTGTACAAGACCCATAGGCTCAGTAACGTAGTAAGATAATGTAGCACTTGATTACAATGGATGTATTGCACTTACAGAAGGCATCTTATCATGGGGCTCTGCATATCTGAAGTAATAACTGCTGATGTCAGGTAAGACAGTGGTAATGGAAGCAGATAATTTTCCCATTGTTAGAATGCTATAAATGTCTTAATTACATGAAATTTAGCTAGATCTAGTGCTGGTGGCTGGAGGGAACATCCTTCTGAGGTTCAGCCTTTCTCTTGGTCTGATCAGAGCTATTTAAAGAAGTAAGAATTATATGTAATTATTACCCATCTTGAGTTTCCAGGCAGCAAGGTTACCACATGAAACTGCCATTCAGATGTTCTCATTTGTCCCAGAAAGCTTGAACAAAGATTTATAATCTGCTCTGAACTTAACGAGCCTCCTTCAGCAGTGAAGCCCCATGAGGAACAAGAGCTGTCTTCTGCACAGTTGTATAGCTACCTAACACAGTGCTTATTCCCTTATGGATGTAGCAGACAACTTGTGTTTGGCCCTTACCCCATGTTCCTGTCAGTCACAGGCTAAGTTCTAGCCACTACTGCAAGAACATCCTAAACCAGTCTGCAATTTGTATTTCCTTGCCAAAGATCTTATCTGCTGCGGGTGCAAGTTGCACCAGAAAAGTTGCTGGTATTGAAAAATGTGCACTCTTCTGTTCTGCAGCTCTGCCTTGTCAGGCTGGGTTAACTCACCTACAAGAGCTGGACTGAGCTGTCCTGTGAGGAAGCTCATGCAGCTGGGCAACGCTGCTCTGATCATGGGAGCAACGTCTGTATTTGGGCACCTCAGAACTTGCAGATCATTGTTCTTAGGAGCAGGCTGTACTTTTGCCATCATCGTGTCAGGCTCCGTGCTGCATTTCTGCAGAAGTTCATGCTTTGTATTCCTATGTTTGCAAAAATGACAAATGCTGAGAGTAAAAATTTATTCAAATTAATTGCTACTTACATATTTACGGGGAAAAAAAATAGTGTGCCAGGGATCCAGTGACCCCATGAGAGATGTGGTGTGGATTTCAGTGGGACGTGGATCGGGCCTCAAAAGCTGCTTGTCTCACACGAACAGTCCCCCTGATACTATCATGAAAACTTTCCGTTTACAGCAACAGATGCCACAGGGGGTTGTATATTTGGAAATTATTAATTCTTTCCTTAGGAGTGTTTGTAACAAATGCTTGCAAGTTGTATGATGTGGTGTGGTGTAAACAGGAAGCACTCCAAGGCATTGCGCTGCCATTTAATGCAACACATATTCCGACAGCTTGGCTTTTTTTTCAAAATAGTGCAACACCACTTCCTTCAAGAAATCTCTCATTTCTGCTAGAGATATGCAAAGCTGCAAGAGAACCAGTTGTTTTAAAAATGAATGTTGATTTGCTAGACTGGGAGCTGATGCCTGCAATTTACATCCTATCTTTAAAGTTATGCAGTACAGACTCTTTGGGCGCTCTGATCAGAGGACTGAACGAAGTGCGAGAGAAGAGGCTGCCCCCTTCCCTCCTGCAGCACAGTGCCGCTTGGCGAGCAGCGATGCAGGTTGCCCTGCAGGTATTGCAGTGCATCTCAGCCCCAAACCTGGGGCAGTGCCTCTTCTGCCTCTCTTGCCAGCAGGCTGGGCTCTGACCAGTGCAGGGAAACAGCTGTTCCATTTCCAGTCAGCTCTTGTTGCCTGCCAAGAGCAGCAATGGGAAAGCTAAGAGTGACCGTTCACATGTGGGAACTTTATATTCAGAATAATGCTGCTGAGGCCTCCAAGCCGTCTCATAAAGGCTCCATGCTCTTGTTGTGTGATGTACCAGTGTTGTCTGTATTCTGAAGCCTGGTAGCTTTTATGTGAGCATCTCAGAATCCTATTGGCACACTGTTTCCTATGCCTTGTTCAGCCAGTGTTATGTACAACAGGAGCAGACAGCGGGGAATTATACTTGTGCCACCACAAAATCACTACGTACATGGTTGTTATAAACCAAAACGAGTGGTAAGAACATCACTTGAAATGAAGTTCTAGTAGCTCTGTTTTGAAGGTTTGGTGTCATTTCCCAAACTGGTTCTCAGTGAAGGTTCTGTGTCTGCCCCAGGTGCAGGTGCAATTGAGCTGTTATCAGGACTGATGCTTTCTCCTCTATCCTCACATCAGTCAACCTCTTCATCACATATACTCCCTTGATTTTTTAACTACGAGCAAGAAAGAATGAAAATGAAATTGCTGCAATATCTGGACCACATAAAACCCCAATAATCCTGTGCCTACATTCTTTAACTTCTGCCTTTATTGGAGGCATCCCTTGTCCAGCGTGAAGCGGAACTGAGAGCGAGTGGGGGAAACAGACGGCGTATTGAAGTGTCTGTAAATCGTGAGCCTTGTGAGGTTTTGTAATAATCTCACTGCCTGTTTTGTATTTTCGTGTATTCCTCTAGCAACTGATGATATCAGAAACAGGAGATCAGGAGGCTGATATTACACACTGAGTCTGTTTTGTAAAATCTCAATAGCCTTTTGGTGCATGGAGCTTCGGCACACGCAAACTGGGATTGCAGCGACATCCTTGTAAGTCACCGTAACGCTCTGTGCAAACGCTGACTGTGCATGTTTTGTCACCCCTCTAGAATATCTTTGGTTCAATACTTGCATCATCCATAGCTTGTGTAGAGAACTTGAAGTCTTGAGCAAAGCGAAGCCGGCTCAAGAGAAGAAGCTGGTTTTCAAAAGATACAAGCTCCAGATAACTGAGGACAAGTGAAGCACACAACAATACAGAAATCACTCAGTTTTACTGCAGCCGACTGAGACAGAGTGTGCTTTGGTGCTGGGAAATTTCCATTACCGAAGTGCAGGACAGTGCCTGGATACTGCTGCTACTGCAGCTGAGAAATAAAAGCAACTTAATTTTACATAGCAGCAAAATGTCAGTACATTAATTACAATTGTTAGAGCTTTATAAGATTTTAAGGGTGCTGTAAAATGGATTCCTTCTAGAATATTTAGAATATAACTGTAAATGACTTCTATAAAACTAAAGAGCATTAAAAAGACTTGAAATTGCACCTAAGCTTTCAAGCTGCATCATATTTGTGAACATCAGATCTGACAAGAACATGACACTACATCCGCTACAACAGTGACAATGTGACAGTGGCAGAACAATATCCAGTGTGAGATCAAGGTTGTTACGGACAGCGTAGGTCTGCAGTTAATAACTGTTTTTGCTCTCCGTGGCATGCTCAAAACAAATATAGCTATCTGTTTACCACTTTTATGTCCATAATCTATAAACCATCATAAGCTTCCTGTAAAGTCAGTCAGAATGCTGAGCAGGGGAGAAACAAATACTGGGGGCAAAAAAAAGTGAGTTTATTTTGGCATCAAACTGCCCTGCACTTTGGGCAAGTTACTGCTTTTAGCTTCCCAATGGCATAAAATTACAGAGATTCTCATTTACACTGAGGTCACTTTACACTGCCGAAACAGTGGATGACATTTAAATGAAAATTTGTCCCATGGGCTTTCAGCTATATGTCACTGGTTAAATCGGGCCCAGGTAGGTTATGATTAGAAGATATTAGCATCTGATGCTCTTTATGAATCTTAGGATGGTTCCCAGCGGATCAGAGCTCATATGTGAGCAATTTAAGTTTGTGTCACATTCATCACCATGGTTCCTGGCTGCCTTAGAAGTTAAAAAATACATCTTTATAAAATGCCTTACATGTCTTATTTCTCTTTTTCTTCTCCTCCACGCAGAGGCTTGAAGTCTCCTTAAATAACACTGGGAAAATTGCTTTCTGTACTGAATGTCTGCATTTGGTTTGGACGATGGGTGGGTCACCGAGAGGTACTGTGAACGCAAACGCTGCGCTCCTGCAGCAGATACCACCAGAGCTGTGCCTCCAGTGTCCTCACGTGAATAACGCAACTGTGACAGCAGTGATGATTTCAGGAGAGGTAGTTTTAATTTTAGCAAAAAAAAATGAAATCCCCAATAAGCAACACTGTAGGGCAGCTGTGTGTTGTTTGTTCTTTTCCTAAGCCCGATAATGCTGTTCCCAGGAGCAGTGGGGCCTCTCGTAGTATGTCACTTGCTTTTTCTGTTTACAGAACGTGAAGTTAACAGTTAAAGACGGTATCTGTAAGAGCACAGGGAGGCTCCAGACCCTGACTGTAGGACAGGCCTGTCCATGAGCCTCCTCACTTGATGTGAAGATGGAGATACTCCAAACCACAGCATGTTTAACCTCACCTATGGTAAGGCTTACCCTGTTTCCTAATACAGCCTTCAAACACAAGGCTGCATTTCTGACTGGGAAACTCTTCTTACCACTGGTTTTGTTTCTGTTGGAGGCATGGAAACATTTTCTCCTCTCTGCTTTTCATTATCTGCTATTGTTTTGTGGTATCGGCGTCCCCTTAACATAACCCAACATTTCGACCATCAAACTAATAACTTTCTTGAAACACTTTCACCTTCTTTCCAGAATTGATGCTTTAATGTCACCTCGCTAAGGTAGAAGACACAACACCAAGCGTGGGTAATGGCAGTGTATTTAAATGGGCTGAAAAGCAATTAGTAACATTTCTACCTGGCCTGCCTAATAACTGTACTGCTTCACTGAAAGGCAGACAAGGAGTTCCATCACAAGAGGGATTGTTGGCAAAGCGCACCATAGCCTTCTGACCTCTTGTTTGACTCTAATTGGATTAAACACATGGGATCACAGCATTCATAGAAGTTGAGGGTTCTTCCATCATTTCCTGGTCTGCCTGCTTGGTTTCCTTTTCTGTTCTGCCACACCTCAGTGAAGGCAGAAATAACGTCCATACGCAGCAGCTTCCATTCGATGGCGCTCTGGCAGGTTGTGTGTAAGCTGGATTCCCTACTATCACTGGTTCTGCGTTTGCCCATGACAGATTTAGTGAAGTAATCAGAACTGTAACCACTGTTCATTTTTGGAGTGGAGAGCCATGGAAATCGTTTTGGGAAAATTAAGCGTTTATTCCCACTTACTCCTGTCCAAATTTCCTAATAAAGCGGTGTTTTGAAGTGGAGCACGCGGGAAGGAACGACACGCACCGCTCACGTCTGCTAAAGGCAGGCAGGACGTGATTCCATCCCGGACAGCCGCCGCTCCAGCGAGCAGCCGCGGCACCGCGCGGGAACGGAACGGCCGGGCAGGGCCGGGAGAAACGCTGGAGGACAGGGGCGGGGAAAGCACGGGAGCAGCGGGACGGCCGCAGCGCTGCGCGGAGCACGCAGGCGGGCGCGCCATGGGAGTATCTGCGAGAGACGGCTGAAGCAAGGAGGGGTCACAGCCCCACAGAGCCCGCGGGGCGCCCAGTGCCGAACGGCCGTACTCGTGAACCGAAGAGCGGCTCCAGGAGGCGCGGAGCCACGTGTGGAAGCGGAACGCGCACGTAGCGCTGACCGCGCAGCCGCGCGGAAACCCGCCCCGCTGCGGGGAGCGGCTCTGGGGCCGGCCCGGAGCGACGCCCGCTGGCCTCGTACTGGGCCCGCAGCCCCTCCTCGAGCCGCCGTCCGATACCGCCCTGGCCCCGCCCGGCGCGGACTCCATTTCCTGCCCTGCCGTCACCTGACGCCTCTAATGGCGCCGCGCGGCCCGCGGTGCGGCCGCGCCCACCACGTGACACGCCGACCACGTGACTCGCTCACCGCCCCCCTCCCAGGCGGCTGCGGTTACCGCAGTCCCAAGCTCCGCCCCCCTTCGGCGCGAGCTCCGCCCCCATCCATCCGTCCCCCTCACGTCGCTTCCCCAATCCCCACCCCCCCCGGCCGCGGTCGATGCGCGCGCGCGCGGCGGTTCCGTCTCCTTAGAGCGGCCGCAGCGGCGACGGTGGTGAGGGCGTCCGGCAGCCGGGGCTGCGGAGCGCGGCGGGGTGGAGCCCGCCTTCTTCCTCCTCGCACGCTCTTCCCCGTCCCTCTCCTTCCTCCGCCCGCCTGGCCCTCCCCGCACGCAGTCGCCGCGGTTCCCGGCACGGACAACATGGCGGCGGTGGCGGGGGCCGCGGCCGCGGGCGGCTCTGCCGGCGCCGGGGGCCCGGAGATGGTGCGGGGCCAGGTGTTCGACGTGGGGCCGCGCTACACCAATCTCTCCTACATCGGCGAGGGGGCGTACGGCATGGTGTGGTGAGTGCCGCCCTTCCCCGCCCGGCCGCGGGGAGCGGCCCGCGCGCGGCCTCGGGGGAGGGGAAGGCCGGGCGGCTCCGGGGCGGCCCCCCCCGCTGCGTCCCGCCGCTCCCGACCCGGGGGGGCCGCCGCTTCCCCTGCCCTGCCCTGCGCGCGGCTCTGCCTTTCCACCCCCGCGGTGCCTTTGTGCGGCGCTCACCTGGCGGCTGCTGCCCGGGCCTCGCGCTGCGGCGGTGGCGCTGCGGCCGGAGGACTCTGCTCGGCCCCTGCGCGGCTCTGCAGTAGGAAGGCAGCGATCTGGGGGTGTGTGTGCGTTACTTTGGTTAGCATCGACCTGAAGGAGCTCCTTGCATGAACCGCAAAATGCTGGAGAACGATCGCGAGATTTTCGTGTTGTTGTAGCAGCCCCACCGCGCCGGGCTGAGCCGCGATGCTGCCGTTGCCCATCTGGCGCCCGTGGTGCTTGGTGAGCTCACAGCGCTGCTGGGGCTGCCGTGCTCAGCTAAGAGCACCTGTTCTAAAAGGACGGCTTCGGATGGGAAACTTCTCTCCTTGTTTACCGGCTCATTACAGGGCTGCTGCTGTTTGTTCGATGTGTTGTTTGACCGGAGGTGCTGCGTGACACTCGCAGGCTATGACTGCTTGGAAGCTGTAGCAGCATTGCTTTCTCTCTCTGACGTTTAACTTTTTGTAAACCACAGTGTGTTTCTCAGCAAAGGCGCCTCGCAGCCTTCTGCTGCATGCTGCGGATCTGCAGGTTTCCTCATACAGCTGTGGAGATGTGCTGGCCTGTCACGGTGAGGCCGTGCTGTGTGTCGGTGGGAGCTGGCAGCCGTGCCTGAACTCATGGGGAGGCAGACAAACATCTACCAGAAAGTTTGGAGCTGCGGCCTTCGCTTTTCTGTAGTGGGAAGAAGCTCCAACACAAAAACCAAAGCTCTCGTTGATGATGTAAAAATAACCTTGTTATTGGTTCAGTGCTGGAAGTCACAACAACGGCCAGTCCAGAGCTCGTGTTACAGATTTTGTTATTGTGCACTTTTATCGTCTGAGCTGGGATGGCTAAAGCAGCACAGACAGCCCCAGCAGGCTGCTTTGTGCTCACAGATTGATTTAGGCAGCTACATGGGAACAGAGCTCGTGTCGGCGGGGTAACGGAGGTGGTGACACAGCCGTCGTGCTAACGCTGAAATATTTCACCACCAAGCAAAGATTGCACGGCGCAGTGCGGTGGCAGCTGATGGCCTTTTTTGGCGTCACCGTGTTTGGGAGCAGACGGGGAAACCGGGTCCTTTTCTTCCCCTCCGCACCATGTGTCATTCCATTCTGTTATGGAAGGGTTTCCTCTCTGAAACTGTGGAATATTAGCTTTTATTTTAAAAGTTACCATGTTAAATGATATCTGCTTCAAATGGTATCTGTATTTCTTAACAAAAGATTATGAATCTCCAGTTTATTTGAGATAATGCATTTGACTCCTTTGTTTTCTCCTCTAAAGCTGTTAATGCGAAATACTGAATGTGATACATTGTGCTCTAATTATTGATCTTCTGCCTTGGGTGTAAAATGCCAGGGAACAAAGTCTCAGTTTATGCTGTGTACTTGACAAGGGAGGTGTTGGATGCACATGTTCCAGCTGAATGCCATAGCAACTGTAATGCATTGTAGTGCACAGCGCACCAACTACTATGGTTAAGTAACAGTGCTTATTGATCAGCAGAGGTAGAGCTTATGTAGATTCGTGCTGCGTGTCTCTGATCCCACTTTGACTGCTAATGCAGCGAAGATCTGCAGAGCATCTTCCTTCGGGGGGGGGTGGCAGAGGGCAAGCCGTGAGGGTGCAGGGGGAGGCAGCTCCTGCTATTGCAAAACCATTCAGATTTGTACTCGTAATGAGGGACAGCAAGGCAAGCGTTAACGGCTTTGTTTTAGGCCCTCAGCTAATGTGTACGAGACAGAAGGTGCTGGTTATTTCTAAATGCGTTGTGCTGTAAGGCTTGTTATATGCAAAATGGGTGACTTAACTCTTAGAATCCCTCGCTCCCTTCTTTTTCATAAGTGTTATGTTTCCACGTCGTTGAATTAGGGAGTTTATGTTTAAAAAAGAAAGCTTGCTGGGAGTTAAGTGTTAACAAGTGGGTATCCACGTGAGCATCCCTTTCCAAACTGTCATTCTTCACTTTGCTTGCATGTGGAACCAGGGAATGAGCACCATGCAGAGTTCTAGCTGAAACCCTCAGCACTTTGCAGGACTGTAGGACATGAAATAACAAATACAGGGGGTTGTCAGCCTGGGGTCAGTCAGTACTGGCTGCAGCTGGAAGCTGCAGAGCTCTCAGGGGCAGCGTGATGGCTCTGGAAGCTGCCCTTCCCTGCCAGGTGCTGGTGGGCAGCCTGCCTTTAAAGCCACTGATCGTACTGAGCCCTAAATTTCCAGCAGGAGTTGTTCTCCATCCACGTGGTCAGTGCTCATTTGGCAAGGTGATTGTCTGACAGTTTAAAACAGTTTTTGGAAGGAAATGGTTAATGGGAATGTGATGACAGGCTTCTGTTTTGTATTGTTACTTGGAACTCTTCTTGCCATCACGCTTATGTAAATATGAAATGTCATCTCTGCTGCAAACTGTGCATATAAATCACAAAGGTGAATGCAGTGGGAAGAAGATGGTTTTGAAGCTCGTGTCTTGTATTTCTTGACCTAAATTTTACAGTGTTGCTGGAAGGATGTACTTACTGTTTTCTTTCCAGTCTGTCTGAGTTAGACACGGGCAGTGCCTGCGTTCCCCGGTGAGGCCACACTGGTGGTTTGGGGCAGAGGCGGCCTTGGTTTCGTTCTGTTAATGAGTCCATTGATCTGGTGAGAAAACACTGTGATGATGGAGCAAGTGCAGAGGTCAGTGTCCTCCTTTATAAGTGCTTTTAGGGAGCATAGGTTGCATATAGGTTTTGCTACCTGTTAATTAGTGTGTCCTGGTCTCTGATAAAGAAAGCAGGGAGCTAATAGGCGCTGCCCTGATACCTCCTCATCAGTGCATGGATCAGAGCAGAGATTTGGGGGTGTAATGGGTGGAGGGCATCAGTCCCCTCTCTCTGGCAGCAGCCTCCTGCGATGGGATGCTCTGTGCTGCAGCTGGGGTTGGCAGCAGCATCCCCTGTTCTGTCCTGGAGGTTTGGGGGCGTGCCTTGTCCTGGCTGCCCAAAGCCACGGCTTAGGGCTTGGAGAGGAAAGCTCAGGGACACTTGCCTTCCATAAATAAATACAGGTTTTCATAGCACGGCATGCTCCAGCCCACAGAAACAGATACCTTGTGGGTTTTTTCCCGTTACGTATGAAGGAAATAAGGCTGTTGTGCTCACATTAGCTGTTTGTGGTTGCATCACTGTCTCCTGTATTCCTGCATTGGGATCTGGGACCTATTGCTGGGCCTCCATCGTTTGGCAGATGGTGAAGATCTTACCAGATGAGAAATTTCTGCAAGTTTCTTAAAAATGCGTTTTTTACTATAGCAGAATGATGCTATGTGTGTGTCTGAGGGGGAGGGTTTACACAAAAGGTCACTCTGCTGCAGAGACATGGGTGGGCCTGCTGGCAGCTGTGGCACAGAAGCGTGCCCGTAGGGCGGCAGGGCCCAGCTTCGGCATGCTGCTCCTGGGGAGGGATGGCTGCTGGGCACGTGGGGCTGGGGGCCTTTTCTTGTAGGCTGTGTCTTGTGGTAGTGTTCAGCTGTGATCCAGAAAGGAAATTAACTGATCTCTTTGGTACTGGATACAAATATTTTGACGTCTTGCTGTGCAGTAGTTCGTGGAGCAGAGCGGGTTGGGAGGCACTGGTCGAGCAGCCCGCCCGCTGCTCACAGGGGGGCTCCCACATCCATCCAGCAGCGCAGGTTGCCTGCTCAGAATTGCCAGTGTCTGCAGATGGAGGTTTTGCCTGTTGTCTGGGCGGCTCCTCACACCTAACCAGCTGCCAGGTGAAACTTCTTCTTTGAGAAACATGAGAATTTCCCTTGCTGCAGCTTGTCTCTGTAACCTCTTGTCACTTTTAACCTCTGAAAGAGCCCAGACCCTGCAGTGCATCCCGCCTGCTCTGTGTGGGGGCAGGTGGGACAGGTGGGCCAGGAACCTGCGGCTGTGCCTGGCGGTGTGCGGGGCGAGGAGTGCTGTGAGGCAGCGCGTGTCTGCGCCCAGGGTGGGACGTCATAGGGATTCTTCAAATAACATCTGAAAAAGCCCTGTTGGCCGCTTTCAATGGTACTTAAGTTTGGGTTTCCAGATGGCTCAGGTGAAGCTTGTGGAGGCACAGGTATATTGGAGAATTACTTTTTTTTTACTGTGTTGTAAAGCAGAATGAAGTGAACAGCGTTTGTGGAGTGGGTGGTGTGTGGTCTGTTCTGAGTGATCCATGGGCGCTGTGCAGAGCTGTGTCTCTCTGGCCTCCTCATCCAGCAGCGCCCGAAATCCAACACAAGTTCTGCTGAGGGAAAAAGTGCTTCTCTTGGGGGTTATTCTTTGGTATTTTAATGTAATTTTCATAAAAGAGTGGAGTGCTCGGAGGTGATTAGAATGCAAATGAGAGTTTTTGTTACACGGTAGAAAGTGTTCATCTGTGTTGTGGGTATGTTTTAACTACCAACAACTTGCAATTAGGCTTACAGTTTATAACGTGTAATTACTTGATACAGCAGTTTTCCTTGCAAGTAGCAGCTGTCCCCATGCGTTCCAGTGTGCCAGGGGTGCCGCCCGCTGCAGCCCGGCTGGCTGTGAGCCGCAGTGCACACAGCGGCCTTCCTGTCAGCGTCCTGGGGAGGGTGGAAGCTCCCATGGTGGGTGTGAAGGTGTTGTTACCTGCAGAGCTCTGAATGAAACTCAGACAAAATGACTGGGGGTGAGGACTCGCTGCCAGCACAACGTTCTGGAAGGTGAGGGAGGGCCCACAGGGTGCACCCAGCCTGCTTCCTTTGTGCCATTCCCGTTTCTGCAGGTTAGGAAGGCCTTTGCCTCTAGTTGTGTGTGAACAGTATGGCTCAGCCATTGTTACTGTCATTGCATTTTTTTCCTTCTGCATCTTGTTGGAGTGAAATACTACAAACTGTCTTCTCTGAAGTTTTGTATTGTGTGGAGTCAAACAAGCCTGTTTCTGAAAAGCAGCGTCATTGTCCCGGGTCTCATGCTTTCTCCTTTTTTCTAAAGCTGCTTTTAGGAGTATTTGTGCTATCAGCCAAATTGGACCCTCACAAGACAGAAGAGCGAGCCCAGTTGGGGAACTCATTGATGCCATTGCTGCTCGCAGCTCTTGGGCCGCGCTCTTCCTTCTCTGGGAGGGAGGGAAGCGCTTCGTGCAGTACCTGCCACGCTCGGAGCACCGCTCTGTGGTGACGTGCAGGGCACCGTGCGGCAGGCAGCTGCTGCTTTGTCCTTCCACGCTGCTCGGGTCACAGCGTGCCTCCCGCCCTCCTGCCGTGCTGCTGCAGTGCTGTGCTCTGCAGCTGGTTTAGCTGAGACTTTACTTTGAAAAGGTTGAGGTGATGTGAGTGCCGGTGCTGAAGCAGAGAGGGAATAGGAAGGTGCTGGTAGAGGACTTCTTTGCTCTCCCGTTCCTTGGCTTGCTCGGCTTTGTGCTGCCCGCAGTGTGAGGTGAGGGGGGGGCAGCGCTGCCAGGCAGAAGCAGCAGAATGCAGCCCTGAGCTCACGGTGCCTGTGCCTGGCTGAGCAGTTCACAGGGAAACTGTCTGAGGTTTATAAAGAATATGGAAACTTGGCGTATTGGTGGGTGCCGTGGGTTTCTTTCAGAGGGAAGGGCTTTTACACGGCAAAGCTCACAAGAATGTGAGTGCTGTTGAACAGCATCGGAGAGCTTGCATCTAAAATGGGGGTAAGCATGAAGACCAAAGATGGGCAAACCTGTAAGAAGTATGAGACTATTCCATGTCCATTTCCTGAAGCAGAAGAGGTAGGGTGATGAGTACGTACTTACAGTGACTCGAAGTGTGGTATGCAGCTAAAGGTATGGAAAGAGCCGTGTAGGAAGGCACTGTCAGCTTAGTGACGGTGGGTTTCCAGAGCCCTGAGATCTGTCAGAACACTGAGGAGTTAAGTGACTCTTTAACAAGGCCATACAGAACGCTGTGTGAAAGCACGGCTGCCTTTTCCAGTGCTGCTGCTGGGGCGTAGTGCTGGAAGTGCTCAGCACGGCTCAGCTCCCGGCCGCCAGCAGAGCGGGTCATCGCTGCGCCGCCCGGCCGTGTGCGGTGACTCAGCTTCTGGCAGGAGGAACTTCTGTCAGACTCCATTTTGCATGACTAGATACTTATTTTCAAGAGTAGGAGCAATCTAAGGAATTAAACTATTAAATCATTACTATGTGCATAGCAAGTACTTTAGAATTATAATGCTTTGAAAGGTCAGATTTTGCTTTGCAAATTCTGAAAAATAAATTTGTGCCTTTTTGGCTTAATAGAATTATTTGAATAGATGAATGAAAACATCTCTCTTACAGGAGGTGCCAAAGTGCCTTAGGAATTTGTGGTGCGAAGGGCAACAACCTGTGCTGGCTCAGAAGCTGCCGAGGTGTAAAACCACTTAAGAGTAATCATTCACTTCTGTTCCGGGGTGGAAAGAGTTTGCGTTATTGTGCCAGAAACCTTTATCATTAGGATTGATGGTGAATGATGCGGGAGAGATGGCTGGAGGGGGGGGGCTCAGTGAAGGTCACAGTTCCTTTTTAGTGCAGTCAGCAGCAGAGGTTGACAAAGCCAGGCTGGAGCAGCACATCACTCACATGGCACCGGGCTGCGCTCCTGAGCTGAAATAACAGGCATTGTTAGGAATGAGATTTCTTTCCTTCCCTTCAGAAAAGAAAAAAAAAAAAAATCAGATTTATAATAAATACCAGTTAAAGTAGTTTGCTTAGGTCATCTTCTGTTAAAAACAAACAAAAAAGCCACCAAAACACTGTAGTAGGACTTGGTCTGGTGATGAGCAGCATGGAAAAGGAGGTTAAGAACATGGATAAATTCCTGAGGAATTTGTGAAGTCTGACACTGCTTTGCCAGGGAGTCGTGATAGAAGACTTAGATTTGTGTTTTCTTGGCCTAAATGCAATAAATCTACCTGGTGGCACCAGATCCAGTCCAATGGAAAGCTGTTCAGAGAAGATGAATTCTCAAGCAGTGTACGGTTAGGAACTTTCAGGCAGGCCCAAACTCACACTGCCGGGAATTGAGTTGCACTTGGCAGTTGGAACGTTCTCTTGTTGCTCGCTCTTCTGCTGTCAGTTTTGTAGCATGAGATGTAAGGAAATGGAGAGAAACAGACGGTCCTGCCAGCGCGTGCTGGCAGCTGTGTGCTGCAGCAGTGTGTGTTCTTTGGCTTCTCTGGACAAAAAGACGACATAAGGTACGTGTGAGGTCATCCCGCGCTTCGTGACGCGGGGCGGTTTTCTGACCATCGGTGATGTGCGGTGGCTGTGCTGAGAAGGGCCCACGGCGCGTTCCTTCCATCGCACTCCTACCTGCTGTCCCTGCAGGGAGTGCCTGCGTTGTGCCATGGGTGATCTGGGACTCAGAAGTATGACGTGTTTGAGTTCTGTCCTGTGTGGCGCGAAGAAGCAGCCGTGTGCTTAAAGCGTGTGATCTCAGTGTAGTTTGGAAAGCAGCTGAAGGTTGAAGGGTGGGATTTCTTATGTTTAATTTTTCACAAATCTAAAATAGAAGCAGCTGTCTACTTTCAGCTGCTCTGTGAGTTGTGTTTTTGTAGGTTGAGGTCCATTAAAATGGGGGGAATATGCCTTAGTGTAAATATGCGCGTTTCTTTTACAAGTGGGTGCTGATTCTCAAGGTTAGTACCAGTGCTTTAATGAACACTGTGCTTGTTTATCTTGAGAAATACTAGGAATAAGTGGAATGAGGTATCAAAGACTTCTGTTACCCTTAGTTGTTCACAGGTGGGGGACGAGAGTACGTCCAGTGTTAGAAAATGACACAGCTGGATGTCATTGATTCTGAAACTGCCTACTTTTGTCCCTTCCTCGAGTCTTTGCTCTTGGGAAAGGGAACAGTGTTCTGTAGCTGCTCCCAACCTGGTTGGCCAACTGTATCACAGTACTGTTATTTTTCATACAGCACTCTGAAAAATAAGTTCAAGTTATAGGCATTGTAACATGATAAATGTCAGCACGTTGTGGAAATATCTGCTGTGGAGCTAAATGCAGGCTGAGCGAGGAGGCTGCCGGTCTTCCCAGATCAGCTGCTTTGGGAGCCGTGTTTTCCTCTCCAGACTGCAGGCCGCATTGTTCGCTATTTCAGGGCGATTCTCTCTGACTGCGCCCTTGGAATCTTGTTTCCACAGCAACGCGAAGCTGCTGACAAAACATCCCTTTTAAACTTCAAATGGGTCAGTTCTGAGTTGTAAACGTGGTGTCGGCCCGCAGCGCGTCATACCTCCATGTGCTGCAAGCAGCTGCAGGACAGCATCGGGCTGCTGACCCCGCAGTGCCAGCATGCAGCCGTGGGGCAGCGCGGGAGCAGAGGGGGCTGCCCGAGGAGGTGGTTGTTTGTCAGCATGTGTGTGAAGAAACAGCCCTCTGTGGGATGTGGCTGCGGCCAGGAGCTGGCTCCTTTCTCCCAGCAGCTGCGGCATGCTCTCACTTGTTCCAGCTCCGAAATGAAACGTGTGAAGAAAAGAAATGGGTGGGAGAGCATGTGGCAGCCACTGTGGTAGGAGCGGAGCTTTGGTGCTCGTCCCATTCTGCATGGTGAAAAGCTTCCCTGCCCTGGGAAGGGATTAATGCACGCCCGCTGCTCATCGCAATCTGTTTGCCCGGCTCCTGCGGCCAGAGGCAGCCCTGCCCTGGGGCGGGACCGCAGTGCTGGAGCTGTGCAGCCACAAAGGCCGGCTCAGAGCAGCGTGGCGCGGCTCCCTGGGCCATACGTGCTCATCTGTTTGCTTTGTGCTGCTGTGCGGGATGTTCTGTTTAGTCAAAACTTTGTCATATATTTACCTTAAATATATTACCTTAATACTGGGAATGATAAACGGTAGCACTAGGGCTTGTATTGATTTGTACAAGGTGTCTGGAAAGGATCTGGCTAATGGTGCTGCTGTAGGTTGTCACAGGATGGTAGCTGCAGCTTGAAATAGTAATAATGTGTATGCTGGAGTTGGGCTGCTGCGAAATCTATATTTAATTTTATCACGTTACAGATCAATAGCATTCACAGCTGTGGTTGCATCAGCTGGTGAAGCTGCACATCACGATGGGTATAAATCCTTCCTTTTGAATACCTAGTGCTGGTAACGAGATGTGCCATCATGGGAGTAACCCAGAGCCCGGTAGGGCCAGATGTGCAGCGGTGGGTGTATGTTAAGGGTTATAAGCTAGAATCTATGGACTGGCGCTTAGAAAGTTACCGGCATGGGAACTGGTATTCCCAGTTCGTGGATCTCTGGAAAGCCAGCAGGTTCTTGGCTGTGGGAGGCAGTGCTGGTTGGCTGCTTCAGTGAAAATACCAACACTTAGAAGATCCAGCAGAGCCTGGTTAGGCTGTGTGCAGTGGGACAGCACTTCAGAATGCGGATTATCTACATGTAGGACGTGCTTTGGGATGTGTATGTGAAGCCATTTCTTCTTGAACTGTAGAGGGAGCCCAGGCAATTGTTTGTCATAAAATTAGATCTCTAATTCTGGCTAAGGCTGATCGAGGTGAATCCTGTGTTAGGTGGTAAGTAAGCTGTTCATTAACTGCAGTGACTTTTTGCATTTAGAGGCTCGTTCCATTTCCTGTCGCTGCCGATGGCCTCCGAGCAGTGTGTTCTGTGCTCCTGATGGTGGAGGATTGTGAGGAGTAGGAGGGGCTGTGGGAAATGGTTGGGTCTGGCTTGCAAAGGACTCAGGTATCACTGCACACTAATATATGTCATGACATTACGTAGCGATTTCATAGGCTGAATATGGGTGTGACTGTAGCATGTGTGAGAGGGAGCACGTGACTTCAGTTCTGCTGAATTCAGTCTCATGGGTACCTTTCACGAATAGGGACCTGGTCTTCTGCATAAATTACAGGGAAGAGATTGAAGCTGTGAGTGGCCTAACCTCCTTTCTTCAGTGCCTTTTAATATCAGCATCTTCAGGGCCTTGGAGCAGCTGGCTCCAAGAAAGCACACACATCTGCACATCTGCACAGGGGCACAGAGCTTACAGCAGTATTTGTTTTGAGGGCTGTATGTAGCTCTGAGAATGGGAAACTGTGCGAACTCACCACGTCACTTCTGTGTGCCCGTACTATTTGAGATGCTCAGTACTGTGCACAAGCAGATGCATGGTTGGCTTCTTGCTCACAGCAAGTTGAGTAATCTGTTTCATAAGTTTAATCAAGTAACAAAAAAGCCAATGTTTGGGAAAAGTAAGAAGGGAAATAAATCCAGTGTGCCCATTAATATTCAACTAGGTGTGGTTTCACTCTCCTGAGCTGAGGGTTTGCAATGGGAACAGCAGTGCCTGCTTAGTTACAGTGGTGTGGTGAGGTCTGGTACGAACAGAAAGATGGCTGTGTGTGGAACGTGTGCTGCTGAGCAAATCGGTTGCATCTTTGCTGCAAACACTTTGCTTTTTTTCCACATGAATCATGAGCAAAATCACCCATCTTTTTTAATAATATACATGTTTTGTTAAGAGAATGTTTCAAGAGCTGTGTGTGAAACTAAGCTACAGGAGATCAAATAAAGGCATATTTATCTAGGCATACGTGATTGGTAGGTTTGGGTTCATTGTGGGGAGGTAGCATTTTGTTATTGTTTGGTCTGGGACTTGTGAGCTGCTGATGTGTTGGATGCACGTATGTACGACCAGCAGTTGTAATGCATACTCAGTGCATGGGATTTCAGAGCGCCTCGTGGAGCGCTGGAGTTCAGTGTTTCCAGAGGCATGTAACATTTGCACTTGGTCTGTGCTTATAGATGAGTTACAGGTCTAAGCAGGTCGAAGTGATTGTGGGGGGAAAAAGAAAGTAGAAGGGATGTTACTACATGTATACGAGCTGCACGAATTTACTGGCAGCATAAATTCTATATCATTTTTTACAGTAAAAGTGAGAAATGTAAATGTTTTTGCGTACTGAAGTTACAGTGCTGTCTCAAAAATGTGTTGTTGCACCATAAACATGGTTTGTGCTAGAAGGACCTTGGAGGAGCCAGGCAGCAGAGTTCCTTCCAGTTGTCCTCTTCTCATGGGTTTTCACGTTTCGCTCCGTCTCACCTGCCTCCAGGTGCAGCGTAAGGCCAAGAAGGAGCGTCCTGGGGTCTGGTGGTAAGAATTCTGCAGGATGAGAAGCGTGGTGAGCTGGCAGCATGGCTGTGTCTTCACGTGGAATGGCTGAGGCCAACAAATGTCTAAATACAGGCTTGAGAAGTAGTTTTTAAGAATTCTAAAGATTGCAGTAGTGAATGAGAAGAAATTTGAAAGAACAATAAATCTTTATATATTAAAAATCATGAACACATTTAAATTCTAATTATATTAAAAGCATATGGTAACGTAATTCAAGAGAAATTATTGTAATAATTGCCATTCATATAAACAAGACCTTAAAGAACATCCTAGAACAGCCTTGTAGCCAGTCGTAGCCTTTTCACTCAGTAATAACTCGGGGCTGTGGTTTGGAGATCTGTGCCCTCTGCAGAGCCTTGTTGCTGGGCTGGGGTGGTGACGTTCCTCATGTGGGCGGGCGTTCTGGGCAGGAGGCCCGAGCTCCTGTTCTGGTGTGGCTCTGAATGCTGCCCTGCGCTTCTCACCTCAGCGTGCTCTGAGCGCGGCCTCGGTGCGTTGGTTGCTGCAGGGCGCTGCTCCTGGCTTCTGCTTCGTGTGAGCATTTTGTTTTGTGGAACTCCGCTGTCTTTGGAATTGAAATGGGAGAGGCGTCTTCACAAGTTCCCCACTGCCTTGTTCATGGAGGTGCAGAAAATGCAGTTCAGTGAAGGAGTGAGGTGCGGTGTAGGATTCTGCTGCTTGAAAGGTGGCTTCTGAGAGCTTTTCCAAAGTGAATGGGCTAATCCAGGGTTAACCTCTTGTCTAAAATTTCTTCTTGGTCACAGTGGACAGGAATAGAGTCAGACTTACTTTCTGCACGGGGTGATGGAGGAGGTGGATGTGTCTGTCTTTGTTCAGGTACTTGGGACTCAACAGACTAAAAGTTGGCTGCCAAAGGTCATGACTTGTAGGTACCCAAATAAGTTGGAGAACAGAAAGGTATCGTTGTGCTGTCATCGAATTAAAAGATACTTGCTACTGTCTCCTTCATTTGATAAAAGTAAATGCAAAAACAAGTGGGCAGTCCTTGCGTTCGGCGCGGTTAACGTTCCTGCTTTCTGAACTGAATGAGTGAATTGTGACTTTTAACACGTGTTATTGGTTCTGTTCTAGTTCTGCCTACGACAACGTCAACAAAGTTCGAGTTGCTATAAAGAAAATCAGTCCTTTTGAGCATCAGACGTACTGCCAGAGAACTCTGAGAGAGATCAAGATCTTACTGCGCTTCAGGCATGAGAATATTATCGGAATAAATGATATTATCAGAGCTCCAACTATTGAACAAATGAAAGACGTGTATCCTTTCAAAGTCTGTTATGCTTAGTGATTGATACCTCCTTCTCTGTTTTCATTAGATCCCTCTTTTCATCCTTATCCGTACTCAATTTTAATGGCAGCTGGCTTTTATTATTTTAAACTGGAATGGAAGTTCCTAGTATCTGGTGGATTTGTAGATGCAGGTGGATAGGTTTGGTTCCTGGATAAGTGTGAGTTTTGTTTGCTTTTTTTCCACATTTGAAAAAAATTCCAAGGCAAAGAACTCAATCTGCATTTAGTCCAGTCAGTCTCTGAACTGCAGTCTCTATGCAGAACCTTTGGTACAGCTATCAGACTGCTTCGAGGAGAAAATGGAGTGGCAAAGCTCTGCTGTAACTGTCTAAGATTTTCCTAAAGAATGGAAAGGATACATTTGGGGGAGGGAATAAATGAGGCCAAACATCCCTCCACCCTCACTCTAGTCTTGCAGTGCTTCTAGCATATATGAAGTCTGAAACTACACATGAGCTGGTAGTGTGTACTCATTGTTGGCTTCATGTGTATATCCAACATACCAAGGCTGTGAGGCTGTGCCCGTGATGCCAACCTTAGTTTGGAGCCAACTTGCATCATTTCACTAAGTCTGTACATATTGTTTCCTGCTGGCTTCCCAGATTTTCACAGATGTCTGCCTGTTTAAAAGCATAAGGCATCGAGTTGAATCTGGGTCAGATGTTCTCACTTCATTAATTAGCAGTGTGCTCTTTGAGTTCAGTCTTCCGTGGGATTCTGAGGTTGCATTTCTGTGGCCACTGGTTGCCGTAGGTGCGTGCTCTTAAAAAAACGTCCTGGTTGTGTGGTGTGATCTGAGCATGCAAAGGAAGGGGTGGAAATGCCCAGCTGAAATGGCAGTAGTGGTGGTTGGTGTTTGGGGTTGTGGGCTTGTTAGGCTATTTTGGTGGAAAACGGTCATGGAACTGCACCCCAAGAGTTCTGGAGCTGAGCTGAATTAAAGGAAAGGAAATGTTCGGCTCAATTCGTTTTTGTCAAAGCAGAATAAAACCTTTTATGTTAATTTCAGTCTTGGCAAAGAATAATGTGATGGAAGATACTAGAATTTAATTTGAGCACAAATAGTCCTTTGCTTACCAATATAGCATGATAAACGTGTAGTAAAGGAGAACGTTTTGGAAGTGGCAGAGACAGATCAGAAGTGATTGGATTTTCCACCTTGAAGCTTTTGTGCAGCAGGAAGCTAATATCTCAGCTTATTACTCATGAAATGAAGACAAGTTGTATTTCTTGGCAGGCAGGATAGAAAGCTCGTCACTGTAAGATTCCAATGAAGATCAGACTCTAATATAAGGAAATAGGTTGATTATTGTGAGGGGACCGCATGCTGGTGCCTCTTAATTCTCTAAGGGTCTCTGTCATGTATCAGGATTGATTTGATTCAAAGTCTGTAAAGCAAGAAGCAACCAACCAAGTATTTCCAATTGTTGTGAAGCAAATAAAAGAAAAAAATTGTTTTAGAAGTTTCCTTTGGTACTGTATGTTGGTATCTGACGTGCCACCAGCTTTGTTTTGCTGCCTTACATCTGATGCCTTACAGATACATTGTGCAAGACCTTATGGAAACAGATCTTTACAAGCTCTTAAAGACTCAACACCTCAGCAACGACCACATTTGTTATTTCCTTTACCAGATTCTGAGAGGGTTAAAATATATCCATTCAGCCAATGTGCTCCATCGTGACCTCAAACCTTCAAATTTGCTGCTCAATACCACTTGTGATCTCAAGGTTAGTGGAAACTTCCTAAAAATGTTGCTCCTGTGGTGGTCTTCAACTATATAATCTGCTATAACTGAACAACTATGAATGTGAGAGTGTTATTGGGGATTAATGTGATTTTTTTTGTGGAAAGGTTGCCAAATCATTATTAATTTTGATAAAATAATGGTTAATGTTGGAGAGCTCTGTGCTCTGTTATACTGTTCTAATGAATGCATCGCTGTTTCCATCTGGAGGCTGACTTTGAAACAGCCTCTTTAAGAGCTGGTGAAAATACCAGCCTGAAACACAGTTGTGTTTACTTGGAAGGTAAACTGACAACTGTGTGTATTTCAAGTCTTGAATCCCTGCATTAAAACTGTTAATCATTCTGAGTTGGAAAAGAACTTTATAATAGCAGACAACCAAAATGATGTGTGAAAGTCAGTGATTGGAAGCAGAGCAATCAACCGGGGAGAGAGCATTGCTGATTTCCGTTTTCAGTCACGGCTCTGTGCGAGTTAATGCTGCAGGTCGATGGTCTGAGAGCTGTTACCGTTCTTGGAAAGTGTTACCTTGGTGTGTAGTGACATTCAGAAAAGCAAACCAGGTGTGAGGAGTAAGAGCAGAAATAAAGAACAGAACAGAAAACACACCTTGCTGTAACTTTCTGCTCTTGTGTGACTGTAACTGTCACGCTTCTCCCTGTGATGCTCTTCTAAAAGGAGGTGACCAGGATTGCAGGGTGCTCCTACCCAAATGAGGAGGATCTGTGTTTAGCCTATGTTTTCCCATCTGGAAGATACTGCTTGAGTAAAGAATGAATACAAGAGAACGGATAAGATTCTTAGTGGCAAGGAGAGGTAGAGAACTATTGCTGTCCTTACCTATTGAAAATAAAAGGTGGATGGGGCAAATGAAAGGAGCAGCTGACAGTGAATGGATGTAGTAGTTAATGTTCAGCTTTTTTAAGGTGTGCAAATTGGTACCACAGGGTAGATATTAAGGTAGTGTGACTTAAACACCAAGCAGGTTACCAGAAGAAAAAGCTTTTGAATGCTACCTCTGGTTTAGAATTCCATGGTGGCAAGTGCATGGAAATGAGAGACTCGCAGAGAGCCATGGGAGCATTTCCTCATGCACGTCGGGTGCTGCCGAGAATTTGCTGTTGGCTACTGATGGAATGAGATAGGCGTTTGCATGGCTTTGATCTGATGTGGTACAACTCTTCTGTTACGTGCTGTCCTCCCCCTAATTACACTGATTTTTTACAGTGGCTCTAACGCACTAATTAAACACAATAGCAACAACTGACCCTCTGCAGAATGGCTGCTGGCCATACGAGTTTGTCAGAATTCCAAGAAAAATCTTTGCTGCTTAAATGCTTTGTATGCTGGTCCATTCTAAATACTGATCACTCTATTGGTTTGCTCTGTATTCCCACTGCTCCTTGTCTGCCTTTCCCAATGTTTCCTGCTGGACAAGCCGCTCTACCTCTTGCCATGGGACTTCAGCAGCTGTTGTCACATCAGAGTCCCTCACGGCATTAACCCCTTCAAAGAAATGGAGTAGAATCTGTAGTAGAAGCAGGAAAGAACAGTTTGAGCGTAGCTGTGTGTGTGCAGTTAAAGAAAGAAGTGTTTTAAGACAAGATGCTCATAAGAAGTAAATGGAGTTTGCTGGGTGTCAGAGTATGAGCTCAGTAAATACTGCTCTGATTTCTTTCTTGGGTATTAAAAAGAGCATGTCTCTGCAACGAGTGCTTTCCTAGTGCAGGATATGGTAGTCTGTATGACAGAGCAAACGCTTTCTCTTAACCTAAAGGGAGCTGTGGTGTCGTGTTGTTACCACATCTGAAGTGTAAGCAGTGGAATTGAGAAGAAAGTCAGTGTTGGCGTGTTGGGCCTTGTCTGGTGAGCACTGACC
The DNA here is from genome assembly GCA_016647715.1 of Pavo muticus. Classification (NCBI taxonomy): domain Eukaryota; kingdom Metazoa; phylum Chordata; class Aves; order Galliformes; family Phasianidae; genus Pavo; species Pavo muticus. Next base: position 534,761 of record JACDJE010000080.1, read on the forward strand.
TGTGCTGGCTTGTTTCTTCCAGGGCTGTTCTGCCAGTCTGTGTTGTGCACACGCGCGTGCTTACACAGCGATCCTTGCGCTTAAATTCACAACAGTGTCCCGTGAAAGTGAGCAGCTTTAAGTCGTGCTTTCAGGGAACGGAAATAGAAATGTTGTTCCTCTTCAGCGTTAACACTGTTAATTTCTCTGTGATGGCACCGTGACAGCTGCTGTGCTTCTTCCTTCACGTTTCCAGTTTTCTTACTTTCTCTTTGGAGGAGGGACAGTAAATGGCTTTGAAAGCCATGGAGCCTCCTTATCAGAGCGTAGTTAAAAACGCTTTCTCCTTTCTGCCCTTCTCACCTGTGTACATCAGAGATGATTTTTTTCATGATTAGATAAAATTGTTTTCCTGGCATAGGATTGAGAAATGTTCTCTTGTGGGTTTTTGTGCTCATGCTTCCTTCAGCAGCCTGTGATCTCTCCAGTACTCCGTTGTCTCATGATGGCTTTTTGCAGAGGTGCACTGTTGGGATGGTACTTTCTGTAAGATGGAGTTTTGGACCGTGCTTCAGATGTGTTGGTCACTCATTCTTTCTGTTGTTGGAGAAGCTCCATCTCTTCATTCTTTGGTAAAATTTGAACCAGTTGGAGCAGTTTGCTTTGCCACCTTCCTGGCAGATACAATGTTAAATGAGCCTATAGCAGAGCATAAACTGTATGCCAGAAATGTTTTCCCTCGAGCTCTTCAGACTACTTATTCTCCTTGAGCCCTGTTTGGGGCCCTATCCAAATAGCCTTTTTGTATTTGAGTTCCAAATATTTTTTCCAACCTTTGTGAAATAATTTATTTCTGGAAATACGTGCTGGCAGCACAGTCCTTGTGAGTGTTACATCGTAGGTGAGGTGGCAGAGTAATATTGCAGCACGGGGAGCTGTATGTATGTGTGCCTAATATACTTGCTCCTTTTTTTTCTTCTTGATTTAAAACCAGATCTGTGACTTCGGACTGGCTCGTGTTGCAGATCCAGACCATGATCACACAGGATTTCTGACGGAGTATGTGGCCACACGTTGGTACAGGGCTCCTGAAATCATGCTGAATTCTAAGGTAAGAGCTGCAGTGTGCTGCTGTGGTGCTTCTATTGCTGATTATTCACTTGGCAGCGCCAGATTTTCCTCCCTTCTCCTGCCCCCTCTGGATTGTTTGGTTTTTTTTTTTTTACAATTGGAGCACGTGCATAATCTTGAGGGAACAGAGAAATGGATTTACAACATAGCTGCTGGTTTGTGGTAACTTTGGGATCCCAAATACAGTTGTTGGATTTACAGCTGAGTAAAGACGTGCTTGAGTCCCCATATGCCTCATCTCTTGCCATTCACGAGACTTTATTCTGTCAGATGCTGTCTTTTGTAGAGCAGGACAGAAATGCCGGTAATGAGGGCACTTTGGTGTATTCAAGAAGGTTTGCAAGTGTTGCCTTAGTGTTAATCTTGAAATCTTCGTTTAGATTTAGAATGTATAACGAGGGCGAGTCTTATTTTGAAGGCACGTGGTCTTTGCTGTATGTCAATCCTAAATGCATTCTTGAGGTCTTAATCAAATCACCTCTTTATTTTTTTTATACTTGGAATTATTCTTACATTCTTCTACGCCTTTGTTAAAGTCAATCTGTTTTCTGTACGATGCAGTGGGTAACCTCCATAGCCTCTGCAGTAGTTACCACAGCTGTACACCTGGTAGTGTCACTGTGTGGCAGCTCTCTGTATTCTGTGTTCCTCAAAGACTTTGTAGGAAAACTGCTTCACTGGTTGTTCAGTTTGATTTTTTTTTCTTTTTTTTTGCAGCAATGTGCACATAGAAAATAATTAATTGTCTGCTTAGTTGGGTTTTTAGGCTCCTTATATTTTAAACTTCCATTGAGGCTGTAAGCATAGGGCAGCTTACCCTTATTTCTGGATATCTGCATATATTGATCAGCAGCTTTTACAAGAAGATATCTTGTGTGTTCCTAGCAGGTGCACAGTGTGATGCTCTGGTCAGTGGCCTGGTTTCTTTCAGAACTGCTGTGCAGCAAACAAACGGGCAGTGACCGGATGCGGTGCTGAGCGGGCGCTGGGCTCAGCAGTCGCTTGCTTTTGTGCAAGCTCCTTGCTGGTGGGAGGGGGAGCAGCAGGCAGCAGGCCACGGCAGGTTAAGGCGAGGGCGTTTGTGAGGCCAGTGGTTCTTGAGGTAGAGGTGCCCACGTGTTACCCAGGCACTAGAGTAGATACATAAGAAAAGGCTTTGAATCCAAAGTGTACAACGCACGTTATGCACCTGAAGATATTGTTTGTTCCATTCTTCCCATCACAGCGTCGGGCCTTCTCACATCAGCTTTACTTCTTACTTTCCTGCCGTGTTCACAGATCAGCTAACCAACAGCCTGTGTTGCCCTTTCACCCCCTTGGCGATGAAGGTTTCTTACTGACCTGTGTAGAGCTGTGGCTTTTCCCGCTGCTCCCGTGCTCAGCGTAATGTTGGGCACTGCAGCAACCTGACACTCTAAACTTCTAAGAGTCCAAGTTAGTGTAAGGCCTGTTAATGAAATTTGTTGATGTAAATTGGCTATAGAATTAGGGAGCCTCACAAATGTACAATTGGTCATATGTACAGCTAACCTTACTGAATCCCTTTGGAAAAGCGTGCCTTGCGTATCTCAGGTTTTGCTACTCAGTTCTGTAGTTCTGACTTATTGCATTATGTACCAGAAAAATTGCACAGCATGAACAGGAACGACACATTTAAACAATTATTTCAGTGCATTTGTACTAAAGCAATGTGTTACTGCAGTTATGCAAAAATGTATTTGAATAAAAGTGGTGGATTTTTGTTTTGCTGTACTTGCAGGGTTACACCAAGTCTATTGACATCTGGTCAGTAGGCTGCATTCTGGCAGAGATGCTCTCCAACAGACCCATCTTTCCAGGAAAACACTACCTTGACCAACTTAACCATATCCTTGGTAAGTTCTACGTAGTAATGTAGAATTCCTCATCCATCCACTTCTCTGCATCTCTTCTACCAGATGGACCAATCTGGGTCACCTATTTTTTTTCCTTTAATCTTGTAGTTCCTTTAGTCTGTATGTAGCCCTTTAGTCTAATCCATGGTAACGTACGTGTGGATTGTCTTCAAGAATGTAAATTTAAGGCTCTGTAGGTGCATTTTGTCTTCCCTGTAGTTATTTCTGTAGTGATTTATGTAGTAAATCATTGATTTGAGGGGTGGCTGCAGGATGCTTATTAATTATATCAGCAGAGATGTTTTAGAACAATTGATAAAGAAGCTCGCGTACCAAAATGTCTGAGTCCATTTTTAAGAGTTTCTGTAGGTAAACTTATATCAATTGGGTCTTATCAACAAACTGCTGCTAATTGGGAAACTCAAATGCATTTGTTTGTTTATGAGAAAAAACACATAGCACAACACCTCGTTAGTAAGGGCTTCTGAACGTTCTGTGCTATTCCCTGCCCTTAGAACACGTGGTGTGGGTTCTTCTTTGCAGTTTTGATGTTGGCTTTTAGGAGACGTGATGTGATTGCTGTGATGTGACTTTCGTAGGACTGCAGCACTGTTTGTGTTTTTATTTTTATAGGTATACTTGGATCCCCTTCCCAAGAAGATTTGAATTGTATAATAAATTTAAAAGCCAGAAACTATTTGCTTTCCCTACCACACAAAAATAAGGTACCATGGAACAGGCTGTTTCCCAATGCTGACCCCAAAGGTATTTTATGCTCTATTACATTGTATCAGATTTTCAGAAATGGAAATGAGCACCAAAATCAGTGGCAGGATGGGATTTTTTTTTTTAGAACCACCTTAAGAATTTATTTGAATTGGAGTTGGAACATCGGGGTGCCTTAGAACACCTGTATCAGTCAGATGTGAGATCATAAACCAGCATGAAACTCCTGTCTCATTCTTAGACAAGTCGAACATTGTGTTATGGTCTTTAACTTCTCCGTAAAGGATGGGAATCCCAGCTGTTGTTGTCTTAGAAAGTGTAGTTCATTCAGATGCTCAGCGTTGCCATTGGAGGCTTACAGTTTGTTTTGTTGTATATCTGATGCTTCCTTCTAGCTCCTACTTTGTGTAGTAGAAGGGTTGCTGTATGCACAGCACAGCTCTCGTATTGCTCTGACACAATTCGTGTCACCTGAGCTTTTTGAACTGATAAAATAATTCGCTTTCAGTGCATATGATCAGGTACTGAAATGTCACGAAAGCTGATTTCTTCAGCTGAAACAGTGGAGCTGATCATCCCTACTGAGGGAAGCAGCAGTGATTTATTCTGTTCTTGTAACTGTGCTCGTCAGCGTGAGAAATTTTTACTGGGGTTTTTGACAGCTTAAATGGCAGCGATGCTGATGTGCTTAGCTGCTGGGGAACGTGCAGTCAGTGTGGCTTCCTAACGCCTTTCCAGCTAAATCTTCAGAGCAGCTTTAACAGAGCAGGTTTTCAGAAAGCTCCTTGCCATCATTTCAGTGAGAAGCAGTGTGCACATCTTTGGCTGGGGAAAGCAAGGGGGTTCCTGGGTCTGTCAGAATTTAATGAAAGTACTTCATTGTTATGCAAGCTTTGCAACTTAATTATGAAGTTGTCATGAAGTGCCCTGGTTAATTTCTGTATCTTCTGCAATGCTTTGTATCCGTCCAGGCCTTACCCTGATACAAAGCTAGAACTGCCACGGTGCAGTAATAAACCCACAGTTAAGTTTAATAATGTGATAATAAGAGAAAACGAAGTGGAAGCCAATGATTTCACAGATATCTGTGCACTTCTTGCTTCTGTCATCATCATTCACCATTTCCAAGAAAAGGACAATATGGTAACGATCAAAGCCACTAACAGCTGCACTAACTCTGACTGGTAACGCTTGTCCAGAATTTGATCAGAGCTCAGACTGTGCCTTGCAGAGCCTTCGCATTCTCTGTGGGTTCTTTACAAGTGGTCTTGAACAAATTCCGCAGACACGAACGTACTGGCGTTATTCTCTGGAGGGTGCCTTCTGAGCTGCTGGCTGTGCTTGTGGCTGTGTGCTGTGACTGTGGTAGCTTGGCGTTCTTCTCAAAACAAAGTATTCTTGATTGCTTCATTTCAGACAAAGTTTATCTTGTTTTGGATCTTTATGCCAAATTTGAGCGAGGAAGGAAATCTTACTTAATTTCTGCTGGTGTTGAATGTAGATTGCTCCGTAGGCTTCTATGCATTTCTTCCCTTGACGTTCATTCTGACGCTGCAGGGCCTTCTAAATGGAATGTAGAATTACAGATTACAGAATGGAATTCTGTACTTGTTCTTAAAACGTACCAGAGCGGGCCAAAGCGAACTGTAACTGAGGGATGCTGATAAGGTGGGCAGAAAAAGAAGAGCTGCCCAACTCAGAGGAAGCGTTTTGCTGCTTCTGTTGCTGCTACTGCTGTAAATGAACATTAGCACAGAACTTAGGGAAGCATGTCCTTCGTATGCAATATCAGTAGCATTTATTGTACTTTGCTGTTTGGAGTGTGTATTAAGCTCTTGTCTGCTTGTTTTTTCATCTTAGCACTTGATTTGTTGGATAAAATGCTGACCTTTAATCCTCATAAGCGAATTGAAGTGGAACAAGCTTTAGCCCATCCATATCTGGAACAGTATTACGATCCAAGTGATGAGGTAAAAACATTGCTACAATGTACATGTTGTAGATTAAATGATACAACGTGTTATTTCCTTCATTACTTTATGGACAATGTTTCTGCTTGTGGAGTGGAGTTGAAGGGTGGATGATACCATTTTCCCAGTGGTTAGAAACGTATTCACATGGCACTGTTTGTAATTGCTGTACCTGCAGGAGGCAGGGTGTGCGTTCTGCTTCCCAGTGGAAATTCAGAACAGTATTTCGAGCCTTGACAACACCCGAAGTGTTCCACATTGAGACAAGCAGAAAGCAGTTGAAGAGCTGCTTGTGCTCTCTACATCTGAAAATAATGCTCCTTCTTTTTAGACATCTTTCAAGAAATTTTAATCTTTTGTTGCAATGTTTAGACTTTGCAACTCTTCTAAGTAGTGTATTACAGCTTATGTCACAGACCTAACACGATAAGAAGGTAGCCATTCTCTTGCTCTTTACAAGCAGTAACTTACAGTAAGTGGCCCTTATAGACTGAGAAGTCTTGCTTGTATTTAGAGATATAAAGCAGTTGCTTAAATGTTTAATAATAATAAGAGGAAAAAAATCAGTCTGATTAACTTCAATCCTTGAAATTAACGTCCTGCTTTTATTTTGTATTTCTTGATCCAGTGCTACATTTTGGAGGCACAACACAAAAATAAATATATGCTAAGGAGTACTGTTCTGAAAATGGAATTTCTCAGTTCACTGTGGTTTTGTTTCATAATGGCTGAGACGAGGCAGGAGAGGTAACAGAACTTGCCATTGCGCTGTGCTTTAAAAGCACCCAAAACTGAGCTTACTGGAGTTGATATAATACTGGTGGGATTTCAGGTTACTTGAGAGGGAGGGGAGGAGGAAAAATGCTGGTTTTCCTTGAGGGATTTATTCTGAGCAATCCGACGTTCCAGATCCTTTTTGTTCAGGTAGTTCTGAGATATGAGCTGTTGTCAAATATTACAGTTTGCTTTACATTTCACTGTGATTTGATTTAAACATTTTTAAACTACTATATGAAGCATATAAGGAACTAATTGAATGAGTTGTTCCTCATAGCCTGCAAAATGCTGCATGTTTCTGTGAACACACCTTCAAATGTTTTGTCCCATTCAGGATCTCCGTTAATGTCAACAGAACAATAGCAGTTTGAAACAGATGAATTACCACCTTTTTTCTTTAATTTTATCAAGCCTGTAGCTGAAGCGCCCTTCAAGTTTGATATGGAATTGGATGACTTGCCGAAGGAAAAGCTGAAAGAACTGATTTTTGAGGAAACTGCTAGATTCCAGCCAGGATATCGATCTTAAATTGTGCATAGGTAAAGTTACAGCAGTAAGAAACCATTTGGGCCGAAGAATTGTGGAACTCAGTGGTTACTGCCAGTGAGATGGGTGGCTGGTGATGTCCGCTGACTTGTAACTGGCTGCTGAAGGGCATCTTTCTGCTTGTTCGATTGACCTCAGTCCCGCTCTCTTACTGAAGAAATGAGTATAGCTTGCAGTGCTGACCTGTCTGCAGGGAGTCCGGGCAATTGTCTTGAGGTGTTTGCCCAGCTCTCAGGTTGCATTTGAGGAATAAGGGTTACATTTGATTTTATTCTCAGAATCAAAGCGATGAGAACACTTCTGAAAAGCAAATCTTAAAACCAGAAGCACAACTTTTCAAGGGGTCAGCGATCTTCATAGAAGATACCAGAGTATTTTATCATGTGGCTTCAGATGCTCTTTAAAATCTCTTCCTTAAATTTAACGTGCAGAGGAGAAATCTCTTAAACTACTCTAAAAAAAAAAAAAACCCCAAAACCTCAAAACTGTAAATCTTCAGTGAGACTTCAATTTTAAGCACCTCTGAGATAATTGTATGAGTAATTAACTGTGTAGCTATTCATAAATCAGTCATGATTACATGTGCTAGTCCTTTGAAGATCTAAACGTGCTTAATTTGAATTTGCTGATACTCGCTGCCTGTGTTTTGTTTGAAATCAATTAAGTTGTCTTCACACGCCATGAGGCTTGCAGCTCTCAGCAGTTTCATACAAAATTGGTCAAATAATTAGCAGTATATTTTCTCTAATACTTGTGGAATGGATGTTTTTAAGTATCTCAGCTTTGTAACTGGACAAGGCACTAAAAATGCAGAGACAACTGCCTGATGTAGGTTTTGCCTGTTTTGCCCTGTTTCTGTGGCAGTGTGGCAATGTGGAAAAAACCAGTTCTTCAGATAACCAAATAATGTAGGTCACTCGTTTGGAGAAAGGTAGAAACAGGAAATTGTTTTAAGGCAATGTGAAAGTTTCCGTCACTGAAATGTCTGCTTCTCTTTTTTTGTAGGACAAGGACTTAAAGGACTGGGCATGCTCAAACGTTGCTGTTCCTCTTCCCAGTTCTTTATTGTTGGTCATGTCTTGTGGCCTCTCTCAGCTTATCCACTAACTCCTTTGAGCCATTCAGGAGGGCAGTTCCTGGTAGTTTTGGCTTTTCATGCTTTCAATGAATCTTTTAAGCCTGAAGAATTGTAATTGACACTCCTATGCGTAATGCCCATTGTTGACCTGTTGCAGTACTGTACTGTAAGTGCACCTACTGCCGGCCGTGTTTTAACTGCTTGCTTTCTGGTTTGAGAGATGCAGTGGTTCCTTTCACTCCTGGATTAATATCCAAGAAGATAATTCATTAACTGATGCGAAGTTTACACCATGAACTGTTTTTCTGACTTTACTGAAGTCGCTGGCATTTTTTTTAGAAAAGCTACTATTCAGGGCACTTTAAGTCAGTGACATCCCAGATTTTTTTTGCACTTCCTTTTTAAATAGAAATGGTTAGCATCCAGTGAGTGGGGTTTTACCATTATGCTCTGGATTACAGCATAAGTCGTGTTCGTGTTAATCTTGCTTATGCACTTGTTTGGGTGTCCTGTGCTGCACATATAGGTATTCTATACAGTGTAATAGCCACATAGGAACCCACCTTAATTGAATTCATCTAAGAAACATTTTACCATGCATTGACAAAATTTGTACCTTTTTTTCCCCGCCTTTTTCAAAAGAGATCATCTTAAGTTTAACCAGCTGGGAGGGGTAGTACTTCCAAAGTTCATACCTCGTGGTCGTGTTTGTAAGGCTTGTGCAAAGAGAATGAGTGGCAGCTTGCCATCTTATTTATCCCTGTGTGATGGGAGATTAACAAAACAGAATGGCACGATGACCTAATGGTGAATGCTTTTCTTTGTGGAAGGCATCCGAATGTGGTAAGCGAGAAACCAAAATGTGATGTTAATAAACTCAGTCTGCATACTTCATACCAATGAAATGCTTCAAATGAGGATTGGTGGTTTCACATTTGAATCTAATCACTGACATTCAGAATTCTCGCAGAGAGGAACACTGCATCTTTAAATGAGAAAGTTTGAATTTCCTTTTGCTCCTACAGCATGTCAGCATCTCAAGTTCATTTCTTGCAACCTACACTATGGTGATTTGTAATCAAGCCTCCATGAGCTCGTGACATAAAGTACTGTTCTGTTGTCAAGTACTATCAAACTTTTCTGATAATGCTGAGTTAGGACAACCAAACAAAGCTAGCACTAAATAACGTTTAAAATTGTATACCTTTTAATGATCTTTTCAAGTATTTGTTACTGAAATTGTATAATGTGGAGTTTACTAGGTGTTATGTTCCAGTGCAGTGCCTCCTTTTCTTTCCCCACTGCTCTCTGTGGTGAGAAATTTGCCTTGTTTAAAATGATTACTGTGCCCTCGCATGACTGTTAAAGCTTTCTGTGCAAAGATGATTGTTTAAGTGCCACATGCCTATGATTGAGAGAAAAAATCTATTGTTACCTCTGAGTTGTGTTCAACTGAAATGCTATTCAACAAATAACTTAGGAAAATAGTTCTATTTTTAGCTTTTCATATCTCTGCTGTCTTCTCAATTTATTTGGCAGCAGTGAAGAATGGATTGTATAGACTGCTTGCTAATATGAACAAAATGCACTTGTAATTCCTGGAAATAAATTTAAATCTTATATCTTCACATTAACATAAAGAATTAGTTTTTGGTTTCCTCTTGGGTAATGTGTTTGAATGGAAATCAGATTCAGTTGCTACTGCAGTATTACAAGGATGCTTGCTGGCTAATGAATCCAGGCTTCCTCATTCCACCTGGTCTGCTTTTCAAAACAAAGAAAGCCATTAACTTAGATTTCAATAGCAAGGGTGCTTACAAGATTCCATTTCAGATTTTTTCTTCGAGTTTGAGTCTTAGTCTACCAAAACTAATTCTTAATAAGCAAGGGTTCATTTTAAGGGGCATTTTCAGTTAGGAAGTTCCTGTGGTACATCCGTCTCTATTGTGCGCAACATGAGGAGCGTGGTCAGGACACTGCACGAGCGATCACTGGACTGTGATACGGAACCTATGCTGAGAAACATTTCTGTGGAAATTATGCACTTGACTGTTGATACTTGTGTAGAAATTTCTTCTGACGTTTCTGCACATCTCTACCAAAATGCTTTCTTCACAGTTTTGAGAAGCTGATATATTTCTAGAGTCTCTGCTACTTGTACCATCGTCATCATTGCAGGAGTCATGGTTGGGAAGATGACTGTTACTGAAATTAGTTCATAACACCTCAGTCTGAATTTATTAAGGAAGAATTTTGGCAGCTTATTTCATCCTTTTCCCGGTTCTTTTTTTAATACTTTAATTTTGGGTTTCTGGAGAGGGGTAAACTTACCCTTGCAGTCTGTCTCTCAGAATGACAAGCCAAGGGTTAGCTTTACCTAACGTGTGGTGCTTTCAGGCTTTCTTCCTTGGCTGTCCTTCCTGAACCAAATTGGCGTCCACCGGTACCAATTACTGCATCCATCGGTCTTCTGCTGAACGCAGTAAACGTTGTTAAGCTGAATTTGTTATATTGTCAAGTGCAGAAGCATGACTTTTTCTTGTGTCAGATATTGAAAATGTTTAACAGAAGGTGCCTATAACACTGCTAGGTCGGTTATTGCTCCATTTTACTTTTTTTTCCTCTCCTTTATCTAGCTTTTGTATGTGTAGAGCAGAGACCCGGAACTTGTGATTGAAGTAATATATATTTCATGGTAAAGGTGTTCTGGGAAAAAGGGATGTAAACAGTTGACTGTCTAAACATTCCAACTGTGTTGCGGAAGAAAAACAGGCGAACTAAACTTCTCTTGAACGCGTTGGCAAAGAAAGCATCTTGTTCTGCTATCCTGACTGTCCCCAGAACCTCCCTCCTCACTGTCAAGCACACGCCACGTCTGAGGCGCGCAGCGCTCTGCGCGGGCTGGGCAGCGTGCTGCACTGTCAGCTTGCAGCAGCAGCAGATGGTGACGTGGCTCAGCAGTGGCCAGATGAAACCCAAGGAGTTCAACGTGGTTTTTCTTGCAGAATGGGGAAAAAGAAAAACTCGTTGCTGCCCATTGTAATACGCCAGGATATATTTATACCATGTCAAAGTTGTTTGCCGAGCAACCGTACTATAGATTTAAACTTTATTAATATATATTTGCTTATGTTAGTGTAGTTTATATAGTCCTTGGTTATTGATGAATTTGTGTTGTTACAGCACAGTGATATGGTATAAATATAGGTCTGTACACACAACATCCTCATGAATTTGGTCCCTTGCATAGTACTTTTATATTTGTACAGCGACGTCTTCAAGCTATCCCAGATTTTAGGGGAAGTATTTTTGTAAATGCAGTGGTTTAAACAAAAAATCCAGACAGTCCTTTTACTAAGTTTTAAATGCGTTTGTGGTTCAAAATGGTTTAGTTAACGACTGAAATCAAGACACTAAATTAGTGAAAAGTGCACATTAGTAAAGTGAAGCATACCATGGTTTTCTGTAGCATGTGCTGTGGTCAGGCTAGGTGAAACATTGGACGAAATGCAAAAGTTGGACTGCTTTGTAAATCTAGAACAAATGTCTAAAGGTTGCGGCTGGAATACTACTATTGTTGCCTTTTCTTGTGTTGTATCAGTGTAGAGCACTCTTAAATACTCAAACTGCTTTGTCTTTGCTTTGTACTGTTGGTGCCTTCTTAGTCACGTACCCCACACGTCCTGCATAGCTAATTCAGTTAATGGTAAGTTTAAAATAAAATAAAGGAAGATTTTATATTAAAAAAAAAAAAAACTTTAAAACTTCATTTTCTGTATGTTCTTATTCATTGTAACAATTAAACATTTATATTGTGACAGATCTGTGATTTGGTTAATCTGTATAGATCAGTTGTAAGTAGCAAAGGTTTATATTTCGTCTTATTCTTTTAATGTTGTAAACGTGTGTGATTTTCTTCTTTAAATCAGGTAACTTAATGTTCTGTTTGGTTTTTGGCATCTGAATCTTGTAAAAACAAATGCAAAGAAAATCATTAAATTGTGTCCCTGTATTACCAACTCAGCATAGTACTGTGCATATATAGAATGACTGAAATTTTGCTTTAAAGTGACCTGCTGTTCTGTGAGCCATGAGCGCGCTGATGGCTATTACACAGCGAGCCCAAAAACGAGCCGCCTGAACGGAGCAGTGCCAGGCAGCCTGCGTTCATGTTTTTGAATACACAAGTGCGTCTGTTTCAGTGCATGAGCATACCAGTTGGAAATTAGAGCCATCCAAAACATTGCAGGTGAAGTTTATAGACGGGCAGAAGTGTTCTATCTTTGTGGCAAGAAAGTTATGAAATCGACATTGTGATCTATTGGGCACAGAGGTGGTTTTGGCTCGCTCAGTATTAATACAGCTGCAGCCCACTTCCCAGGAAATTTTGCAGAGAATTACTGGAGCAGTTCTTGGAGACCAAATGTTTTCATTTTGATACGAAAAAGGTTCTTTTCAGGCCGAGGTTTGAAGCACTCTGGCTCTGGGAGCAGTGCACTCATACATCGTTGTAATGGCATTTTTATGAGTATTTTTTTGGTCTGAAATCCAGCTATGCCAAAGAACTGAGAAAAGGTATAATTGGACCATGGCAGCTAGAAACTTCTGTAATTAGTATGACAGCGTAAAAAACGTGACCTGAAACTAACGGGTGCTTGTCAGTAACTAACAGGTCTGTAACAGCTCTAACAACTGGCTCGTTAAAGTTCATCTCTCCATCCCCTCTCTGGTCTTCACAGCAGTATGCATTTTTTTCCAGAATATTAAGAGTTAATTTTGCCATATATACAGTTGTGCATGTTACTTTTTCATTGACTATAGCTGCCTTTGTCTTCCTCTCTTCCCCCTAGCAGCACGCTGTATTGCAGCATGTGTTTCAGTGAGTTACTTCAAAGTATGACTGAACTGCATCTTGTCCCAGCAGAGGTTTTGACAAGCTGCTGCTTGACTCAGTATTTTTGTCACACTTGTTTAAGTAGGATTAATTGGAAAATGCTTTGCTTTTATTTGCTTTGTTGCACCAGAATAGGATGCTGATCCTTCCTGTCTGAGCTTTGAAGGGCAACGGGTAGTGAGACCTTGGAGTCAAAGACTGCAGAGATGGGTTCTGGGGTCTGTGTGCAGGCTCAGTGCTTGTGTGGGATGGGCTCCGGTAGGCAGAGTGCCGTGGAGGCTGAATAGCCAGCGCTGGCAGAGCTCATGTTCTTACAAGGTCTTCTGAGGAGCTACTTCTGAATATAAGCCATGTTGATTTGAACTGTGTAGATTCGATGCTGCTGGGCTTTGTAGAGCTACAACCCTTGTATTTTCTCTGCAGACAAAAGTTCTCACTGCTGTGTTCTGTGCGTTTCATTATACTTCCTACTAAGTAATGTTTGCGTAATGCTTGATAAGCTTAGAAAAACCAACATTTGATAATTGCATAAGACTTAAAAACTTCATTGCATCAATACGTGCCATGTCAGTGCTTTGGAAGAGCTCTTTGGTTCCTCTGCAGAACAGCATTTAGGCACTGCCAGATGCAAGAGGTGAGCGGTGCTCGTAGCACCCTGTCAGGGCTGAGGTTCCATCACACTGTGTTCATGTGAGGGCAGATCTTGGAATTAAGATATGAAAATGGTTCTGTGAAACCTCTATCGTTCCATTTGTAAGGTACTCACACCTGGCACTTTCCTTCAGGGATTTTCCAGAGCTCTGCCTGTTTTTTCAGTACATCTTGCTACCGTGACAATTTTTTTCTTCGTCGTCTTATTCGAAGTGAAGCTGAAGTTGTTCCAAAAACCCTTCTTTGGGATTCATGCGGTTGTGGTGATACACAGCAGATTACTGGTCCTGTTACATAAACTGATGTGAGTCCTCAGAAGAGGTGCGCAAAAAAACCTGGCAGGTCTCCTGACGCTCTTCCTGCTGAAAGCACAGCGTGCGGCCTGGTGATGTCCATTTCTGAGAGGCAATCTGAAAGCAGGTGAAATGATCAGAAAGGAGCGATGTTTGGGTAAGATGTGGTGTGAAAAGCAGTCCTTTGTTGCTGTTGGGAACTTGAGCCTGAGATTCAGCAGACCCTGGTTTGAATTTTTCTGACTCTGAATCCTTGAATACCTTGTAAGTACTGGAACCCTCTTGCCATTTCTCTGAGATGTCCCCACGTCTTCCTCGCAGCATGCACCCATGCTTCACTTCTCTCCCTTTCACACCCAGCTGATGATTCTGGCAGAGCGATGCGTGATCCTGTAGGTGTTGATTCCACTTGGTGCAGGAGTGGCTTGTTAGCACATGAGGGATGATAAAAGGAATCCTTACGTGTTTTTCTGATTCCCCAGAAAAGAGGAAGAACTGTCTTGAAAATGCTGGAGGCCCAGCATGCTGTCTCATCTAAAAATACTGAGTTGAATACTTCTGTACATCTTGTGAGTCTCTGTGGGTTTGTGTGGTACTCCCAGTTGTGCCAGGTTGATTGAAATGCTTCTCTGTCTCCTTCTGTTGCTTCTTGGACTGAGCTGACCTTTGATCTTGCTGAGTTACTGTCTTCCAGTGATGCTTTTCTTCCTCAGGGTTTATACATTCCATGTTGGTATTTTTCTCCCCAGTCCTTTGACTGCTGTGACGGACTTGACATCACTTTTTTGTACTCCCTGTTTTGCATGGCTGTAGCTTCCCTATGGTCTCACGACTCTCCATTCGTTTGCTTTTTAGAAATCTCTATTTTTTTAATCATTCTCTAAGGCCCTGGACACAGCCATACTGCACAGAGCTGGGCCCTGGTTACAGGCAGCTGACTTAAGGGCTGCTGGTTACGCTCCAGCCGCTGGCTTTGGGGGGAAAACTTGCACAGGCAGAGCAGTTCCCTTCCTGCCGCCGGTCGTTCAGTGCCTGGGATTGCACCAGGTGCGGCTTTGCACAGCGCAGCGATCTGTTAATTCCACCTTTCTGCTTTAATGCCTTGAATACAAAAGCCAGAAATAACAATGGAAAACTTCATTCTCCCTGGCTAAGATGTATTCTTCTGCACTACCAAAAACTGTTTCAAAATTCAGGCTTTTCAAGCAAAAAAAAGTGAAACCCAAAGCTGTAAGAGAACGCCACGAGTTTAAAAAATAACAAAAAATGAAGATCTGCTATTATCAAGAGACTTACGATGCACCTTCTACTTTGATCTTAACATCCAAGACACATAGCTTGTTCTGAAGATGCTTTTCTGCCTTAAGCATGCAAATGCAAAAATGCTGAAAATTCAGAATTTTGGCTTGAAACTGAACTGATGATATCAGCAGTGAGCTGAAAACCCGGGGAAAGCTTTGAAGTCAGGCCTTTAGCTCAGCTTTAATCTCAGTAGCATGTGAGGAAACTTTGACTATCAAACCTTCCTGTATTCCTAGAAGTGTTCAAAACTCACAAATATTCTATCTCGAGTTGAGGCATCTTAGATTCAAGTTTATAGACTAAAGAATTTTTAACGTGTTCTGTGTTTTTAAGAAGTTGTGTTAGTTTTGGTACATGTGTTTACTTTTGCAGGCTCTGTGAATAGGCATGCCACAAATGTGGAGGGAACAAACTTGTGCAGGCCAGTTGCTGCATCCCGCAATGCTTAAATGAACGTTGTTGATGTCACTGCAGCTACGTGTTCTGTTTGCTCTCGTGCAGCATGCTTCAGCACTCCAGAAGAAGGTGGGGTTTAAGGAAAAATAAAACTGGTCATTTCTTAAACATTCTTTTGTAGCTAAGCGTAATTCGTAGGCTTGTTTTTGAGGGTAGTTTGGCATTTGGGGGGACTTGTATTAAGCCGTTTTTACAGCTGACTTGATGACATTTCTCTAAGTATAATATGCTGTTATTCCAGCACGGCAAAGGTCTGCATAATTCATGTGTGCTCAACTTAATCACTGGTTTTCTTCTTGTAACAATAAATGGCATTGTACCAAAAGCAATATATCCTGTGTCTAGTTAGTAGTGGAAGTAATTATTACTGTGCAGCTTTTATTTTCATTGTCTTTCCAACGGTTGCTGCTAGCATGGATGTTGTGCATTGACAGTTGTTCCAGGCTACTAAAGATGTTTTCTGGGGAAAAAGTCCTGCATAATACTTGTTTGCTTTCTGGAAGCTGCTGCAGTACTTTCAAGCAGAAAAGAGTTGCATCTGATGCTGCAATAAGCTTGTTTTCTTCTGAGTCTTATCACCAGAACACATCTAGATCTAGAGAGCTTCTCCGGAACTGCTCCTCCACATTTTTCCTCTTGAGAAAGGCCCAGGCTCAACACCAGCATCGTTAGAGCCAAGGATTATAAGAGAGCAGAAGGGCTTTTTTCTCTGCTTGATTTTGGGATTCTGCTAAGCTGCACACAGCCTTATTAGATCATGGCGCTGTACAAAGACTTGGGAATGCTGCAACTGGTTTTGTTCACCAACTACTGAACTCAAGACCAGATAAGAACGCACAGGCAATATGCAATGCATGGGAACTCTCTAGTCTTAGATTCTGTCCTTCCTCACCCCCGATAGCGTTTCTGCACTACTGGCTCTGCAAGTAAATCTGCCCTGGATAACTTTCCTTTGAAAGAGGGAAGCTTTGTTTTTCCTCAGAAGGACAAGGTATTAATACAGTATCTTCCCACCACTTGCATTTGACTGCTAGTGTGTAGCATTCATCACACCAAGATGTCACTGGTAGAAAAATTTTAATGCTGTAGAACTAACAGGGGTGAAGAACTTGCTCTTCTCAACTTGTATATTCCTCCTTGCTTTCGAAGTGTGTAGAACGATACCTACTTTTAATTATAACTGAATAGCTTTTCTGCATTCTCTGTGCACATTTTTCTCTGCTGCCTCCTATTCTAGATGTGACTTATTTTACTGCTAATGGTGTTATAAAAACTGTAGTACTACAGGTGTCATATGGTAACTTGTAAATAAAATTACTATAAACACACAGTCAAGTTATTTGTGGTGCTGCTCTGTAAATGTGTGACATTACCTTAGCTGTAAATCTGAACCGTGCTTTCCTGAGGGACCTGCCCATAGCACTTGATGATTACAAAGCCGGTGTCTGTGCCTTTACAGGAACCCTTTCTGTGCCCACTCTGCACAGCAGTCTGCTCCTAGTCACAAGTTCCAGGAAACTATCGCATTGACAACAATTATTTCTACACAGTCACTTCGCCATATAATGTGCTAGATGACAGCAAATCAACACCTACATCAAACTGATTGGCTGTGGATAATACATTTTCATGTAAATATCAATTCACATAGAAAGGAGAGAAGACAGAGTTATTTATGGTTGGAAGGTGATTAGGAAACTGTTGCGTTTTGTCCTTGGAGCCTATCAGCTGCAGCAGAAGACTGCCTGTTTCCTATCCGATTGGGAGGGTGGCGGAAAACAAAAGTGGAAGAGGTCTGACCTGGGGAAAGAACACAGAGTGCTACATTTTAGTGGGAAAGAAAACAAACAAAACCAGATACTTTGTTCTGCTGCATTTTCCTTATGGTTGGCATGCAGTCAGAAATGCAGCAAAAGTCCCCTCTCTGTTCTGGAAAACAGTCCCGGGGAGATCTGGTTAGCGCTCAGACGTTAAGCTCTGCGGAACCATTTGCCTTCGTGTATGTAGGAGTAGATAATGTAAGGATTTCTGTGCCACTTACTGGGGGTTGAATCTGTACTCAATGCTACAGAATAAGAAAGTAATGAAACGGCTGAACTTTCTGCAGTGTTGCAGAGCAAAGCAGCTTGTCATTCCCAAATACCTGAGGCTGCAGTCGTGTCTTTGACACACGCATGTAAAAAGCACCTTTCTAATCCTTACCAGGGGTGTTTTAAATATGGAGTCCTTAAAGCTGTTCCTTCCCTTGGAGCATCTCTGCAATCATCCTCTGCAGACTTCTGTTCCTCATGGCTTCATCCCGTGCCTGGTAGTGCAGCTGAGTGTCGTGTCTTGATTTTGTTGCTGCTGTGAGAGCTGTCCGTAGCAGATTTTTTTCAAAGTAAGCGGTGTATTTTATGGTGAGGTAGTACAAAAAACCTCGGCTAGCATCTTTGGCTGTGCTTGCTTTGTTTTGTATGATGGAGGTGACAGATGAGAGTTTCTGCTTTTGCTGTGTGTTGTGATGATGGTCACTGAGTGGATTGATTTGGAAGGAACTCTTTAGAAAACTTCAGCTGTAGCAAACGCTTAGTGTATTCATTGTGACAAGCAGCTGTCCTAATGATGTGCAGTGCAAGAGCAGTACTTTGGAGGAGCAGGCAGCAGGGCCAGTGGGAATCGTGCAGTGCTTGAGCAGCACCTAGTCTGGAGTTGTTTCAGGAGGGAAAAAGCAGAGGAAAGCTGTAGTAGCCCCAGAATGCTGTGTGATACCATGTAATAATATTAGCTACAATCAGAACTTAAACGTCACCAAATGTATGAGCAAAAAACGTTATTTGTCCACTGCTTTCAAGATGGGGATAACCAAGGTTGGGCCAGACTCCTCCATCGCTGTAGTGTGTTGAAAGTAATGACATCAGGGCATTTATTTTGGACTACAATGCTTCCCCTCAGACTTCTATTAAGTAATCAAGAAAACTGCTTTCTATTCACAGCAGTCCTTTAGTGTCTAGAGAGAAATGACCTTTCAGTGCTGCTCATGACTTTCAGTGACTGGATGTGACTGTGTCCCTGCTCTTGAGCTTTCAGTTGTTCCTGTAGTTCTTCACCTCATTCTTTCCTCTAAATTTGCTTCCCTATGGCTGTTAAATACAGGCGTTGGAAGCCTGATTCTTTTTAAGGGATTTAAATGAATTAAGAGGCAAATTACTTACATCTGGAAACGTTACTCTGGAAACTGTTTTGCTTAAGGTAGACCAAACTTTCTCAAAGCAGGAGCTGTGACAGTGTAGCTTGTGGTCTTTTACCTTAAGGGGCAATCGAGAGTGTTCACAGTAAGCATATTAAATTAAATGTTCAGTTGGGAGCGTAAACATTCTCAAAACAAATGCAATCATTTTCAGAATAAAGTGTTAAGCACTGAGTGGAATCTCAGACTACAAAAAAACAGCCAAGCCACAAACAAACAGGTACTAGAAAACAAAACTGTCTCAGAAGTAATGCTCTTGAATGAATGAAATCTTTGGAGCAGCAGAGATCATCTGAAGGTGCTGATTATAATCCAAGCATTTTTTGTGGGCAGTAGCAATGAAGATTGGGGCACTTCCTGGATAAACACTGCCATCCGCACACTGCCGCGCAGCTCCTCGAACAAAGGCAGCAATTAATTAACCAGGAGAGTCAATTTCAGCTCTTCAATTCCTTATTTAGGATGTTCAAGTATTGTCGTGCTCTTCACTTGCACTGAGAATGGGTTCACAGTGACGTTTCTGTGTTAAAGCACTGAAATTCCACGGGTGTATTTTGGTTTACTTGAATGTATGAATCATTTGAACACCAGTAATTTTCACTGTAAAAAGAAACGTGGCAGCTTTCCAGTGATCCTGCATTGCTGTTGCCTCTTAACTGTACTTGAATGTGGAGGTGGGGAAACATCATTTGCTTTTCTCTGAAAGTGCACCCCTCTATGCCTGGATTGTCTTTAGAACCATCTTCAACCAGGATCCAGTCCAACCATCCACCCTCCACCAACATTTCCCACTAAACCACATCCCTCAGTACAACATCTACACGTTTCTTGAGCTCCTCCAGGGATGGTGACTCCACCAGCCCACTGCAGCACCTGGCCTCTCTTTCAGAAAATACTTTTTTCCTAACATCCAACCTGAATCTCCCCTGGTACAACTTGAGGCCATTCCCTCTTGTCCTATTGCTAGTTATGTGGGAGGACGACCCCCACCTCACCACCACTTCCTTTCAGGCAGCTGTACAGAGTGATACGGCCTCCCCTGAGCCTCCTGCACAGTAAGCAATGCCCCAGTTCCCTCAGCTGCTCCTCACAAGACCTGTGCTCAGTGTCCGGACTTCAGCGCCCAGACTTGTGATAGTATCCAGAGAGCAAAAAGAAGAGAGAGAAGATTGGCCCTGGAAAAGATACAATCATACTTTTTATTCAGCTTCCTGCTAGAAGCCTTGTCTCCACGCAAATCCAAAAGCTGCTCAAGGAAAAGCGTAACTAGAGTTTGAACCCACGCACTCCACCTCTCTCTGGTACGTTCTAGTAATTACAGAGCTGTTAAACCCGTAGTTGTGCCATCTGCTGGTGAAAAGTAACCATGAATATAATGTATGTAAATAAAAAACCCAGCAGAACGGCTGTTAACATGATGATTAAATAGCAGGAATGATAATGCCTAGCATTCTGAAAAGTATTCCCTAGAACTGTAGCTGCAATGGCTACCAAAGGCTAAGCCAGCAGTGTTTCAGGGCAGGCACTTACCTTGAAGTACGCAGGTCACGCGGGGCAGGGGTTTGATTTTTTGTTTCCTTCGTTGTTTC
The DNA here is from genome assembly GCA_016647715.1 of Pavo muticus. NCBI lineage: Eukaryota > Metazoa > Chordata > Aves > Galliformes > Phasianidae > Pavo > Pavo muticus. Next base: position 555,256 of record JACDJE010000080.1, read on the forward strand.
CCTTTCCTGTTTTTTCTTTCCAAATTCTATTTCTTTGAAGCAGAACTTTGTGTGTGCAGTGTGCCTGCTAAGGCGCTCAATGTGAGCACTAAAAGAAAATCGTGATGGATTTCTTCCCTTTTTTCTGGTTTCTGGTACAGGTCAAAGGAATTCCAACCACACGTAAATAAAGCACAAGAGCTTGTTGTGGAATGAGACAGAAGCAAACTGAAGCACTTTCTCAATATACACATTAATGAATAACGTTGTGCTCGTTACGACTATCAAACTTCATACAATCTCTTCTTCATGTCTCCATGCCTTTCCACCCTTCTTCATACTTACTGACATAAATATCAGAAAAGTAGGTCAGGATAAAGGACAGCAATGTTTTTCAAACAGAGAAAATGGGGATGCAGCTCGAATGTATGAAAAAAATAACTTCACTAAGCTGTTGCTGTGTTTTAAAATCCCTGTTTACGTGTAGGTCAACTTCTCTCTTGTAGTAATATCCAAGGAACTGGAAAACCTTACTTGTAGCTGCAGGGAAGTGTCCTGCAGGAAGTGTCTGGGTTCTCCTGTTCAGAGTATCTGGTTGGTTCTAACGGTGATTCGGAAGGCTTTGCAGTGGTTTTTATTCACCGCTTCACAGTCTGCTCAGTGAGGCACTCCACCTGCTGCTCAGTGCTCTGAGCTGAGACAAAAAGCAGATATCACCTTTCTGATTAAATGTGGGTCACGTTGATTTGTGTTTGTGTGCTCCTGCCAGAGCAGCTGGTTTGGTCTTGTCTTGTGCCATGCCTCACTGAACCACGCAGAAGACTTGAATGGCTTTCTTATTAGAGATCCCAGCTTAGATGTACTACAGAGATGAGGCACTGGAATGTGGGTATTTTTGAAGCTCTTGCCAAAAAGGATGGCAGAGTGGTGATTTGATGAAGATATCTGGTAGCACAATAGCAAAATCCAGGATGCAAAATAGATTAAAAAACAAAAAAAGCCAGCAAACAGGCACACCTTAGGCGGTTAGATGCATGTACAGTACCGATACAACTTGTTTTTTCAATATACTAGTGCAGGAGAAGATGCTGAAAACATCATAGGCAATATTTACACAAAAGAGCTGAATACAAACCTCTCCAAAACTTACGTATCCATTCAGATGGCATTGCAATATTTGAATTTAATCTGTTTAACCAGTCAACCTCCTGTCCCGCTGCACTGCAGAAAGTGAAGCAGCAGCATTGCCTTTGTTTTTATTTTAAAGGATTATTATTGTATACTTGGTAGCTTTCATGCTTACTGCTGGCTGCTAATGTCTCCAGCAGATGTAAGATAGCCTTTTATAGCTTCCTCCCACTCCTGATCCAGTCATTCAAAATGCAAACTATGCTGTGGCTGAAAAGGTGAGAGTCCTCCAGCCAGATCACCCTCCTCCTCTCCTGCTCCTCCCCCTGTGCTGCTTTGCTGAGCTGGTGACTGCCAGACTCAGACAAACATGTATCTAGCAGAGCAGAACATAGGTGTTCAATTGCTGTGTGGCACAGTGCACAGTTCAGTGTGTATTATGTGCACAGTGCCTTCTGGCCAAGCAACACTCTTAGTTAATGCAATTATCTTCTCTTGGTACAACATCTAGCAAGGAATCCTTTATGTGAAACAGTAGTGCAGCTGTGAGAAAATCGATTTAAGAAGGAGCCTTTGCTACTATTAGCTTGCTATGGGCCAACCTTGCAAACTTGCTTTTATTTTCAGATTTTTGAGCACTGCTGCAGAGGACACAAAGCGGAAATCTAGATGTGGAATGTGCTCTAGCTTTACATATACATGAAAAGGTAAGGCAGATTTGTTACCAATGGACATCATGTTTCCTCTGCGTGACTTATGGAGAGACTCTTCTTGATGGACATGTTTTGCTGGAAACAGGCACTTGCATTGTTTCTATGTCATGTGGATCTGGGATGTACCTTTGATATTAAAACAGTCAAAATATGTGTGTAGTTAGACTTATCCTATTGTATACCCAGCAACCAACTCTGTATCAGTTTCTGGAAACGCGATTTGTGTGCTCTCGATCGCTGCAATCTTGCATCTCAGACAGTGTTTGGTAAAGAAGGATGAATGCAGATTCTTGTATGATCCTTAGAAGTTCTATCCAATAATATACAAATTGATATACAGCAGAACAGCAAATCCAGAATGCCCTGTCAGGTCACTGCCTTCCTACTGCCAACACTGACACTGCTAAAAGTGAACCACTCACTGAAGAAGATTTGTGGTTGTGCTCTATACTAAAATGTGAATTTATGTACCTGAGTTATGAATAAGGGACTTGTTGAGCTATGATGTGGTGGTTAGTTCAGAATTTGGCTACCTTCTGTAATTTCTGTTGTCTTTTGTCTTTTCCTATGCCAAGTCCATAGTTTGAGTGGTCAAGCAGTCAAATCAAGGTAGTTACTGAACGTACTTACTCAGATTGAGGGACGGCAGGGTGAGCTGTACAGGCAAGAGCCTGTCTGAAAGTTCAAATGCTACCATTTAATTTAATGGCAGCCACGTGAGAAATATCTGGAGAAGCAAATAAATAAATAAATAAACAATTCAGCCAGAATATTGGTAGCATTATACAAGAAAATAGGCAATGCTTGCTTGCACTGATCTTGTCTTTAGTCAGACTCCCTATTTCTCTGTTACCAGAAACATTCAATCCATTTGTTATAAAATGTATGAAGGAAATTCACACATCTGTTTGTCAATATTCATCTAAGAATTACAGTAAGGAGATTCGGGTATCTGATTAAAATAGTCTGTCTGTATCTGTACGTTTGGCCACAAGGTGGAGCCGGCGCAGCAGTGGGCGCCTCTTCCCGGTGGAGAAGGTTACGCGCTGGTTTCAATTAACGGACAGCACGATGCTTTAACGTTATACAACCCTAACCTTGTTCTCCTTCTGTCTCTCTCCGTACCTAATGTGCACAAGGGAATACCAGTTAGCTTTGTAAAATTTTTGTTTCCCAATCCCATTGTAAATCCCAGCACCCTTCACAGCACTCATCATACACCAGTTGTTCCTGTGTTATACGCTCCAACCTGCCTGCTGCCATGCATAAGAAACAGACGCATGTTATTTTCCTTGGAGAACTTGGCAGAACATGATGTTATAAACTGAAGTAACTGAGAAGAGCAAGGTGGGGTTTTTTGGCATATATGTATTTTCTGTTACTAAGCACACATTTGAGGCAAACATGCAGGAAATCATTTTTATTAAAAACCCCTTCTTTCAGTAGAGTTCTTTCAGCTACAACAACGCACGGAGCTTTACAACTCTTACACCTGCTGGTTTGTAAAAAATGTTGCTAAAGCCTCCAAACACCTGAGACTTAACATGTCCTGAAGCAGCAAAGGAACGATCCTGACGTTATTTCCCAGTGTAGATGCCTTTAATAGTCCTTCCTCCACCTCACATTTGGCGCTTGTCTGGTTTGGGGTACAACTCCCCTACCAGTTCTATTTCTAACATGCTAAGCCACGAAGACAGTGACCGCATCTCATCCCTGCCATTCCTGTGGCCTGATGAATTCCAGAACTACAGACCATAACCTTGATTAGAATCCTGATGGGAAAAAATAACACCTTCCTGCTCATGTTACACAACGATGCAGAGCACACAACAGAAACACAGGCAAGAGTTGCCAGACTGTCGAAATTAGTGCCATTAAATTTCCAATGATAACATACTTATGTTATAATTAGGACAGAACACAGGGTTTAGTAGTTGTAGTATGACATCTGCTTTGCTAATCAAGATGAGCCCCACTGCAAAAGGCAGAATTCACCCTAAGAGTTTATAATCCCAACAGTATATTGAGATTGAGATTCAAGTATTTGATTTTATCCGTGCTTTTTAAGTTGTTTCACTGTCGTTGTGGACTATGCACAGTATTGTCAAGCACATCATTCTTTATCAGAGGTTGTTCATATAAGCAACCTTATCCTGCTACTGAAGGCACTGACTACATCCTTGACATGTCTTTGTCTTTAGAAAACAAAAAGAAGAAAAAGAAAGAAAAAAGGAGAAAACGATGGTATTGTAACAGTGCAGCTTGTGTTATTTGTCACTAGGGAAACAAATAGCAAAGAGAAAGAAACCCTCGGTGTCCTTGTCATTTAGATCTTTCAGTGGAGAAGCAGAGCTTGTGTTAAAACAATGGAAACGTTGTTCCACTCTCAGGATCCTTTGCTGTCCTCGCTGAATGACAGACGCTCCTTTCTTCCCTCTTGTTCATCTTGTCTTCTCTGAAAAGAACTGCTTCTCTAGTCAAGGTTGGACTTTTGTTTCATTTTAATTCACCATGCAGTCAAAATCCCGTCTGTGTAACGTGTTTGACTCCTAACACCTAAACAGAGATCACAGCAGATCTCTCAAGGTAAGCAAAGAGAGACACCGGACCCTTGCATTCACATCTATAGAAAAGTACGCACAGCTGCACTGGTGACTCCACGTCTGTGATCCTTCCTTTCAGCCAGTGACCAGCAAGACATCAGAGTGCGAGAGGCACTGCAGCATCTGCCACGTCCCAAACCCGCGGCCCTCCAGCTCCAGTCACTGACAACAAGCAGGTGGTATTGCTGCCTCCCAGGTGTGAGGGCTGTGTTACAATGGGAGCTTTGCCACCAGTTTCAGTGGGGCAGTGACAGTTGTGGTTTATGTGGGCAGGCATAGATGTGGGATGGGGAGGACACCTGTGGAAATCAGTGTTGTTTTTACTGTGACCTTCCGCTCATTGCTTAATGTTTCTAATTCCTAATCCACAGAGAGGATAACGTTTGGAACGATGATTAACATACTGTGGCACGGTACTCGGAACCTGTAAATTACAATATAAATACTATTATTAAAAGGCTGAAGCAATAACTTCTACAGTACATACACAGCAGTATTTTTCAGACAGTTGTATGGCACCTGGCTGAGTGGATGGGCACAGGATCGGTTGCAGCAGGTCACAACAGCCAGGCATCTAGTCACGTACCCTTTGACTAGAGGAAGAAGAATGGACTAAGAAATCTGTCTTGTTAAGAGAGAATAGTAACAGGCCCCTCAAAATGAAGTACAAGTTAAAAATATTTTTAACCTTCAGCTGGCAGAAGCTGTTGATCAACACACAGATCAAGATTTTTGTTGTCTCTGCACTACATCTGATGTAATGCTTTCTCTGCTCAGTTACGTTATATCCCTGCTCTCTCTCCATTCCAGCCATTATCATGTCGCACGCCTTCATCGTCTACCTTCATCACACTCCTCGTCGAACTCATCCGTGGCAATGGGCTGAGCAAGCCTGATGTGGTGCACTCCGAAGCGAAGTTGAGTCGGTTCTCACCTGTTTGCTTCTTACAGGACTTCAGCTACCAGCTCTGGAGCTGCCCAGGTGATGGGCAAATTGTAATTGGAAGTGCTTTCACAGACGTTTGCTTCCCGGTTCCACCAATACACATTTCACTTTTATTGTGCAAGCATGAGTTTTTGTACCGTTCTCCAAGAATGGCCATTAATTTGGCATTAAGGAAAAAGCACATAACAACAACAAAAGTATAAACATGGGAATTATGTTGATCTGGGGATTTTGATTATAGCCACTAACGGACTTGCAACGGATCTTAGTTGTTTAATTATCTGCAAAGTACCAAAAAACTGGTCACGATTTGGAAGAGAAAGACCTCATTTGGGGAGGCAAGGAGAGAAGGAAGCGAGGAAATGTTGGCGGGGCTGCACTGCTGCGTTGCTGCAGGCACAGCGCTGAGGGGCAGCTTTGTGTCACACCGTGCCAGAGCGCAGCCCCGCGGGCAGGGCAGGCTGCTCTGTACCTCTGACAGAAAGCACGCTCGGCGCTGGCAGAGCTGGATGCCTCAGGCACGACTTGCGCGTCAGTTACGTTTCGGTACTCTTAGTCTTCAACATTGTTTTTATCCTTAAAACCTGCGCACTTGTCATCTCCCGAACTTTTACCTACTTTCATCAGAACTGTGAGAGACAAACAACCTCAGGTGAGGAACAAAAGCTTGCGCTACCTTACCTTATTGCACCGCCTTCACTCTACAGCCTCTGTAACACCCACAGCGCTGACAGAAGCCGCGTGCACGCTCCGTCCCGCCGTCACCCGGCTGCGCCCCGCGGTCCCTCAGGGGCCGCCCGCCCTCCGCGCGCCGCAGTTCCCGCCTCATCTCGCCTCGCGCCCGAGGCAGGGGGAGGGGGAGAGGCGCTGGCGGCACGCGCCCAGCGGCCCACGGAGGAGGAGCGGAGGGGGCGGGGCCATTGCGGCTCTCGCCCCGCCCCCCGGCTTTGTGGAGAAGGGAGAAGGGGGCGGAGCCGCGCCGGATCCCCCCAACCCCAGAGCCCTAGGGGGGCGGGCCGGAGCGCGAGGGCGCGCGCGCGCGCACGCTGATTGGCTGCCGGCGGCGGTGGGAGCGCGTTTAACGGCCGCAGCGCCCCCGAGCCGGGGGAAAACAAAACAAAGGCGGCGGTAGCGGCCCTCAGGATGTCTCGGCCGGCCCGCGGCCCTCAGTCGGGGAGACGCGTGCCGAGCCCCCGGCCCGGCTTATGACCCCCGGCCGCCGCCACGCGCATACGTAGCCCTTTGTTTTCGCTGCCCCTCGCTGCGGGTCGGGCGGGAGGGGCCGGTGCGGGCCCCTCGGCGGCCGCCGCGTGGCGTCCGCGTCTGAGTGCTGCTAAGGGAGCGCGGCCCGTGGCGGTGCTGCGCCGGGAGCGGAGCCGGTGAGTGTTCGGCGGCGGCGGAGCCGTGTGCTGCGGGGGAGGGGGAGAACGGCTGGG
>JACDJE010000080.1:562169-645737 GCA_016647715.1 Pavo muticus
GGACGGCGGTTGGTGCGCGCGGGGCGGGGGCCGCCGCGGCTGCTCGGACGGGAGGAGGCGGCGCGGCGCTATTTATAGCGCCTGGAAGTGACGGCAGCGCTGCTCGCCCGCGGCTCCCGCTGCGGGGCGGCACTTTACATAACGGGGGGCGAAGCGGCGCTGGTGCGAGGCCGCCTGTGGCCCGGACGGAGCCTGCCGGGGCCGTTATCCTCGGGGCGGGGGGAGTCCGGCAGCCGGAGCGGCTCGGCCGCGCTGAGAGCCATCTCCGTGCGCCGTTTCTCTGCCCTCGGTTTCCGGACGGGAGCGATTTTGTAGCGCTCCTTTTAAGTCCGGAACGGCCGCCGAGGGACGTCAGCATCTCAGCGGGCTTTGCGCCCTCGCCTCCCCCCGCCCCCCGCTTCGATCTCCGCGCCGCCGCCCCCCCGCCACGCTCGCGGGTGTTTGTTTACACATCCGGGAGCCGCGCGGGGCGGCCCGGCCCCGCCCCCTGACACCGAGGCCACGCCCCTGCGTGACGTCATGGGGCGGGTCCGAGGCGGCGAGGCGCTCCGCGCCAGGTGGGAGCGCTGACCCGGGGCGCGGTGGTTCCCTCAGGCTTTGCCTTCCAAACCGCGGACCGGCAGCGTTCTTTAGAACGCCTTACAGGAAGGTCTTTGTTCTGCTGGCTGCACTTCTGCAGGCTCGGAACTCACGGTTCTTGTGTGCTGATCTGAAGAGTCTGAAGTGAAAATATCTCTGTGTGTGGTGTCTGTCATCCTGAAACCCTGCCTGATTTTGTTCCTTTTCTGCGCACCTAAACAGTATCTCTATCTAACATTGTCACAGAAACCAGGCTGTGTGTGGCCAGAGTTTAGGGAGGGAGTCCAAAGGGGGCTTCACTTGGCTCCCAGTGCTGTGTTCTGTGCTCTGTCCCATTGCCCGGGGCTGTCCCCGCTGTCCTACAGAAGCCAGCTGCTGTCTGCATGTGCTGTGCATTGCTCTTCCCATTGCGGTTCTAATTAGATGTTTGTTCTCCCAAGAAAACACAGTATTTCTTTAAATTTCTTTATTAATAATTAAGATCTGCTCTTCATGCTAACTGGGTTAACGTTTCAAACCTGTTACCATATCTCTTAAAAATGTGTTTTCCTTTTCAGTGGCTTAGTCCTGTCCTTCTAACCTGTGGACTCGTGCTTTGGATGGCAGTCTGTTCCCATTGCTTTGTGTTTGTGCAATGCACGTGTTCTCCTACATGTCTGTTTCTGTAGCTTTACCTCTGCCTTTACCATTTCTTTTTTTAAGAAGGCCCCTTACAGTCCTGTGGTGGTTGTGGAGAGCCATCCCTTGCTGCTGCCAGCAGCCGTCCCTTGCTGTCTTAACTTTGGCTGTAGCTCTCATGTGCTGAGCCCACTGCATGGGTCACTTTCTCAAGACTTCTTTAGAAGCACAGTGACAGCTTCCTATGATCAGTTCTTAATTTGTGGCTTTTGTTATTTTTCTTTGTGTTAGCAGTATCCTGCTGCTGAAATAGTGGTTAACTCTGCACTGCAAGCAGTTCACAGCTGATAAGTGTTTTGTGTGCCCATTTCAACAGCTGCGTCGGTGCTGTAAATTCTCCATGCCACTTTCATTGCTGTGCCTGTGCTATTGACCTACTCTGCTGGTCACCTGATAGCTGGTGACATAAGTGCTGTGTTGTGTTCGTGTCTGGGTTACTCATTAGCCTGACACACATTGCATGCTGGCTAATGCCCTCTGACAGATCAGTGGATGTTATGAATATTAGGATCTGTGATTTCCAGGCAAGCTTTAAAAAGGCTTTGCTTTCCAGCACAGCAGGAAGGCCTGGCCTTCTGTTTATGCGTGTAATCTTTCTTAAAGGTACCCCAAGGATTAAGAAAGCAGTTGTGTATTCTTTGTTTAGAGTTCTGCTTTTACCCTCTGAATGGTTTCAGTAGTAACCATTAATAATATTCTTGTAGTGTGGGGAAGTATCTAATTAGCTCGGCTCCGGGCAGTTGTCAGAAGGGTCTTTGTCTAAAGGCATCATTCTGCAGAGCTGGGATGGGGAGGGTGCACAGCTCTTGACAAGGGCGACAGCACCCAGACGGGGGAGGTGTAGCAGGGCTTCTGCTGGCAGCTGGGACATGGGGATCTGTTTGTTTATTGCTGCTCATAGCAAGTGTTTTCCAGGATACCTCCTCACTTGCTGTACTGGAGCCCACTGCTGACTTCAGAGAAATGATTTTCTGATCCCTTGCCTTTTTGTTGTAACTGCTGCATGCACTTCTTATAGTATACTTTTTACAGTGCATCAGGTATTTTTATATTTGTATCTCCTTTGTTGGAAATGTGATGGAGTAGAAACCAGTAGTGGAACAGAAACAGCTTGTTGCTCTGTTAAATTGAACTTGAATTGAGCAGCTTCCCAGAAAGAAGATGATTGCAGTACAGCCAGACATGTGCTCTTAAATAATCCTTAGTTCAGTGTCTGGTGTTGTTGAGCAGCAAGCTCACTGTGCCTCTGTAAGGCTGCTAATTTTCTGCTCTTTTTGCCTACAGGTTGTGACTGTTTCTCTTCTGTCATTTGTGTGGAAAGTGCCACACACACTCCAGAACAACAACGGCTTTTGCTTGCATATTCCAGTGTTTCTTTTGTCAGCGAGTTCAGCAAAGTTGTAATTCTTCAAGTGCCAGCCCTGAGCTGAGTGAGGAGCCACCAGCAGAAATGGTAAAAATGACAAAATCAAAAACGTTCCAGGCTTACCTGCCGAACTGCCATCGAACCTACAGCTGTATCCACTGCAGAGCCCACCTAGCCAATCACGATGAATTGATCTCCAAGGCAAGTGGTTTGTTTACAGACTTCACAAATAATTTCTTAAGCAAATTGGCTCCCCTTGCATTGAGGCTCCCAGTAGATAAGGGATGCAAATTCAGTGCACACCTCAAAGCATCTTTCCTGGGTTCACTCTTGGGTCATAGGTGATGTGTACTGAGGACTAGATACGTTCTGGAAACTTAGAGATATGACATATATTCTCATATTTGCAGCCTTTATCTGCTGTCAGGGAGGTATTACTTGTGAGCTGTACCTCAGAAGTCTAAGGGGAGCTATTGGAAGAAAGCATGGATCTCAGGAGGGAAATGTTCTGGTAATTCCAGGTGAAGATTATTTGACTGAAGGTCACAAAACTGGCTGTATCCAGAATGTTCCACTTTTTATGGTATCTGTAAACACTTTCTGCTTTATACCAGTCCCTAAAGAATATGATTAATGATATGTTAAAAATGTTTGGCTGTCTAAACTTGGAAGATGTGTGGATTGTTGAAACAGGCTAGGCCTGTCCTTACCCTGTTGCTGGGAGAAACCAAGGTTTGTAATGTATAGAATACATAGGAAAACTTGAAGTTTGGGAAAAATACTTAACAGACTGGTGTGTTCTTTGCTTCAAAATAGGTTTGATGGATTTGCTCTTAGTGGCATCTGGAGGAAACAGCTGTTTTTCAGATATCTTTATATTAGTGCTTGTTGTGTAGCTCTTTTGCAGAATAAAGTTTTTAGTACCTTTATAACTGACTTTCTCTGCTGGTTTTTAGCAGCAGCAATAAGGTACTGCTGAAGAGATGGGAGTGAGAACTGCCACTTCTCAGCTGAGGTTTTCTTTGGGTGGGAGAAGGTACACCTGTGGGGGTAATCACAAAACACTGCGCTTTCTCCGTTGCCTTTGTGTTAGTAACACTTCTAGTCTTCACTTACATTTCAAGACAACTTTTTGACTCGTAGTAAAATTGGGGACTGTTTTGGACTGTCGTGTATTGGTTGCTTACTCTTCTGCTCTGCCTTTGTTTTAGTCTCCTAAACAATTTCCCTCAGTTTAGTACATGTATGAGGCATAGAACTGTGAATTTAACTTGTGGAATAGGAAACTGAGCTGGCTACCTGTCTTAAATAGTATGAGGGAACTGTATTAAATGAGAGAAAGTTGATAGTTTTTTCCATAGTGATTGTTCTTATTTCTTTTTAGGATCAGCAAAAACATGGGGAATTTGCAGACAGTAACATGAATGTGTTTGAATTTCATTTGTTTCCATCTTGATTGGGGGTTAAGGCATCTTCTTGTCAACATTTGGCTCTAACCTACAAGCAGTCATAGCTTCATTATTTACCAAAAACTAGTAGGAAGGGGTTGCATTATTCTTGAATTTCAGATTGCAAATGCATACAGGAAGATCAACTTTGCTAGCTGTATCTCTTAAGATGTAGTTTCATTTTCTAAATGCATTTCTAGACACATTTAATAGGAAGCTCTTCTTTCAGTGGACTTCAGGTTTTTGTATGAATTGCTGCAGTTACTGCACACACTGGCTGCCTCCAATGGCTTGAGAGCTTGGGTCAGGAGAATGCTGAATACGGTCTTAAAGCAAGTAACAAACATCCTGAGGTTACAGCTTTAAAAGTAACTTCAAATATTTTAAACTTGAAATCAAAAGCACGTGGGGATCTTTGTAAAAGCTTGCTTCCAATAGATTTGGGAAGTTCTAGATGAGGATTCTGATTTAATCCTGGCTTCCATACCTTTCAGTGAAGGATAAGATGAATCCCTGTATTGTCGAATTGACAACGTACTTATTTAATAGCTCATCCACACTTTGTGAATTTAAGGTTTCTTGCCCATGTTGTCTAAACTTATGTGAGGCAGGTATACCTGACAATATGCAGTGCTCAATTTTTACATTTGTAAAATAATAAAAAGAATTTCTGCTTCTTTGTACTCCTATTTGGAACATAGATTAAAAAAAAAAACACCACCGCCTTGCCTTTAGGGTTAATTTGTATCTGTTCCTACCTTCAGTAAGTTATTTTGATAGAAACAACTGCGGAGCAGTAGCTAAGCTGGAAAGCAAATCTAAGAAATATGAGACAATGTATAGAAATGCCTCTTGGAATTGTAGGAGAGCTAACAGAGCTCAGGGTGTATTCCACAGAGTGCTTCAGTTGGTGTTGTGGTTGAGGTAGCAGTTGTACTAACCAACACCAACCATCTCTGGGGTGCTACTTATCAAAAGACCTGCAGCTCTTAATGGTTTTAGAACTAAATCATGCCATGCCTACACATAAAAGCAGCAGAGGTAGCTTCTGTACGAACAAGCAATGGTAGACCTTAGTAAAGAGGAAAACAGAAAACTGATGTGTAAGAAGCACCTGTTGGATTTCAGGTGTTCAAACAATGCAAAAAAGACCAAACAATACATGAAAGAAATCTCAAAAGTTTTGGGAGAAAACGCCTTTTTTTCAGGGGTGGATTTTTTAAGGTGGTTCTCTACATACTGAGCTAAATAACTCTTTTAAAATCATTAAATGTTGAAATGGAATCTTTAAAACTTATTTTTTAACACCACTTTGTCGTGGAATCATTCAGAGCTTGCCTGGCAAGTAGCTGAACAGCATTGTCTCGTCTGCGGTATTACAGAGATGGAGCTGAGAGAAACAGCGAATGGAGCAAATCTGTTTCTTGCCTTGGCAGTTGTTTAGTCTGTGTTTGTGTTGCTTTGTTTTCTGGACTTTGAAGATCCAGAGGTGGCAGAAGATCACTGCAGTCTGTAGTGCCTGTACTGAGAAGACAGCTTCGTGTGTCAGCGCACTTGCACGTTCCTGGTGTGTGCCAAGGATGCTGTCTTGTCCATTACTGAGTACTATTTATTTGACTTGCGTATGTTTAATATAATTGAGGTTGATCTGTCTTCACTTGCGAAGTGAAATCCAGCAAATGAAAGGAAGCCCTTCCAAATGAAGCACAAACAAAACCCCTTGCTGTTCTTCAGTTCCTTTTTTTCAGTGTTATGGTTAGCTTGCAAGCTTTGCTTAAGGAAGGCACTGCTTATGCCATTCTCCATGGCTTATGCTAATGCCTGCCATTCCTTTTAATACATGCTAAGGTAGCAGTTTAGATATTTTCAGCGGAGCATCTAATCTAATCCTGTCTGCAAGGAATGATTAATTACATGATGAGCTTTTTAGTAGCTTCCCTTCCCCCACCATGCTCTTAGATATGCCTTAGGGCAGTAAATGCACGTTCTGCTTAACTGGTAGTTCCTTTTCTCCTGGGTAAAGCAGCTAATCCTGCTGTTAGAGCTAATTATTGTTTAACTTAAAAGCATAGTTTGTACCTATTTCTGCAGGTACGTACCAGTGTGCAAGCAAAGCATTTCTAAACCTTCTTTACTATAAAATGAATTGGTAACAGTTGTGTTAAGTGGCTGAAAACGATCATAATACCAAACAGTTGTTACAGTTGACCCTAGTAGAGTTCCTAAGCACAGTTTTTCTTACAGTATCAGATACTGTAGATACTTTTCAGCTTAGCTGAAATGAAAGGTTAGTGCTCTTATAGGCCTGCCTGTAGAACTAGACAGATGTAAATTTTCTAGGAAAGAAGCAACTCATTAAATCAATGCTGTGCTACTAATTGAGGACCATCAAAAGCCAGATGCAAAGCAGGTTTGTTTTAAATGAGAATTTTGGTTAATCTAGTAAATTGCCCAGCTTGTAAGTAACAATTCTGGTTGCTCCGAGTTGTTGTTGACGGCAGCTGATCACACCTGCTACTGTCTAATTCATCTCTACTGGGTGAGGCACATACTCAGGATAATGACAGTTCTAATAGAGCATTCTGTTTTGCTAGGATTGCTGTGTAGTAGTCTAAGAAGTGCTGAAGAGAGATTTCAGAGTGGAAGTCTGCGTTTGCATAGGTGATGTTTACTCTGTAGGAAAGCGGTTTGTCTGGAGCCTGGCTGGAGCAGTTGTGCCTGCTGGTCCTTGCACTGCCATCTGAGGTGCTCCCTTCTCTTCCGTTTGCTTGGAGGAGCTGACACGTGAGGTGCTTAACCTGTCGGTCTCTTAACATTCATATCAGTATAAATTGTACAGTGCAGAGTGTGAGAAACTTGATGCTGGTAAAAACGAATGTTTGTGCAGAATAAAATCTGTCTGTTTATGCAAAATGCTCTGTCTTTAGCCAGGCTACAAGCTTAGCAAGCAGTTCAGGGGCCACTGAGTTGTTCCTGTTTCTGCTAATCAGATGCATCAGGAGGTAGAATTCTGATCATAAACCTTTCTTCTGCCCATTAGTGGATGGGAACCCTATTTGTTTGTCAGTACTGTCTGGACAAGTGTGTGTGACAGATGTGTGCCTTTTTGTGTTGTTTGAATACAGCTTTTGGTAAAAACTCCTTAGCTATCCATGTGGGCAGGAAAGTGTGATAGCCAAGCTCTGACAAATGGAGGAATTGATCAGAAAAATGACAAGGCCCAGGAGTTTCAAGGCTTATATCTTTCCAGTGCTCTTACTTCAGTCAGCGTATAAAAGTCGTACAGGGATGGACTGCAGACTACTGAATGCTCAGGGGCACGTTGGTCTTGTGGTAGGACACTGATTTTAAGGGAAGACTGCTGTGAGTTGGTCAGACCCAAGTTCTGTATTTGAGAACACAGCAAAGCAGGCTGTCACAGGTTGTTCCAAGTCATCTCCTACTGATGTGGAGGTGGAGTAACCCACTCTTCTGGCTGGACAGTAAAACAGTTGTTCCATGGCACGTAATATTGAATTTAGACTCTAAACATGTATACAGGTGAGAAAGATGGTATCAGTCCATCACCCAGGCTCTGCTAACAGGAAACTAAGAGAAGGTGGGAATGGAGGAGCTTCTCACCATGGGCCTTTCTTTTCTAGAACTGCTGTCATGGGGAAAAAGTTCTGTCTCATCTTTCTTCAGAAAAATGCATCATCCAAAAAAATTAGAGTGAAGAAAATGGCTATTTGGGGGGAAGGGAAAAAGCCTGGATGGGCATGGTGTGTTTAGGGTAAAAAATGCAAAAAAGAAACAGTAAGTTTTAAAAATATATCAGAGTAAAAGAACAGAACGCACTTCTAACCTCACGGTTTGTATTTTTCTTGATTAGGATTTTCTGCAGTATATGGAAGAAGAGGGGAAGGGCTGCTTCTCTGCTATTCCTGGCACCTTACTGCTGTCCTCTGCTTCATTTTGAGAAATGCAGGGTCAAGAGAGTGTTTATGAGGTGATACTAAGTCATACTGAGTCAAGACTAAACACAAACTTGGCAGGAATAATTGCATAACAGAGTATGAAAGGTCTCCTTGCTGTTAATTTGTTCTGGAGCCTTTTTTCTTTTCTCTAGCAGCTAGCTGGGGCCCTTCAGTATGGTCCGTGCAGTTTAAGGTGTGATGCTGTAGGACCAGCCCAAAAAAAGATCAACTTGTGTGCAGTTGATGTGTGTGAAATTACATGTAAACAGAGGCAAGTTACTGTGCTGCGGGAGGCAAAGAGCGTGGTTCGTTTAACTGGGGAGTGTACTTGATCCTGGTGTAACTTGGAGAAAGCTTTTAATTGTAATTAAAAAACCAATGCATATGAAGGAAGGAGAAATAGCTGCAACTTCCTAGCAGCTGAATTTGTGCAGTGTCCTAACGGGGAAAGTAATGGCCATCGTTAAGTGTGTAGCTGTCCTTCAGTTTAAGAGAAGGCTTCAAGTGAAACGCAATTAGGAAGCAAACACTGAAAGCTGCTACAAAAAGCTTCTGAAAGTTTTTCTTTAATTTCAGATGTGGAACGAGGAAGTTCTGTGATTCCAAGCTCTAGTGCAGCTTTGGTTCTTTATGGTTAGGAGGACCTTCAAAGTATTTTGATTGCTCAGCTGCAGTTTTTCTGACTTGGTTTGAGGCTGACTCTGAATGGTTCCTCCTTTGTTAGCAAAGCTTTTTCATAGTGTATATGTCAATAGATCCTGTTTTCATCTACAGCAAGCATGCTTTGTTTCTTCACTCTGTTTCTTCATTGATTGTGAGACATGGCTCTAAATTGGAGTGCTGCTTATTCCGTGGAAGCCACAGCCTGTGGGATCTGTACCATTCTGCCAGCTTCGAGTTCCTAAGCATCTCAGGGCAGTGCTCTGGTGACGCAGTGGTGTTTTTGTTCTGAGCGGAGCTGTAAGGACGACTTGCTGGCAGAGCTGCTCGGGCTGTACTCAGCAGTCTCCTCTCAGGGTCAGTCGTACCTCGAGTTTTACCTTTCACTGTCTGGCACTGACCTTTTTTTCCCTCACTATGTGAAAAGCAAGACTTGCTTCTGGATATTGGGCAGTGGTACCTTTTCTTTCATCTTTGCTGTGGATTAAATTAAAAAAATCAATTTTCCAAATAATTGAGATTTTCTTGATTTTTTTTAACTAGTTAAATATTAGCACTGTAAGCTGCTCAGTAGAATTTCTCACTTTAAAGTGAGAATTTATGGGTAGCTAAAGTCTGTGTGTAACTGCACTGCTGGTGCTACATACAGGAATCACAGTGGTTCCCTTTGGTGCTGTATGCAGCATGGCTTCAGCTGAACACTTAGTTCATTTATGCACACTTCTACACTTTTTTGTGCACTGTTCTGAGTGAGTGGTTAAGATGTGACAGTTGCTGGTGTTGCTAATCATTAAACTAGCACAATATCTGGTGTGATGTCAAATGCCTTCTGGTATGTCACTGTAAACACGAGTCAGAGGAGGCATGCATTGCAGGACAGACGTTCTGCCTATGGTTCTGTGCCTTCTGTTACTACAGCCAAATACTCAAAGTAGATTTTGTTTCCAAAAGCTTTCCATGTTGCTGTACTGTGGCTTTCAGAAGAGTTGGTCTTTGATCTTCAATACCAGCACTTCAAGGATTTTAAAACGTTTCAGAATGAATGTGGAGATAATGATTAACTTTCTTTGATACTAGGTTAGGTAAGGAAAACTGGAAAGAAAGAGGGAGAAGGCTTTTTTAATGCAGCTCAGTACTACTGTTTTTTCTTTAACAAATTCAATCTCTTCTTTTTTTTAAATGCAGTCCTTCCAGGGAAGCCAGGGACGAGCCTACCTCTTCAATTCTGTGTAAGTATGTTATTACAGTTATGCACACTACCTACAGATGGTATTTTTTGCATGCTTCATAAGCAGAAAACAATAGCACTCTGTGTAAGTTCACTTTGCCCTGTTCTTTTTAGCAGTTTTTTTACTCACCAGCAATGGTTATTAAAGAGCCACTGAGCTGATAAACACTCCAATGCAGATATTAATTTCTTACAGCTTAAGTAGTCCTGCTAATAGCTGAGTGGGTTAGGGAATGGAGTTAATGAGAAATTCCTTTTGTGGAAGGAAGGCTAGCATATTGAGCAAAAGTTGCTATTCTGAGCTAATCCAGAAGTCAAAAAGTATTGCATGACTGTGAATTTGTTTTGGACAACTTCACTGTCTCTCACTTTCTGTCTGCTGTGAGAGATGCATTTACAGGTTAACGTTCCAGTATACTTTGTGCATCATAAGTGACCTTGAGTGTTGCAGACCTGCTGCAGGCCAAAGGTGTCTGCAGTTGGGCAGTTCTAGGATGCGCCCTTATCTTATGATAAGGCTGATTCTTTGGATTTGCTAATGGATGTATCTTAAGCTTATAGTACATCGGATTGAATTTTTGTCTTTATTTTTACAGCAGCTGATTATGTTGCAGCATTTTTGGAAAAAGAAATGCAGTTAAATGTCTTGGTCTATTTTAGATCAGGATAATGGAACTATAACTGCAAACTCCTTTTTATTTGTAGTTCTTTAGTGAAGACTTCAGACCATGAATCTGACAATAGAACAGCAAAAATGGCAATGTTTTGTCCTTCTAGGATACTGTCTAAAAACTTGGCTTAGTTTTGCCTGATCTTTTCTGCATAGACTCATATTCATGAAGAGAGTATTTTGATGCAGTACTTCATGGGATCATTTGTTCTTGTGTTTGTCTGTTCATCGTGACTTGGTCTGCTGCTCTGCGGCAAGGAGATATTTGAGACTTTTCCCACGGTGCTGTTTTGGAGTTTGTTCTCAATTCAGATATTGGTGCTGATGTATTGATACAGACTGTCAGTGTAAAGGTCTCACATTCTTTTCTGAAGAAAAGCACACAACCAGAGGGGTCTGTTCTTAAAAGGTTTTGCTATTTAGCATGTTGCTGATGGGAGTAAGTGGGCATAACTAGCAATGTGACGTTTAGGCAAATAACTTGAAAAACAGAAATGAAAACTCAAACTTTATTTTTGTTGTCTGGAGGAAGGAGGAGTGGCAGATAAAAGTGCTCTCATGTAGCTAATGCAGTCACCTCTCTGTTTTTTCTCCCCAGGGTAAATGTGGGCTGTGGTCCAGCAGAGGAGAGAGTTCTTCTGACAGGTTTACATGCTGTGGCAGATATCTATTGTGAAAACTGTAAAACCACTCTTGGATGGAAATATGTAAGCAATATATTTCTGGTTTTGCTCAGTTCAAACACAAGTCCTTGAGCAGCCCAGATGTTAGTCGTAGTTTAGCTGATGTTACTTTTCAGACAGCTGACAATGTAGTTTTGCTTCCTTACCTCTCCTGGAATGTTGTAACAGATAACTATTTGGATGACAGCAAAACTAGCATGAGGTATTGCTGTTACTACAGCTACACAATACTTCTGTAATATCATCCTTCTGTTGTTACAGACAGTATATACTAAAACAAGCAGAAGAAATTAACAAAATGGGTCTTAATTGTCTTGATTTCAAAAGTTGGTTCATCCAGCAAAACCATCAATTGTGATAATGGTAGCAAACACTCACATTAGTGGTGAGCAACAAGAAGAACTTGATTCTGATGTTGGGAAAGTTGTGTGAATTTGCACGGTTATCTGCAACAAAAAACACTGAGATGTTAGATTGTGGATGTTGCATGCAGGATTCTAATGAAGCGTATTTTCTGATGTCTAATAATTAACCTCATGTTGTGACTTCAAGATGTGCAGATAAGGATGTGTCTAGAAATAAATGCAAAACAAGAACAAGAAGTCACCATTTGGGAAACTTGTAGTTCACACAGGAAGGAGAGAATAAATACAAAGAAAAAACTTCTTCAGTTTTCGAAGTTGTCTATCTAACTTGTGTTTTTAATGCAAATTTGATGTTTAAACGCTGTATTTCCTCAACTTATTCTAGTATCTTGATTTTATTTCTTTCCTCCTGTCTAGGAACATGCTTTTGAGAGTAGTCAGAAATACAAAGAAGGAAAATTCATCATTGAACTTGCCCACATGATAAAAGACAACGGCTGGGAGTGAATCGTAACCTTTTCCCTTCTGTTTGGACAATACTCTGTGGAACGTGCTTTACAAAGACTAACGCAAAGTAAAGGAAGAGCTTGGCTGGAGTGGCCCTGAGAATATCACTGAACTGAAACCTCACAAACAAGTAGTGTAGTGTAAGTGGCTATTCAGGCCATGTTTGCCTTTTCTCCTGGTGTAAGTTCCCTCTTTTTGTACGTGTATTATCGTGTGAACAGTTGTTTTGGAACATTTTGGATGACCTTTTTCTAAACTCTCTCAAACTAGAGAAACAGTTCACTAATTGAAAATGGATTTTACTGGTTAGCATCTGTCTTTGACCTATGCCTTTAATGCTACCTTCTGCTGTGCATGCTTCTTGCCTAAACACCTACACTCCGATCCTGTAGAAGTTCTATATCTGAGATGTCTGAAAGAATGTATGGGATGGGGTGCAAATTTCTCATATGTAGCAATTTCTGATGTATCTGGCAGAGAAGGGGATGCAGTATTGTAGTTACTAATGTCTTTTTAAAATGTGAGTGTACCACAACCCGTGTACATCTTGTAGGTGAGTTGGCTAAAGGTACAGTGCTCGGTTTAAAAATATTTCAATTGCACTGACTGAAATTAGCAGATCTTAAGTTGTTAGGATGAGTAATGCTAGAGGCTTGGTATCCTAATGAAATACCTTAGAAGGATTTTAAATCAATAGTGCTGTAGAACATGTTCAGCTCAGACCAACACATCCCCTGAGGAGTTTCCAGGATAGGAAGTTTATAGAGTGTAGCTTGCACAATAAAAAAAACAAATGTATGCATCTTCTATTTTGGGAAAAATGAGGTGGTGTATTAAAAGAAAAATTGGTACTGTACCTTTGCCAGTAACAGGGACTTGTGCATTGGTAGAGTTCTATGGCTGGTTCCATGTAACTGTGTAGTCCTAATGCACTGGACAAAGAGGTTGATATCAAGGAAGCTAGTTGAAGTATTCTTCTGCTACATTTGAACAAAAATATTTATTTTTATGCAAAATGGTCAGAGCCTATTGGACGAAAATTAGTATACTGCATGTAGAAAGAGATGGTAATGAGGGAAGGGGAGTTTGACTCATTTTTTCATAAAATAAATTAACAAGGTAGTTTTTAAAGTTTGAGGGCGGGGGGAAGGGGTTCCTTGGTTTGCTGGCTAAATCATCCCCAAATACATTTTTATAATAAAAATTTATATGAAACTTACCTTCTCTTTTGATCTCCCACTATTTCTTAACTGAAATGAGTTAATGAGAAGATCTCCTGGAAAGTGTATGTACGATATTAGATGTTGTTTGTGCATGCACACTCTCCACTTGTAAAGAAATGCTCTACATAAATTTGCTGACTTTGTTTTCAAACTGAACAGTCTCTGAAGACCGTTTGTATTTTAATCCTCTTAATGCTTGTGGACGTGTTTGGGGAACAAAATCTTTTAACACTACGTGAAGACTAGACCTGAACGAGACAGAAGCCTTGCAATATGAAATCATTGTCTTTCAAAAACAATTCTAATCTGGCACCTGCGCAGCTTAGTCCTGGGTGCCATTGCTGCTGTTGTGTTTTTGGGAATCTCTGATAGGCTTTCTGAGTTCTGCTGCACTTTAGAAATTTTGTCATGCATGAAAAATATGCCAACGGGGAGGGGCAATACAGATCTTCAAAACCAGCCTTCCAGTCTTTGTGGAGAGGAGTGAAGAGTTCTCCCATGCGTAAACATTCTCTGCAGGCTGGCTAAACTGCATTCAAAATATTGCTAAGATCTATTCCTGTGAGTTAAAAGTGTAAAAATTAGGGAGGTAGTTAAAGCTGTTGGGTTTCAGTCCAGAGACCTGAGCTGATATGATCTACCTGGATTTTGTGGCTTACTTGTTGCTACTTCATGTTCACAAATAAGGTCAGGCTTCAAAGTCTAATTTTAACAGTGTCTTTGATGCAAGATGGACTTTGGTGTTGCCTGTTTCTTGATGTTTTTGACTTGGAGCTCTTGAGATTTTTTTTCCTCCATTGCAGTGTGTGTTGCCAACAACAACAAAAGAAGCGCTAAAACTTTTATCTGCAAAAGTTTGTGTTGGCTTCAAAGTCCAGTTGTAATGTTAATAGTTGTGAAGATGCTTATGTGAAGTTTGTGCATCTTTGAGCTTCTTGTATTTCCTGGCTAGAGGCTTGTTGAAGTACACTGGACTGAAGACAAAAGTAATAGCTGCTTTTCAGTAGAGAGTTGAAATCAGAGAAAGTATGTGAAGTATTAAAGATTTCTCTCTGTAAAATGGGGGGTTGGCTCTTAGTTAATCCTGCCTGTGATGCAGTCCGATTCTTATTTAGAAATTCAACCTCTTTCTTCAGTGCATTATTTATATTTTAAACTGGACGTTTTCACCAAAACCTTAATTAACTTTGATGCCAAAGGTTGAGACTTCATCGAGTGCTTTTAGCACACAGAGCTTCAGACTACTGGCATGAAGAGTTAATGATATAAATGTGACTTCTATGGCTTTCAAGAGAACCAAACAAAGCAATATTCTTTTTGGTCTTTTCAGAGTGGATGCTTAGGAGGAGTAGAACTAACACAGAATTGCTATCTCATGCTGCCATGTGACGGTTGGTTAAGTTCATTCTATTGAGGGATATGTGAATTTTTCTGGTGTTGCTTGGGCAGTGTCAATGATTATTTTCTCCCCTGGTGAAGACGTAGGGTGTTCTTGTTATTGGTTTTGGTGAAAGTAGAATCCAGATAGCGATGGCTGCTGGCTGATGTGAAGAGGTCAGTCTGGTCACTGAACCTCCAGCAGTCATTTGACAGAAAAACAAACTTACTTGAAAAAACATTTTACTAAAGCATCTTCCCTAACCAATTTTTGTAATATATTAAAGATTATATTTAAGGTTTGTATGTGTTCGCTCTCAGCAAGTTTACTTCCCCTCCAACTTGAGCACTTTTGTTACTTGTACTGGTTATTTTTATTGTTGGTCTTAACATTTATTTTGTATTTTGTTTTTTTACAAACTGTAACAAAAAGCTTTTGTGAACCTTTGATTCTTGCTGGCTCTTTCTTGGACCAAATGAACTGACTATGAGCTGGCTTAGAAGAAATGTTCATTGGGATGCATAGGAATTTGCTAGCAGAAATGTACATGTAGTGAAAGCTTTCTTCCTCTGAAATGCTCAAGCTATGTCTGTCTGAAAGTAATTAATCATTTCACATGATGTGATATGACCACACTTCCAGTCTTGGTCCAAAATAATGGCTGGAACAAAGATGTTCCAGGACTGACTCCGAACACCAGAACTACTCTCTGGTTGGTCACTCTAACCACCTTTTTGACTAAGGAAAAGCAAAAACTTCAGTTAAATTGCAAATTTGCTGTGACCTAAGCTGCAGAATTTAGTGAGGGATTGCCAGCCCATCAGTCTAACCACTATTGCTGTGTACTCTTAGCGATTTACTCATCTAAATTTTATCTGCCAGTTCAAATGGCTCTTCTCCCTCAGCCATTGCAAGCTGTGCAATGATAAACTGTATTAACTGTGCTGTAATTCAACCTCAGCTTCACGCTAGCAATGCCCAGTACAGCTGTCAGTGTGAGCGGTGTGCCCCACGTGCAGTCTCTAGGAATCTGCAGGAAATAGAGAGGGAATACAATGAGATTTCTTTACGTTTAAATCTGATCTCAGAAGTGATGACAAAGTCATTGCTGTGCCCACAAACCAAACGGTCATCCGTCGCTCTCGCCGGTGTACCAGGAGTGCAGGAGCTCCTTATGCTGTGTCCCATCTCTGGTGCACGTAATGCTTCCTCTGGGTAGTGCTTGTACAGAGCTTCCCCTGCACGCTCACCTCAGCAGTCAGATGGCAACAGCAGCGCCCTGGAGGGTCACAGACCAAACTTCTGACATCTCCATTCTTTGCTAATGGAGATGAGTGGAAGAAGCTGACAAATTGTTGTTAAACTTTTTGGACATTCTATTGTACTTCATTTAGACTCATGTTAAGCCAACAAGCGGTCTGAACACTTCTGTAAAAGGAACGGAGGCTTCAGAGGTTTCTTCTAAAAGGACTGCTAGGAATGGTTTCAGCCCTAAAGTCATCAGGCGGCGTTGAGTTGTGCCTCATTGTTCCTTAAACTCCTTACAGTGCTTTCTTTTACAGGTGACATGGCTGTGTTGCTGTTTTGTCCTAGCAATACTGTACATCATTTGTTGTTTCACTATATTGTATCTTGAGGTATCACAATAAAAGCTTTCAGTTGTTTTGTTGAGTTGCTTGCTATTTTTGTGCTCTTATTTTGCTTTAGATTCTCTTGGTTTTTTTCTTTCTCTGATAATGCCAGAGAGGAATGACAGTGCTCTTAGTTGCTCAAAAAACTTCTGGGCATGGGTTGACTCTGATTTAGTATGTACTTCTAAGATTGTCACTGAACGTGTTTTGTTCCTTTGGCTAATCTTTCCAAAATAGAGTGAAGATGCTTTCCTACTTGAGAGCTCCAGCACAGTTTAAGCTAATCCACGAGCCTCATGAAAACAAAGTGCTTTTAAAGGGAGACTCAGTCTGCGCACTCCAACAGCAACTGTCAGAAGTTGGAGGGAGGGCGGATGTGCTTCTGTTTGGTTACCTCGGTCACCTGGAGAGCAGAGCAGAACTCTGAGCGCAGGCATTCAGTCTCTGCTTAGGCTGGGAGGAACTCCTCCAGTTCCTGCAATCACATAAAAAGTCTTCTCATGTGTTTGTGGAAGACCCACCCACTCTTGAGTCTCTAAGTAGGATGTGGTGTTGATTGGTCATTGACAGGGATATTGAACAACAGTCTCTGTATTGATCTTGAAGGTGCTGTGCTTGTCACTAGCTGCTTGTTGGACATCGAGCTGTTGATTATTACTGATAGAGCTTGAAAGCCTCCCCGGTTCTCAGTCTGGCAGTCCATTTATCCAACTGCAACGTTCTGTGGAACGCTATGGGAAGCAGTATCAACAGTCTCACTAAAACTGAAGCATATCGCATCAACTGCTCCACTGAGGCAGTCGGTTCATCGCCACAGCAGTGTGGTCAGTCTGTCCTTAAGGCAGTGTGGATGACTCCTGGTTACCTTCCAGTCCTCCACATTGAAACAGATTCCACAAGGACAGCGTGCTCTGAAATTCTCTGCCTATCTCCACAGTGTATCCCCAATGATCTTCTCCCCACCTTGTGTATCCCATTAAGAAAATCCAGTCTGTGGCACTCTGGGTTTAGTGAATGGTAAGGCCGAGTAAAGCAAGGTTTTCTTCTAAAGATTAATCAGATGGTCGTATTTATCTTAACAGTTGTCTTTATTAATTTGGAAGACTAATTTTAAAAACTTCTTAAAATGGTAGCAAGGGGCTATTGCAGTGATTTGTTTACTCTCCTGCATAATGCAGGTGTCCTTAATTGCGTTAGACCAGTTAAATATAAATGACTCTAAGGGAAATGCTTTGCATTAGACTTGCAGTCGTATGTGTGTGTTAAGCATTGAAGTGTTAATGAAATGTTCCTGGGAGTTCTGCGAACTTCCAAGGAAGGCCAAATGGTGTGGCTGTGATCCACGGGTTATTTTAGGGTGGTCAATCAGTGGCGTCTATAGAATGTATACAAAACGGTGGTTTGAATTTGATTGCTTTCAATGAAGTCAGAACTTGTCAGCCAAGAGGGGTGTGGGATTTTGGGGGGAGTCAGGTTTTTATTAGGTTAGCTGAATGTGCAGTAATTGCTGGACGCTGGCGAGAGTGCGTAAATATGAGCCCTGTAGACTGAGGTGGTGAATGAAGTAATTCAGTGTGGGCTTATTCAGTGACTCTTCAATAATCCATTGCTTCATCTCACATGTGAAAGGTGATGCTCCACATATGAGACCAAACATGCTATTTCCATCGTGAGGAAAATACTGCCTGACAGCAATTAGATTGCAGGAAGAACTCTGAAATTGTGAACTCAAGTTTTGTCTCTTGCCAGCTGGAAAACACCTTGAGATGGATAGCAGTGGGCAGATGCCTTGTCTAAGAGTTGGGAATCTTCCATTAAAATATCTTTTTGTCTGCTAAATGTAGGTAAGTGAGCACCTATTGTGGGCTCTCCATGCCGTAGCACTATAGTTTTAAGCACTGTAGCACTGCAGCATGACATGCGTGGGTCTCGCTGCCAATCATGGTTAGCTGACATGGGAAGGGGGTCACAGCTGGAGCTCACCTTAACCTCTGAGCAGGGCCCTGCTGAGACAGCTCTGTCCACATGAGGCTCCTTCCATTTTTGTCCCTTTCTCTGTCCCTCCCTGGCTGTGTCCCAGCGGGTGCAGCGCTGAGCAGTTAGCTGGTGCTGCACTGAGCAGCTTCCTGACTGAAGAAGCTCTGCTGAGCCATGTGACTGACGAGCCTTCGCTATTTCTCCACTAGTAAAGGCTGAGCTAGTCTGAGGTT
The DNA here is from genome assembly GCA_016647715.1 of Pavo muticus. NCBI lineage: Eukaryota > Metazoa > Chordata > Aves > Galliformes > Phasianidae > Pavo > Pavo muticus. The sequence goes on from JACDJE010000080.1 coordinate 580,752, forward strand.
CTGCCTTACTCTTGCACTGACAGCAGCCAGTCCTTCACTCAGAATGGAGTTTGCATGCTGTCATTTTTCATATATATGCAAATTCCATCACAGCATGGCTCCTCACCTTTTGCCATAAGGAAGGATGCAAATCTGTTTTAACATTCAGGACACCTTTATGACTCACTTACAAATGATCCTTCTGCTGAAGGACAGCTGAAGAGGGCTAACTTAGTTTTCTGAAATAATGTCTGAGCAAAACCTCCTGGTTTGGGCCCAGCAGCTGATGGCAGTCCCATGTTGGACGAGCTTCTGGCAAGAAAATGTCTTCCTAGTTTGTATGTTCCATGCGGCGCAGACACAAAACTTTGGTGGTTGGATGGCTATTTATTTTGCTAACCCTTCCATTTGGTGCAATATACACGAAGATGCTGGGTAGCCTTGTCTCTTACTGCAGGACGCAGACTGTTATGGTTATGAGAGATGATTACAACAAAAGCGTCTTTGAGTTTGGCCGTGCCCATTTGCTTTAAGTCATCCTGTTGCTTCTTTGTCCCTAGGAGCAGGAGTGCAACTGCACACAGTGCTGCTGCTGTGCTGCCAGGATGAAAGCGCGTCCTTTCAGTGGGAGAACAATGGAGGTGTGTTTCTGGCTGGTGAATGCTTCTGGTTTTGTGCTTTGCGCTGGGGAGTGAATGGCATTAATAGCCAGCTCTGCTGGAATTGTGGTTAAGTTGTGTTTGCTTAAAAGGGAAGTCAAACAAGCAGTATTCTGCAGTAAATGTGATTTAAAATTTACTACTGAATCATGAAAAAACAATGCTCTCCCAGTGGTGCAACACTTCTTAGAGTGAAAAAAGTACAAAGTAGGGGTTCTGTGCGCTGGCTGTGCAAACACCGCTTTTCAAAATTAAAGACCCAGTAAAGCCAGGGATCTTGTGACAAAGAGCAGGGCTGCCAAGGGTGAGATGATCTGATTTTGCAATAGGGCCTGGGCAGATTGCTACATCTTGGAAATGGGTTGCAGATGTAAACCATGTGCTGCTGAGAGCTGGGGGTGCAGGGTATGCAGCAGTGGGATGAGTGCAAAGCTCCGTGATTCTCCTGCAGCCTGTCCTGCTGATGGCGTGCAAGAGCAGGTCAGTCAGAAAGGAGGAGTCTCATGACGATTAGTTCCCCACAAGCCATCCATCTCCGTGCACTGCTTTATGGCTGGTGCAGGGCTGCCAGCCAGGGGCTATGCTGGGAGGAGCAGTGCTTTCCCTGAGGTCACTATGCTCTTCCTTGCACAGCCATGGCCCCAGCTGCCCAAGAAAATCACAGCCCAGCTTGCCCCTGCTTTGCTTCCACTGTTAATGTCCCTACAGGCCTGAATTAGTTGTCTGTTTCCCACTGATGGTCAAGTGAGCACTGGTTCCATGGGTAAGTGGCACACTCCACTTCATCACTGGGTAGAACAGATACAACCATAAATCTGCTTCTGCTTGCATTTTCCTTCCCTTTCTTCCTCTTTAAAAAAAAAATCTTCCTCCTTCCTCAATTCCCCACGTTGTGAGATCCACAGCAGCACAAGGTTGCTGTGTGTGCCTGTTGTTGCCCTGCCCGTGCTGATGGCAGGGGAGGCAGTTCTTGCTGCTCCCCTATCACTGCACTGCTGCCTCCATTCGGGTATAAATAGGGTGCTTTGTGACAGAAGGTTTGTGTGTGAGCTGCAGCCCTGCTCTGTGCTCCAGGCTGACACACCAGATACAGTTTGTGTCACTGTAACTTCCCCTCCCTCTCTTCTGGTTCTTGCAGCACAGCGGTTACAGACACAAATTAATGCCCTGTAATTGCCTACCCATAACACAGAAACAAAAGTGTTTTGCAGCATTCTTTCAGTGTTTACTAAAAAGCAGACTTTGCTCTGGCAGCGCTCCCTGGCAGCCCAGCCCTTGCTGAAGGTTAACGGCTGCTCCAGTTAATGATTATCTCTGTGTGTGCAGTGTTTCACAGCTCAAACATGTAATATGTGGCTGTGCAAGGGCTGTGGGCAGCTGGCACATGCAACCATACTGGGCCAGGGCCTGCCTGGCCTGAGCTATGCCCTGCCAGTAGGATGTGGGGCTGTGGGAGACCAGAGGAGGGCACGGAGATGCTCAGAGGTTGGAGCATCTCTGCTATGGAAATGGGCTGAGAGCTGGGGGTGTTCAGCCTGGAGAAGAGACAGAAGTTGCCAATAATAACACAGCTCCTGGCCCCACAGCCCTGTCCAGCTGCTCCATGAGTGCCAGCATGCTTTCCAACCGCAGTGGTGAGGGCGAGGGCTGACATAGGCCCTCTGTGCCTGTGCAGTTGATGCAAGGAGACAGCTGTCCCCACCCATGGAAATGCCACAGAGAAATGCAAAGCAGCACAGCTGGGGCACACACTGCACCTCAGGATGGGAATTTTGCAGGAATTGTTTACCCTGGGCACTGTGCTGGTTCCCAGCCTCTGGCACGAGAGAGCAGTGCTGGCCCTGTGCCAGGCAGCCCTGTTTGCCTCACAAGGAACGTGCCTGCCTGCAGCTCCCAGCGCAACCCTCACCTTTGCCTCCCCGGCCCAGAAACCCATCTGTGAATGCTAAGCCCAGAGCAGTGCCAGGGACTTTGATCGCAGCCACAACCTCCTGCACAGGACGACTGCTCCTGAGGCACACAGCCCTGGGGTGCTGGGGCGGCTGACCCTGCCTGCACAGTTCTGGGGAGGGGGCTCTGTGGTGTGGGCACCTGCAGCCAACATGACTGTGCTGCTGCCCAGGAGCCCCATGGCCAGGGCTGTAGAAATGAAAGCTTTAAACAAATGGGGTGCAGAACCCCTCTGCTAAAAGCACAGCAATCCGCTGCTGAGCCCTTTGCTTTCTCTGTTTTTGCTGTCTATTTTAAGGCCAGTACCAACCAGCGTGCTGGCGAAGCTGAGCCCTTTGTGTTATTTGGAGGCAACCGTGCAAAAAAGACTCTGCAATGCCAGATTGCAGCTCAATGAAATGAAGGCAAAACAGGGTCTGCACAAGCATAGAGGTGTAAAATGATGGCAGAAGAGCATCTGTGGCTGGAATGCGCCCGTCTGGCTGTGCAGATCACAGCAGCAGGCATAGACCCAGTGCCACAGGCCCAAAGGGTCCTCCAGTGCCCAGCAAACAGTGGGGGTTCCCCAGCACAGGATCAAGGCAGCAGACACCCCGATTTCTGGGCTCACCCATCACTTTGCTCCTGAGGCCAGGGCCACGAAGTGTGGAAAGGCTGAAAAAGCCTTCTGTGGAGCAAGGAGGGTTTTCTCCTACTCACAAAACAAAAAATAAAAAATCCCAACCCCAAATATGTTCTTAAGGAGAAGCAAAGATCAGAAATACTGTAAGCAGCGGAGACAAAGCACCAAAAATAGCACCCGAAGTTCCCTCTGTGCGCTCCCTGTAGGCAGCCAGCTCTATATTTGTCTTCACTTGCCATTCTGCTGCAATCAATTTGCAGTTGCCGCTGGCGAGGAACCCATCTATTAAAAGCCTGGCTGGGATCTGCAGAGAAGATGTCTGCAATAAAATATTTGGCCATTTTCATAGAAAAACCCAAGTGCCTCTTGCAGATCCCCCAGCCACAGCCATGCAGCAGCCCAATGCACGGGGCCATCATGCGGCTGCGGCCGTGCCCCACAGCACTGCTGGCACCTCGCCCACACAGCACCAGGCTTTGGCCCTGGAGCCTCTGGCTAAGGTGCAGCACATGCCAAAGTCCAGGGAGAAAGATTTGCTCTGCAGCTACTTGGAGGCCTGGAAGCATCTGGCATTTTCTGCCTGCTGGCACCTTATCTATCTCAGTGATTTGCTGCCAGCAGCGATGGGGAGGCGGCCTCCCCGGGGGTCCGTTGCTCTTGTAGTCAAAACAAATGTTTTCTATCATCCCTTTCATCGCGGGATGAAAGCACAGATAGAAATCACACAGCTGCTCCCTTGGTGGGCTGCTGGGAAGCCACTCTCACTGCCCCAGAATGCCTCCACTTGGGGAAGTGGGGATTGGCAAAATGAAACAACAGCACCATTAGCAGTGGGCTTTGCTTCCTGGAGGCCAGCAGCACCCCTACCCCCAATCAGTGTGGATGGGGGCTCTCACACACGGGGACACTGCACACAGAAACCTTCATCCCATGGAATCCACAGCGCAGGATGGAGCCACCTCACTGCTCTCCGAGTCCAGCACAAAGCTCCTGCAGAACAGGCAGGGTGGGAGGCAGGCAGCACGGGCAGCCAAGCACAGAAGCAGAGAGGGGACCCAATCCCACCTATAAATAGTGCAGGGAAGCATCAGGGAGGGAATGTGGCCATGTGAGCTAAAGGACAATGCTGGCAGAAAAGCAAATAGATATAATTAACCATTAATAAATGGAGGCCGAAGATTAGAGAACATATCTAATATCAGAAAAGTGAGACCTTGGGAGGCTTTCCAGGGGGAAGGGCTGAGGACAGCTGGCCCTGCGTTCCAAGCGGACCGCGGCTGCTCTTCAGGAGCCATGAAGCTGCACGCTGCCAGCTCTGGCTGCTGTGAGTGCACATGAGCCTTTTTCTGTATGAAAGGGAAGATTCAGCCGCTCCGTGACGTCAGGAGCACTAAGACCTCACGTGGGATGAGGAAGCTGCCCTGGCACAGCCTTGCAGGGCAAAAAGCTGACCCCAGGGCCTCAGCCTGCAGCCCAGCCTGGGCTCCTCAGCCCCAGACAGGACCTGCAGCTGTTATCTGCTCGGCTCGGCTGTTTTGAAGAGGGGTTGCAGTACACACAGGACTGCTGCTCCCACTGCTGGGGTTTGCAGGGGCACAGCAACAGTGGGAAACACTTTGCTCCCCACTGCTGGTGCCAGAGGTCGAGGTCAGTGGGCTGCATGTGCCCCATCTCAGGGTACCCAGTGCCAGCCTCACAGCCCTGCAGCAGCAGCAGCATCCCTGTGGATGCTATAGGCATCCCAGCACTGTATGGAGCGCATTGGCTGCCCCAGCCTCACCTCTGGCCCCTGCCCCACAGCCCAATCAATCTCCCACTGCAATAAATCTGATTTACAAAGAAAGTGAAAGCGAACAATCCCAGCCGTGCCACAAAGCTAAGGGGCCAGCAGCTGCCCGCCTCCTTCCTGCTCGGCCCATGGCTCTCGTTATCCTTCTCCAAAGCAAACAGTGCTAAGAAGTGGGGGGTGTTGGGCAGTCCTCCCTTGCTTCCTGGCATGAGGTTTCCAGCATCCGCTCCTAGCAAACCCCACTGGTGTGGCTGCGGGTGCTGCAACGCCGGTGCTGCACTTGGGCACAGCGCAGCTCAGAAGTCCCAGAAGCAATGGGTTGGGGCTGACACAAGCAGGTGTAACCCCACAGGGATGGCACAGTGCCTCTGCCCGGCTGCCCCCAGTGCAGGACTGCACCCCCATGCGCCCCAGTGGTGTTCACTGCCAGGCCACTGCCAGGGAGCGAGGATGCGCTGCTCCCCCTGTGCCATTGCTTTTCAGCAGAACAGCTCAGCGTGGAGCAAAAGGAGCTAACAGAACACGTTATTCAATTCCAGAGAAAAGCTATGCTAAAATCCCACTTTTTCTTTCTTCTAAGAGCACTGAGTACACAAGCGTCAAAAGTAAAGAGCAAAAATCTGCTTGCAAACAGCACAGCAGCACCCAGCAGTGGTGCTCTGCACTAAGGCTGCCCAATTCCTGCCTGTCCCTTGGGGTACAGCAAGGACTGGGGCATGTGCCCCTGCAGCACTGTCCTGGCTGCAGAACCCCCAGGGTAGCAGGGCAGGAAAGGCTCAGAGAAGGCTCTTCTCTGCTCTTTCTCAACTCAGGTAGCAGAAATTCTGCAAGTGGCCCTGCAGCGAGCCAGGCTCTGTGAATACAAGGGCTACACTGCCCTGCCCTGCACACCCACCTCATGTCCTGCCTGTCCAGCCAAACATTTTGACTTGTACTTTTAAGGAGAGCTTTGTCTCTTCGTCCCTGCGGTTTTGCCAATCAGAAGAAAAGCTGAAGTAAAAAACAAAACTGAACAAAACAAACCGACCAGCTATGCATACATCCAGGGGAGTGGGGAGGTGGGGGTCAGAACAGACGCCCAGGGCTGCAGTGCCCCACACTGACCCACACTGCGGCCCCACTGGCGGGCAGAGCCAACAGCCGGCGAGGGCAGGAGTGGGGGCTGAAGCAGCTGGGAAAGCAGCGAGCCCAGGAGCTGGGGAGCTTCCCACGGCTTAGAGCAAAGCTCCAAGGTTACTCTGCCTTCCTGTAAGGCAGGAAGTGGAGGCTGCTCCTACCTGTTGGCAATGGTGGGAAACTGTAATGAAATGGGCAGCGCGAGGCCAGCAGCCCCGCAGCGATCACAGACTTCTGCCAGAAACCTCCAGTAAAACAGGAAAGCGAGCACCTTTCTGTGCAGCCTGCTGCTGCAAAAGGAGCCCGTCTTTGTAGCACCTGCAACACAGCCTCAGCGGGGCAGCAGTCCTCACCACACCACTTCCTTGTAATCAAAAGCTCCTTTCTTTCATAATAATCTCCATTCTAATCTATTATGGAAAACCATTTTACTCTTACGGAATTCATTAAACTGCAACAGCTCCAGCAACACTGTGAGTTTTGCAACTTTAAAACGCGCTGAAGCAGATGATACAGAAAAGGGATCGATACCCCTTTGTCAGGAAGAGGCCAGCCCAGGAGAAGCAGCAAGCTGCAGTCCGGCACCAGCAGCTCAGCTGCAGGAAAGCACCGCACAGCTCCAGGAATCGCATCTGGCTTCGTACCCTGCAAAACACTGCAGAAAACCCCTGCTATTCTTTAACTGAATTTCAACTTCCTATGGTTTAACAAGGATGGAATCATATCCGCAAAGATCCCCGAGTTCCTCACAAGCATCTTAAAACATAGGAATGAATCATTTCCTTGCGCGACAATCGATGCCGTAATGCTGTGATCCTGGAAATCACAGCTGAGGGTCAAACACAAAAGTATCCAAAAGAAAATAAAAGCATTTAATTGCAAAACTTGTTACCAAAAAATTTTTACAGCAATTTCCTATAAATGGAGACTTTAAGCTCTTAAACCACTGATACCAATGTACTGGTTACAAAGATGACTACAAAACCACCTCCTCAGCCAGACAGGGAAGGGTACAGCTGTGCTCTGAAAACAACTGAGGTGAACCGAAAAGTCCTGTTCAGGATCTACTGCACCACCTGCAAGTGACGGTAACACACGTTACATCTCCCAGGCTGGCGTTTCTGCACTCCGTAAGGCCTTTTGTAAGCATCCTAACAGTGTGGCTATGGAAGGAAATATTTGAGATGCCTATGCAAGGAGCAGCCCTCGGGGATGGCTAAAAAAAATGCTGTGATGCTGTTTCTGTTCCCACTCAACCGCTCCAGGCTGTCAGTTCTGGAGCCAGAGGGCAGCTCTGAAGTGGGGCAGCCCGGCCCCCCCAGCTGCCCAGGGGCTCCAGCGAGGCCAGCTGCCAGAGGAACACGCAGTGCTGCTGCAGCAGGCACACTGCTCACTGCTCAGCCTCACTGCTTTCCAGGCTGCTAGAGATCACGTGGGTGCAGACACAGCTCATTTCGGAGTGAGTGAGGCCCTGTGGAGACTGACAGCAGTCAATCCAGCCAAGAGGCAAGAGGAAAAGATGGAATTGGTCCTTGCTGAGAACAAGCAAAAGGCAGCTGGAAGGGAGAGGCAGGACAGGCTGCAGCCCTCTTCTCCCCTCTGCAGAGCCTTCCAGCAGCTCGGGCACTTCCCCAGCACACCAATTAATCTGGCAGACCTGGCTTGCCTGGAAATGATTACCTGTAAATGAAGCTCTTTCACAACGTAGCTGTTACTGAGGCAGCGTCCTGCAAGGCTGGGCTCTGCCTGGTCTGCTGCTGGCTACGCAGAGAAAGGCTCCAGCTAATCCCCAGCAGAGCTGTGCTGCCTGCTCCCTGCTCAGCTGAACAACAACAAAAAGGCCTTCGAGAAAGATGCAGTTGGGGGGAACACAGATCTCCAGAAAACAAAGCCACATTAACCAGCCTTAACAAAGCAAGTTTTCTTCCACGGTGAATGCTGGTGCCTTCCCTCTCCCCAGGACAGATTGTCTTTCGGGCTCTTCAGGGACACGTGGGAGGCCTCCTCTTCTTTTTTACTGTGCTGCTCCAGTGCTAGGCTCCCCGCACTGCTACCAGGAGCTGAAGTCCCCAAAGCCTGTGCTCTTTTTCTCTTTCTTTGCAGCTGTGCTTGTTGAGGGCCCGTCATCTTCCACGCTGCGCTTCCTGGAGCCAAAATGAAAACACCCCTTAGGGACTATTTACTGCTTGGTGGGAGCAGGGCAGCTGGCTGCTCTGCCTCTCCCTGCAACAGCTACACTGGAGCCAGCTATGAATCAGAGAGGAGTGCGAGCCCTGGGCTGGCACAGCAGGGCTGGGGCTTCTGGCTCACCCAAATAGTCTGCAGGGATGGCTCGTGTCAGGCTTTGAACACTTCCAGGAATCTGTTCACACCCCAGCAAGTTCTCCAGGTCAGAGAAGAAGATTTAACAGTGGCAGTTTTTTAGCACAGTCACTGAAAGTTTGAGCCATAAGTGCTCCCCCCACTTCTCACCCATGCTTGCGGCAGCAGAAGGATTTATGGGGAACTAGGTGTAAAGCAGCTGGCTGAGTCTGTTCCTTGTGCATGGCATGCTGCAATCACTACTGCTATTCCCAGCTCAGCTTCAGCAGAGCATACAGCCCCATGGAAATGCTACATGGCCAGGTCACGTTCTGTGGTTTCATTGTCAGAAAGCAGCAGCCAACAGGGAGAAGCCTGATCCAAAGGGCTGCTGTGCCCTCCTGAAGGCAGGCTGCAGTGAGTGAAGGACCAGGAAAGAAACGTCCCTTCTGTACAGCTGGTAACAGTGAAGAATGACAGTTTTATGCTGAACATAATATTTTAAGGTCCAAGCAATATTTTGTAACCAAAATGTTTTACTGAGATGCACATGGAGCTGACCTACGTGGACTGCCGTATTTTTGAAAGTGATGCAAGTTATGCAAATGCCTGTAAGTCACACAGGCACAAAGAAGCTGACTAAGTTGCTGTCCAAACCTGAGTACACACAAATACATGCCTTTATGCAGTAGGCAGGCAACAGAATTTTTGCAAATGCTGTTACAGAAGCCTGCTAAAAATCAAGTGGAAGGCATTCACTGTAATTTATCCAGAGCTGATGCTAGGCTGCAGCTGAGGCAGCATTCTGTGCTGCCTTTAGGAAAGCAAGAGATGCTGCCAACCACAGTGGGTGTACAAAGGCTATCTGGGAGAGGGTGCTTTGGGACAAGCCTGTACAACCTGCCAGGTACCCTGAAACTCTCACAGAGAGCCTGGGAGGCTGTTGGCTGCACAGGGAATCAGACCAGCAGACTGATGCAGGTCTAAGGCAGCTTCTTTGTGCTCAGGAAAAGCTGCTAAAGGAAAAGATATCCATGGGACAGCGGCCTTAAGGAATAACTGGAGAAGGGGAAGAGACCAGAATAAAAGATGGAGGAGGAAGTGACAGTACAGCTACTGCTTAAGGACTTCTGCATTGTGGACACATATCTACAATTGTGAAGTCTGCACACACTGCTGAGGACCAAATCAGCCATGCTCAAGTGTTAAAAAAAAAAGCTCAGATAACTTTCAATTTTGAAAAATAATAGAACTAGAGGGATCTCCAACTCCTGCATGACAGCGTCTTTGCAAAGCTTGCTGGCACTAAGCAAACATCTGGCCTGTTCCAGAGCTCTAGCCAGTAGCCCTGAGAAAGAGCAATGGACAGGGTCAGCACCCAGCAGGAAAGGCAACTAAAACTGAACAAAGATCAGCTGGGCAGGGAACTTACGCTGCAGCCATGTTAATGTATTTTCCAATCCCCTGCCGGTAAGTTTTAGGAGTCTGGACCTCTTTCTTCAGTGGGACCACCTCAGCCTTTGTTTTGGCTGCTTCTTCTTCCAGCTGAACCTTCTCTCTTTCTGCAGCAACCTGTGGGAAGAAGAGCGCAATCTGTTACAACAGCTCGTCCAGAGTAAGGAGACCATGACTGTAGTTCATTGAAACTCTACAGCACTCTAAGACAGCAATCAGCACTGCTGCAATTACAGGGTTGGCTTTAGGAAATGGATCTCCAGTGCCACTACAAACCTGCTGTCTGCAGCCACTACAGCAAAACTTCTCTTTCTCACCTCCACCTATAATGGGCATTTGGAAAGGAAGCTATTGTTAAGGGCAAGGAGGGGAGCCGTGCCAGACTGAGCTCCAAAGACCTCTCAGCTGAAGCAGCAGCGGAGCTCCCTGCGCACAAAGCAATGTAAGGAGCAGCTGTTCCACCTAATCTTGTGCTCGTGTGGGCCAGGGCCTCCCACATGCAGGGGGAGGTGCAAAGAAGAGGCACAGGAGAAGTATATGATCTCCACGAGGGATCAACTGGGGCAAAAACTGAAGTCACTGAGCTACAAAGTTCTCAGAAGAAGAGCTTTGGTCTACCAGACGAGAGAACGCCATCCTCACCTGCGCATCTGCCTCCTCATACGGGTCAACAAAAACGGTTGTTGCCTGGATTCGTATTTCCTCCTGTGAGCAGAAGAGAAGAACACTGACTGGTTAAACTGCACCGTCTGCCCCAGGTTCTGCTTCGGGGAAGCAGCAGCAGCAGGGTGACCACGCCATGCAGGGCAGAAACATTTGCTATCCCCACACAGTTCCTCTCACTTCCCACTTACCTTGGGACGGTCTGTCTTCGGGTCACTTTCCACGTTCTCCATAGCAGTCAGAGTCTCAAAGCCACCGACCACTCTAAGAGAGAAAGACAACTTCCAGCTGCCACAACATCACTGAAATATTCCCGCACTCCCACATCCAGTATCCTCTCTGCCCACCCACTCTACCAGATTTTTATACCACTGTGTTTAGGGGAAGGGCAATCAGTAACTCTATTAGGAAGACTTAAGATAATGTCATTCAGGGTGGAAGGTAAGATTTTTTTCCTCAAATCTGGGATTTCAGTTTAAGTTTAAACACAATAAGGAAAAGTCAAATATTCAGAGAGAATGCAAAGACATCTCCCCCCAAACGTGGCAGCCTTTTAGTGCACAGAAACCAGCCAGATGGAGAAGGAGCAACTGTGGACAGCTGTCTGTGCAAGAAAAAACAAATCCATTGCACAATGGATTCATTTGCTAGTGTTACATCTATAAATTTGTATCTCATTTATTACTACAATGAGCTTTGAAAACTAAACCAGACTGGGTCAAGAAAGCAAATGTTTTCATGAACTTCCCACTTTTTGCTTGCAGCGATGAACCTGGGGGGGGGCTTTGGGAAAGCAGCAGAGCATCACATCGTGGACACCCCTCATCATGGGCTGTACTTAAGAGGATCCCTGGCCGCTCATTTTTCAAGACAACATATCCAAATATTTGCTTTGAAACATTAAAAAAAGCCTGAAGACTTCTGGACTGTTGGTGCTTTTTTCCTACCCCCTCCTCACTCAAAAAAGAAGCACAGAACAATGTGAAATTTCCAGAAAAAGATATTTAGATAGGATAAATGGGGTGATCCAGATAATTATAAGCCTGTCTCCCTGGCATCTATCCCAGCAAAATAATGGAATAGTGGAGACAGGACATGATTAAGAAAGAAAGGAAATAAGTAACGGCAATCAGCAAGGTTTTGTGGAAAACAGAGTCTGCCAGGCAACCTTCTATTTGCGAGCCGCCAGATGTGAAAACAGGGATAACAGCGCCAGTGGAACGGACTTCTGGAAGGTGCTGATGTTTTGATGGAGAAACCAGAACGACGCGAGCACAGCACGTGGTAGATCAAAAATCCGGCTGACAGGTGTGAAAATCTACCTTCAGATAGGAGCCACTGAGTCAGTTTGTTTCCAAGGGGTCCTGCTGGGACCACATCTTGGTCCCAAGATATTTATCGGTTTTATCCACATCATCGTCCCCAATTAAATGTGAAAATGGCTACACTTAGAACAGCAGTAAATAAAGCCCGCTGATGCCGGGGGGATCCAGAGCCTTTAGAAACGCAGGCTGTAGCTGGACAACATTTGTGTTAACACAGCCAGGCCACGTGGCCAGGAACCAAAACCACAGCCCATACAAACGTCTGTGGGACAATGAGGAGCAGCCCTATTTCTGAGCAGCGCTGCTCCTGGAGCCAGAGGAGCTCAGGAGCTGTGCAGTGAGAGGGCAGGGCCCGCCGCCCAGGGAGCTCAGGGCTGCACCTCACTGCACCACGGGCACTAAAGATGACCAACATAAAGACCCGGCTGCAGAAAGCACTGCTGAGTTCCAGAGGCTGCTGCTAAGCACCTGCCTGAACAGAGGTCCCTGCAAACACTTTGTTGTTGTTTGAGCATTCCAAACTTCTCCCTGTTCCTAAAAGGTGTGTCAATATTCTGTAATCAGGTCGTGACATCTAAGAGCAATAAAAAAACCATGTATGCAGGCTAGAACAGATGCATTCATTTGCAGCTGGAGATATTGCATGGGGGAACCTCCTGAGAGCAGAGGGGGTTTGACAACCCTGCATCGGCTTCAGCAACTTCGTAATAAAAACTCGATTTCAAAACCCTCCTCGGGCCAATATCAGATCCACTTTTAATGCCAATGATTAACACACAGCCTAAGATACATTCACTGTACTTTAATTGCCCCTAAAGGAAACTTCTGATTTAATATTGGAGGATTTTCTAGCCGACAGCTCCATTCATTATCTGCCTGTGTGTTTCCATTTAATTAGGTTCTGATAATTTAAAATAGTCATGTCAGCTGTGCACTAGCAATTCAATCGAGTAATCCCTTAGCCCATAGCTAGACTTCCCACAATATTACCCCTAATGCATTTTGGCAACGCTCACGAATCTTCACTCGCCGCGCTAATTAAACGTTACTGGGAATACACTGTCACTTGTACATTTTACATCAGTGATAGATGTGGCATCACAGGTCAGCAGAGAAGGAATGAAATACCACCTGCTTGACATGGTTAGAAAGCGTTAGGAGAGAAGACAAAGATATCATCCTCAGGATGGTTTGGTGGCTTTTAGATCCACTGCTCCGATGTCAACAATAATCAAGCAGAAATTGCTAGTCAGCACTTCTTATAGGACCTCTGTTGTTCTACTGCCTTCTATCACTTTTCCTGTTAGTGGTGAAGATTGCACTGAAATAAAAGAATCTGTATAACGTGTTGCAAAGTTCAGACACCAAATCAGCTCCACTTACAACTGCAGCCGTGTCCTGCAGGGAGGGAGGCAGGGCTCCAGGGAGGCGGCTGCCGGCACTTCCTTTTGTCTGCAGCACCAGCAGCCAGCTAAACATGTTGGCATTTGGTGCTTTGGTGTTGGTGCCTCCAACAAGACAAGACAGTCCTTTTGTGCCAACTGATGCAAAGAAAAGACAGCTCTGGCTCCAGACAGCAGCTTCCCTTCATTTCAAGTATCATTTCTAGCAAGGGTGCTCCTCATTCACAGGCGGCGGCACAACGTCGCTCTCACCTCGCAGCAGCTGTGGGCCTGCACAGCAGGTCATTCTCTGTCCTTCTTCAGCTTCTTTTCTCCAAAACACAGGGGTGTTTTTTCACACCCCTGTCTCTAATGCTCTCCACAGAAAGTACGTCCATGCACGTTGCACCATCAGCACAGTGAGCTCTCAATATTGGTTTGTGTCTTTTCATAGTGTGATAAAACTGCTCATAGAAATGAAATTTGAATATAAGCCAGGAGCCGAGAGAAGACAGCCCTGACCAAAGAACTGGAAATAATTCCCAGGTTAATTTTGCTCAGGGAACCCATGCCAAGGATCAGGCCCTGCTGAGGTGCTTCCAGAAAGGACAAGATCCGATCACATCCACTGAAAACTGGGCTAAGTATCCATCAGGAAACTTGTGCCTAGATGCAAACAATTCTGCAGAACTCTCTTTGATTTATCGAGTGGAGTGCTGACACACACGTTGGCTCTCAAAATACCATGTTGTTACTGTCAAACCTCATGACGTTACTCTGCAGTGCTAAAATCAGAGTGGCAGAACACAGTGTGTCTCAGGGAGAGCACCAGCAGCACTGCAGCAATTATCCCACAGCCAAACCAGCACACCGGGGCACTTGTGGGGATTCTCTGCCAGCCCCACAACACATACCCTGGCCTTAAGAAGAAAGGCCCACTGACATGTGGCCAAAAAAAGCCCACACAAGTTAGAAGTAGGAAAGACCACCAGATCAGTACAGTAAAGCACTAAAAAACCTTCTAAGATGAGAGTCACTACTTAACATTACTCAAATAACCCACTAACTTTGAAGAAAAAGAGATAAAACCTGCAGCATGAATGACTGTGAGTCTCAGCATGAAGAGCCCTGCAGACAATTTTCATTAAGACAGGAGGTAAAGGCCGCGGGCTCAGGCTGCAAGTGCAGCAGCCACGCAGCATGGAGGGCACCGCTGCCACCCGGTGGGTCGGCAGACAGGGGAGGCAGAAGGGCAGAAACAAGCTTCCCCTGCTGCACTGTTTGTGGCTCTGTTCCTCAGACAAGGTGCCATGCGTGCTTTGTCCTAAATGGACCGTGCAAGTTTCTGTGAGGTTTAAACAGCAGTTCAGATGACAGCCCACAATGGCAAAGGTGACACCTTCAAGACACCATCTACATGAGAGCAAGCAGTGAAACTGAGGGTTTGCTGTCTCCAGTAGATGCTGAACAGACAAATGATGATCTCAGCTATATATTTAGCTCAGTGTTGCCGAGACAGCTTGTTGTGCTTTTAGAGGAGCTCAACAAATGTTGCACTGCATTCACACACGGGGGACGAGGTCGGTACGTTTACATTTTTTCTGTTAAAAAAGTGATGAAAAATGTGCTCTTACCTATGAGATACCGTTTGACTGAAAGCTGAGCTAAACTAGCTCTGGAAATCTTTGCATCTCAAACTTTGAGATGTTATTTAAAATCCGACTTTACGTTACGGCTTGTTTATTATGCAAACCAGTAACTGGCAGTCACTGCCAAAGCCTTTGCATGAAGTGCAAGAGAAACATGTGGAGAAAGCTCCATTCATTTGCAATATGCCAAGGAACTCTCACTGCTACACCAGCGCTGCTCCTACAGAGCACTGCAGCTCCCAAGCAGCCTCACTGCCATTCACACACGGACTTGCTAGTTCTCAAACTCCTGTTTAGAAGAGCTGCAGGAACTGTGCATTATGCAGTGCTGGGGTGGCAGTGCTCCAGGACAGCGAGGTTTCCTGACCAGAGGACGAAACAAGAACAACGTCTGGACTGTCTCAAAAAAAAATAAAACACCAAAGCTTTAAACTAGGAACAGAAACCAGAAAGAAATGTTGTTTTGTAAATACACTCTGCACTCAAGCTTATTTTTATATTAAAACAAAAGAGTACATGCATTTATATACACAGAGAACAATAAATACAGGCACAAACACCCACACTCTCAGGACAAAATGTTTTCTATGTATACACCCAACCCAAAATGGAGAAAGCAATTCCAACCTGCCACAAGGATGTAGTCAAAACACCTCAATCTCTCCTAAGGGCTTAAGATGGGAAGTGAGACACAGTAATGGAAAGCAACAAAACAGTAAAGCAACATGGAGAAAAAGCCTTTGAAAACCAGACTCAGCAGATGAACCTGGCGCTTTCCACTCAGAAGCCGCTGGGGTACACTGACCCATAGCACACAGACTGCACCACTGAATCATACCCGGGTACCTCAATGCACTGCAGCAGCTTTACACGGCTATCGCTTTAGAGGACAAGAGTGCTAAACAGGTTAGGGGATATTAAATGTAATGATGCTTATCCAAGGGGAGTGAACTTTCTGCCACAAAAGCATCTGACGAGGGGAGGAGGAAAGGAAGAGAAGGATGAGCTGAGCGTGTCAGCTACTGACAGGGACACTTCTTCCTTTGCTCCCTCTTTTGCCCTTCTTTTAATCTCACTGCATACCCACAGCCTGCGCTCACTGCCCCGCTTGTCCTTCGCTTCACCCACAATTTGGACAGCAAACATTTCTGCCCTCCTGCTGATCACAACAGTTCGATCACTTTTCACTATCATTCCAAACATGGACTTTCCCTTCGGTTTTGGAATGGGCTCCCCAAGATATCCACGAGGCATTTCATTTTCTTCAGGGCATTCTTCTTTCTTGGTTCAAAAGAAAAGTGCAAACTGTTGGTGAAAGGTAAGCTGAAAGGGGTCAGTGCAGTAACATCCCTGTACCTGTGTGCACTCCTTTATCTACTCACACAGCCAGCTGTCCGGCACAGATCATGCTTCTATTTCTACTTAAAAGGGTCAGAAGAACTCGGTGCCTGATCCATGGGAATTACGAGCCACTGGAGTAACAGAAAATAAAAATAACACAGATGGGATGTACTCACATCTAAACTTCATAAGGCACGTCAGACAGGAATGTAAGTCCAGCAATGCTCCTGTAGCTCATGCAGCTCACACAGGTTGAACTCCTGACTGCAGCATGGGCTGGGGAGCGCCCTCACACAGCAGCACAGAAGTGCAGCAAAAAGGACCTTCCCTTCGCAGCAATCACCTGGAAACACTTATCATCCTTTCTCTGGATGATACACAAGAGCAAACTCAAGACAGTTGCTCTACATTATCTGAGTTCCTAAACCTCTTACCAGCCAGCTAGAAACCAACAAAAGCCACCGGTTAGACTTCAAGTTAATTACAGCATTCTCTAAGTCGGGAGAAATGGTAATTACTACAAGAGGTAATTACGAAGTTAATTGAGGCAGCCCTGTTGGAGCAGGAAGTCCACGCAGCCTGCAGCACACCTCCTAGGGAAGGCTTCCTTCTCTTACTCTGCATTTGGTTTTGCTCCCTGTCTATGCCAAATGATCTCCTTCAGTTTCAGCAACAACTGCCCTCATTATTGCCACGGTGGGCAGCACTCGTGAGGCAAGATGCTCTCCATGTCCTCCAGCTCCAGCCTCCTCCCAAAACTGAACAATCCCTGTGCATGAGGCCAGGCCGTGCCACCCCTACAGAACCTCGCTGCCTGCAGCTGCCATGTTTGAGAAACACGCTCAACAGCCAAACATCCAGCTCCTAACAGCTGCTACAAACACTGTGCTTCAAACCAGTGGGGGCATGAACAAAAGGCAGCTCTCGAGGGAAGGAACGCGTCAATGCTCCATCCCACATAGGAAAGAAAAAAAGGTAAGTATGAAACTCCTGCTGGAAAGTTCTACACAAATTACAAACAGGTCGAATTCTGCTCTCAGAGATTTGTATGTGACACTTATTAACACGAACCAAAGATGTAAAGAAATGGTTGAGGTCACAGCTGAGTTCTGGGTATTTAGGTTTTACATTAACTGAAATAAGTAATCCTCAAGTCTAAGTGAAAGTCACTACAGGCCACTAAACAGCCAGTTGAGACGGTCCAACGTAACAATCATGGAAACAAAGACTTCTGATTTCATGGGTTCTTTCTATTCTTAACCCTACATCATTCCTAGATATGCTTTCCAGATATTATTGTACTCTACAGTCTAAGATCAGATACAGTCACCAAATCCTGGAAACACCCAGGATCTAAAATAGCAAGTTCCACTAGAGATACAATCTCTTCAATATTTTGGCTTTGATGGCTTTTAAAACAACAAATGAAGGTTAAAACAGCTGAAGGAGTTTGATGACAGAATATAGACCTTAAGAGCTGCGTACATCAGGCTTTTTTACTACATTTGTATGCCAATTCAATTGTTCAGGTGTTCAATCTGTAGATAAATAAGGAGAGATTAGAATGCATCTAACCTGGCATCTTTACCTTTGTCATTCTTCAAATTAATCATTTTTTAGATGAAAGAGAATCCAGAGTAAAATTCACCCACCCTGTGTTCAGATGAAAGTGCCACTCTTTTTCTTAAGCAGGCAGAGAAATGATTCTGAATCAACAACACTGCAAAGGTGTTTCATTTGTATTTCAGCTGAGAACATCTGCAGCACTCTCTCAAATCATGGAAAAACCAGAGCACGCTGAGGAGACACTGCCTGAGACATGGAGGGCACATGGGATGCTCACTGAAGCCAGGCTGCATCCCAGACTGAGCAACAGCCACGTTTTCAGCAGAGCTCTACTAACCACACAGACCTGGTGGAGTGGTGAGCTCAGGTTAACAGCATTACCATATCAGATTGAAGGGGATTTCTGCAAGGAGGGCTCACATTGTAGCTTAAACATAACAATCTTAAGATACAGGTAACACAACCCTACCAATATACCCACCTTCAGAATTAGAATTTGCTTTATTTACCAGCTTTTACCAAATGAAAGCTTGTCTAGGACAGACTTGAGAAAGGAAAAATAATATATTCCAAGGGGTGCAATTACTGCAGAATTGGTATCAGAACTAATGTCACTAACATAATTGTTTAAAATGAAGCCAGCTTCTGCCTCAAGAACTCCTGGCAGAAAAGATGGATTCAACTTTTACTGTACAGCACTACTGTGTAACATCCAACCAAAGCAAACAATACATGTGCTGACTTTCAGTTGCTGCCTTTCACAAAGATAAAACCAGGAAAAGAATACAGCAATCCTTAAAGAGACTGTAAGATGCTTGGGAACTACCACCAAAGCAAACCAGTACAATTCCCCTTCCTGCCCTTTGTGGCAGGGCATTTGCTAGAATAGCTGTGGTGACTTCGTAAATACCATCTACCTGCAGGAGAAAGCAAGGAACAAACAAACACACTTATCTCTTTGTAAAACGTAATCTGCCCTGCCATATATACCTTCACTTTTATCATGCAATGGCTCGAATGGAAAAGATTTTTGGAAAAGGCTTCTTCAAGAATGAAGTACCCTTGCTGTCTTAGCATCACTAATATCTTATTTGTCTATGTATACAGATATACACACACACACAGATGTTATACCAATGATCACTGTCAGAAATAAAATAATAAGAGTGATAATGTTACATGAAGGTGATTATTTTTTCTTGACTCCCTAGACAACTACCTACAGAAAGGAAATAAGGCAATATGTAGTGATGGAAAAGGGGGAAAAAAAGCAGAGTCTGATGACTGGCACTGAATTGATGCTGGCCACCTAATCACAACCAAGGGAACTGGATTGTGAGCAAGGATTTTGCTACAGTTCAATTGCAAGAGTCAGCGGATTATTCTCTCTAGGTTTTGGACACACTCGAAGATACATCTGTTATGCTGCTTCTCATGGTATCTTCCACTTACCTTCCAAACACTGTATGCTTCTTGTCCAAATAAGCACAAGAGCGGAAAGTGATAAAGCTGGAAAGAATAAAAACATAGGGGTTAGCATGTTATCTCATTGAGACTCAGCAATAGCCAGCTATGCTTAAAAACAGAAAGTGTATGGAACGCCCTCTGCAGAGAGAGAGGGATCTCGCTTTTTGGGAGTCCCACTGGCTAAACATCTCTTAATTCCTCTGTTCTGTGGGTTTTGCCTTGGATTTGTGAGTTTGGATTTCTCATTCTTATACCTTACCAACATTCCCAAACAGTACTCCAAACACACTGGTTTGCACAGCGTCCAAAAATAACCTGAGCATCTGCCTCCTTGGCCAGGCAGGCTTTGGAAAGTCCACAGCAGGACAGTGACACATGGCTGCTGCTCAGTGAGGATATTTCTCGTGCGTGACTGGGAGTTTGTACCCAGCAAATTCAGTCATACGACACAACAATCTTCTGCCAGTGTCAACTTTTACCTTTTTGAACACCTAGTATTTGCAATTTCTTTTCCATTGCATTGCCCTGTCTGTGATCCATTTCTCCTCCGGATGGAGCAGATTTGTGCTTCAGGTACAAACGTGGCACTTAAAAGTGTCAAAAGTGAGGAAAATCTGTGAAACTTGGGTTTTTAATTTACTGGATTTTTTAACTGGGGGGAAGGGTATTTTTAAACTTAAACTCAGTAACTGAAATACCAAATCCAAAACAGTTCTTACTACTAAAACCTTTCTCTAAAGTTTGATGCTTCTTTAGAAGACTTGGACTACAAGTGTATGAGACAGAGGTTTCCACTCCATGGTCTGCAGACCACGATGGCCCATGCTGGCTGGCTGGACATGCAGCGCTGGCTCTCCTCTCTGTCTCCATCTGTTAAGCTACATTAGAGACAGCTAAAAATACATAAACATTCCAAAAGTACTTTTCCATATAAGTGACTGCCTCAGGAAGTTATATGATTGCATATAGGAGGGGCTGCAATCTGCTAGACAATCTATTAAAACATAGCTTGCCCAAAGGAAAGCTTTGAGATGCTGTGCAAATGCAAACTCCCACACAGGGTGTGTGTTACAACTTAGTTTTGTGCAAAGGTTCTTCATCTCACTTTGTTCTCAGATATTCAATATGCGGACCATCAGCTGGTCAGTTAGATGCAATACAGTAATAGAAATTGTAATGAAAAAAGTCTGAGCAGAAGTAAATATACAGAGAAAGCTTTGTGAATGTCACTGCAGTTAAAATAAAATTAAGGACAATGGAATTAACACCAGGTGCCAGAAGTCTCTAAACACTGCTTAGGAAGCTTTAAAAACATGGGCAGCTGGAGTCTTGCAAGGACTTTGTATATACGGGAACTTCATATCTCATATGCAAATATTATGGAAACATATGATCACCACTGCAGCAGCAGATGATGTGACTCAATACGACACATCATTCATGCCTCACTTGTATCTTGACCCCCCGCCTCTCCTTGTTAATATTCTTTTAAAGCCTCTGCTCTTCCCCAGTTTAGCACCTGAGTGCTGGCAGTAACATTCAAATCCAAAATAAGCTTCACAGCAACTGGACCCTGCACACATGCTCAGGCTTAAGCACGTGAGTGAGCCTATTAAGGGCCTCGAGACAAGCACCTGTGTTTAGTTAAATTTAACCACGCTGTTGCATAGCTACCCAACCATACTCATGAAGACCAACAGCAAGGCTCCCCTCCATCGCTCCCCGGCCCCAATACACAGAACTGCACACATACACTTTCCTCTGAGGTTCCCAACAGAGGTACAACTTTTTTCTTAGAGAGCGACCAAGACGCAGTTGGCTCAAAGTGATGTTTTCCTAAGACTGCAGGCAAACCTCTGTACTTCTGTCACACTTAAAGTACGTTATTACAGCTTCAATATTTTTAAATCTTATTTGTTGTTCTTTCTCCTTCTTTACTTCATTTTGTCCCTTATTTTAGCCCTCCCTCTGTTAGGTACACTGAACACCAAGTCCCTTCCTACCCCAAACTCTGCGCTCCGCCATTTTGTATTCTACACGTAAGAGCAGTGCAGAACTGTTCTTATTTAGAAAGGAGCCAGCAAAAAAAGCAGCAATGTTTCTAAGGTGTTTGGTTCATTTCATTAAAGCCTTACAAAAAGTTCAGCATGGGACTAAATTTAAATAAAACAGAGAGGTACAATGATTTCACAGGAATAAGAATGGGGCTGCATAAGAAAAAATGAAAACTGCAAACCATAAAACAGAGAAGGTAAATTGATGATGCCATGAGCCTACAGGTTCACAGTGCTCTTAGACTGAGTAACAGCAGCTGCAGCCACCCTGACTGCAATATGCAACACCTGACAATACTTCACTTGACTGAACTTTAAGGAGCAGCCCATAAAACATCATTTATTTTCTTCACAGCACAAGGCACAACATCTGGAGGGAAACAGCAAAATACAAAGTGCAAGCAACTACTTACAACTGTGATTTGTTTGTGTTAGGTCCTGAATTGGCCATACTAAGAATACCACGTCCTGTATGGGACAAGTTGGGCTTGAATTCATCTTTAAATGGTTTTCCCCAATAAGATTCTCCTCCTGAAAAAAAAAGAAAGATGATAGATGAAATGTTTGTTTTCATTAGCTTCCCAATATATCTTACATCAGACACTGGCAGTAAATTCCAAGTTTCTGGGGCTTTTGATGGCTGTGTTTGTAACATAGTCCTACCTCATCCCTATGACTAGGCTAGTATCTGAGCACGCCCTTGAAATCAGATGTCTGTAACCAGCAATACAATTCTGTGCCTCCACACCACTATCATCTGCAACAGATGAGACTGTTTATCAGCAGCATTATAAATCATGTGGCAAAGAACTGCTGAGGATTCATTTATTTTTACTGCTCATCCACCATAGTTTTTCTTTTTTGAGACATTATATCCTCAAGTGTGGCTGACTGAAAAAACACAGGGAGCGAAGAATTACTAATTTAACTGCACTTTGGATATAGCAATGCTTCCAAAAATATAACATCAGGGAGATGAAATATATTTACAGCATCAACTAAGAATAGGGACTGCAAGCTCAAAAGCTTAATTCCTGGATAAACAATGAAAAATGATGATTTGTATTCCTTCAAAATAAATAGATATCTTGGACTAGATACGCGGATGATGTAAACACTTCAATACAATTAAGCCCATGGATAATAAAACTTTGCACCAGCCACAGACCCAGCCCTCCAAGACTGATTTCTATGTCTGTGGATAGAAAGGGGGTCTGTGGGACTTCTCCTCCTGGCTGTCATTTTTACATTATTTATGACAAACCTGACATTTTCATTTGCACTTTCCTCCAGGATCATCCTTAATAAGAAAAACGAAGGCTGAGATGAGTCACAGTTTTACAGTCAAATCCATAATCTTGTCTGACAAACCATGAAAAATATATCACCTTAGGACAGGATTAAAAATAAAACAAACAAAAGCACCCAGACAGGCAGCAAAGACTGGTCCATCTGCAGAACTACTCAAGAGTCCTCTCGAGTCACCGTATCGCTTACAAAGCAGAGGTCAGTAAAAGACCTGCAGCGTGCAATGGCTATTTGCACATGTAACACACAAAAGCTATTTGATGACAGAGCTGCATGGACAAGCAGCAAATTAAATGAGAGCGTAAAACAAATTCCTACTGAAAACCATATGTGGAAAATCACAAGTGTGCATCAAACAAGAGCAGAGTTTCAGGTGATACCACGAGAACAACGAATCACAGGTGGACAGCTCTAAGTGGAATTAACTAACCCAGCAATTTTGGAACAAACTGACCCACTTAAAAACGCAATTAATCATGTTCAAAAGACCTATTAATAGAGTTGAGTGCTCCCCGCTCTGCAGTTTTACAAGAGGCAGCAAAAGGGGACAAACCCTACAGGACTTTCTGTAATCAGGAGGAGAGAAGGAGCCATTAGTTCAGTTCAGCTCAATTACATCAGCTTGATTCTCCCACAGCAGCTGAAAAGAGCACGATAACGCCGCAGCACGCCCTGTCGTCACGGAGATGGATCCCAGCACCAGCTCTTCTGGCCAAATCGTGCTCAGCCTACTACAAAATGCCAACTTTTCTCTTTGATAATGAATATCCCTGTGTGTTCCTATGGGAGGTTACTCATGTAGTGCCCATTACCTGCCTCATTCTGTAGTTGTACACAAACAAGCAGGGATCAGAATGCAGCAGGGCTCCATGTGCTGCCCGAAACCAACAGCACACCTGCACAGCACGCAGGCTCCACCAGCTGCACTGTGCTCTGTGCACTGCATTCCTCTCCCACTTTGCCTTGCTCAGCTCCACCGGTCCCACTGCAGCCATCCAGACACGGCCTGCAGCCCCGCTCCTCACCAGCACTGCAGCTCACACACCTCACACACCTCCACCCCTGGACACACTCATCTCTCCCTTCAAGAAACAGGTAACTTGCTTCAAAGAATCTCCTGAAGGAGCTGCTCATCATTTGCAAAGCAGATGCACTATCAGTCCTAACTCAGAGGAGTGTTTGTTGCCTAGAAATTCTCAGATAATATGCAAAATAAGCAGATGCAATGGAGACGGCGTGTAGCAGCAAGTGGCCAAAGCCCTGAGCCCGCTGCACCCTTAGCAGGCTTTCAGCAGACGCTGGAATGGCGGCCTCGTCAAGCTGCTGGAAGCGGGTGGAATGGACCCTGCAGCCTCACTGGTGAGAAAAATAATTCAGAAAGCATGAGAAAAACAGTGCGTGACACAACAAGCAACCAGACTCCAATGCCCACAGACAGGAGCAATGAACCATCATCTTTTGGTTTTGGAATATTTATTTTTGCACGATTTGGCTTCAGATCATACACTGAGGGTCAGAGCTAACCTCGTGCATATGATGGCTAACTTTGGTTCACTCCAGTTCTCCGGAAACAAATGCTAATATTTCAGCAGACAGTTCCAGACCCAAGGCCTGCCTGCCCAGCAGCTGCAGGGAGAGCAAAGGACAGAAGTGCAGGCGCCCTGCAGGCGCTGTGTGTGCACACACAGGGCTGTGTGTGCGAGGCCTGGCAGCACGGGCTGGCACAGGAAGGTGGGGATGCAGCGAAGATGCTGGGACACCAATGGAATAGATGGAATTGGAATTATTTTATTTTATTCTTCAAACACAAAAACCAAATGTTTTCCCTTCAAATTAAAAATAGCCAATTAAAAATTGCTGTTTGTCAAACTATTCCTGATCTCTGGAATCATTCCAAGCTTCAAGCATCTGCATGAAGCAGCAGCCTAGAAGATGGAGAGTTAAAAGGACTATGTTTTTAATTACTGAAACCCAGAATCACTCTCTCCCTGAAAATTAAGCAAAATCCCTCACTAGCCTACTGGCACAGCAGCACAGTGCCTAATGCTCAGCCAGCACAGCCTGGAACAGGAATTTTAGACCTCTGCATTTTGCTTTATATAGGAGAGCTCAATGTAAGCTTGGGAAAACAGCTCACAGGCCGCAAGCCGACTACTAATAAAGATGAGGCATTCTGAAGTATTGAAGAGATTTTACTGTGTTTATTTGTCAGCGCAGCTGGGAGGCGTGGATGTGCCACCTCCACTGCGTCTGAAAGCAGAGTGGCTGCAGACAGAGCAGGAGGAGGTGGAACCGTGCGGTCATTCCCTGCACATGCCATAAGGAGAGCAGGCTCCTCCTCTATCCCTCAGATTTTCCTCTGAGGGAGCACAGATCACCAATGACTATATATGGAATCACTATGACGCAAAATCTGAACCCAAAGCCAACTTCCCAGGCCGCAGGCAAAGCCCAAGGAAAACAAGAATCGTGTCTGGGTGTTCCATTCACATTGGGCAGTGCTGCCTGGCACTCACCTGCCTCTTGCTTTGCCCCCAGATAAGATAATCTTCTGTCACAGTGGAATCGTGTGCCTACTGCACTTGAAATGTTACTGAGCTGCTATTACAAGAAGTGCTGTAAAATACTTTGGGGACTTCTGTGCTAAAATCAAAGGGGTTCACAAGGGAGCAGACAGGGCCTCATTCTGGCACTTTCTGGACTGGGATTGGGAATGTGAAATGGAGCAGGGCTGATAACTCTGCACATGTGGGTCCTCTGCTTGCACAAAGCTGGGAATGGGCCTGGGATCAGCTACCGCAGGAGAATGGCCTTCCAACAGCAGCACGCAGCCGAGCTGTGACTGTGCCCTGGAGCACGGTTAGTTATCCAGCCTCATTTCCGCATCTTGTGCTAATAGGGAAGGTGAATAGATATCATCTGACAACTGCAGCAATCACACATTAGTAAGTACAAAAGTCATGTTTTCAGATTGTATTTCAAACTAACAATAGCTTTGGTAGTCTCTCCTTTCAAACGACTTTTTCAGTAATCATCTATTTCATTATTATTTTTGATGAATGTACAGAACTTGCATAACTTTTACGCAAAGAGCTGAGGGATGCACCTAAGGCTTCAGAAATGTAACATTCCAAAAGCCAGGTGTGGGCTGGGAATCATCATTCATGACAGCTGTGATTTTAAGTAAATCCTTCCTTTTTCTGGCATAAAAATTGCTAAGCAGTGGTAAGGAAGTGGGAGGGCTCTGATTCACAAAGATGATGGCTTACTTTCTGTAATGTTCTTGTCATTTGGGACAGCGAGGTACATAATAACATCTGACACTTCCATAGAGCTTTCCAAGAGAGATTCTTGAATCGTTGTGCAAATACGAAAGCCTGAGTTCATCCAGTAAGTGCTTATCTCCTTTCAGACAAGGAGACACAGTACGTTTAACCCAAATATCTGAGGGGCTGCAATCTAAATGGAGCGTACTGCTCCAGTTAAGAAGGCCTCACTCTTATCCTTCTGTTAAACTTCAGGCATGCCAGAAAAGAGTTCTACAACTGGTGACATTTTAGTATCTTTCCCTGCTAGGAAATCACACTGCAGAACTGACCAAGACTGACCACAGTCTCTCTGCTACTGACAGTTCAGAGGAGGGGAAAAAAGTGCTTTGCTTTGCTCCACACAAACCAAAATGCACTACAAACCTCCTCTGTGCCTTCCTGGGTTCAGCAATGGACAGAGGCAAACTCAAACCCATTCATTACATCTTCCAACAGGATGCGAGTAGCTGAAAAATGCCTGTGCTGCTTTAAAAATGGAATGTCCTGGACACAGTTCTCCCCTTTTCAAACAAAGAGTTTGGGATATTAAACCTGTTTTTCCTACGTGCAAATTTTCTTCTATTATTTAGAACACTGAAAATACAGAGCAGCTGTTCCATTTGCACTACTGTGAGCTAGACTGAATTACTCACTGAGTTCAACCACTTTGTTGTTAAGAACAGCAGGAAAAGATACATCACAAATGTAAAATTCATTTTCAAATAATTAATCATTACAAAGAATGACCATGACTCAGCTTATTGCTCTGAATACTGCCTCTATGGATGGTTTTTTTCCTGTTAAAGAAAAGAAAGAAGCTGCTGCAGCACAACGCAATTTCTCCCAGTAGTCTTATGAAACTTGAAGTTGATGGCTGCAGAAAATTAGTTTGGTCCTCTAAATCAGTGTCAAACTTACAGGACAGTGTATCTAACTCCTTTGGCAAAGCAGGCCTTCTGGATAAGCTAAATTAAAATTCAATTCCTCACTCTTTCTAGCACGGTATCAACTTCCAGATGCCATCATCTACATTTCTACCCTTCTTCCATCCCAAGGTTAACTACTAAGTACCAGCGATCAGTCCCTCACGTGCCAACCAAATTGAGACCATTATTTTGTGACAGCTTAACGAGAGATTCAAGAAGGGCACACCACGAACTGCACAAAAAAAAGCCATAAAAAAGAGGTAAGGCTCAGTGCTGCTTCCAGCCTGGGGAGCTGCAGGACGGGGCAGTCAGTGACAGCCCTTCCGCAGGGTGTTTTCCTAAACTAAAGCACACTTACCCAGGTGAGCCGAGTGCAGTTTGTGCATGTCTGAAGTCTTTCTATAAAAGGCTCTGACTGAAACAATTCGGCAGTTTAAAATAAAATTTCAAGGATAACTTTTGAATAGTCTTCACTATTTCCAGTTGAAATACCTGATAAGAAAGCCCTGTTCTACAAATATGCTTCCCTGATACTACAGAGGTCAAATTATTTACTCTCTTTACTCTTGTTTACTTTAAATGTTCACATTGTTTTAAGTCACCCACCCTAAGCAAAGCATTAATTTATAGAGGGGCAGAGAATTGTAAGGGAGATGCGTTCTCTCCTTCTCTCCATTCTATAGTTAAAAATAAGTACTTCATTTAATTTACAGGGTTTAAAGAACTGATACCAAATTAAACGGCGAAATTTCAGCACACAACTGGAGATGTTACAGTAGATCCCAGCACTGAATACCAGCTAAGTGAGGCACACGCATCTCTGCATGAAGTTAATGCTGGCTTGTAGACAGCACACAGTGTGCAAGGTACGCCAGGTAACGGGGAGCAAAGCCTGACTGACCGCCTACACTGCGAGCTGCCTAAGCTGCTTCATGTAAGCACTAAGCACACAGGCACAGGAGTTCAAGAGAAGTCAGGCAGCTCACTAGACTGCCTCTTTAGTACATTTTCTTGCGACATTACCATTAGCACATTAGATAAATGATTAATAAGGTTATTTAAAGTGCAGTTATGTTCAAAACTTCAAAACCATTTAGTGACCATAGCATCAACAAATGTGCACCACTGTCATATTTATTTGAGTGTAGACTGTTCACTTTATCGGAACTTTAATAGCCTTGACAGTTGTTTGCAAGACACCTTGTCTACAGTATCCTCATATTTAATTAAGAATGACAAGGAGAAAAACAAGATGGAAAAGTCTAGAGGTCATTATACTCCTTTTTAAAAATAACTCACAGAGAAGTTGTTTCTCTTATGGTCTTATTTGTTTTTTTTTCCCCCTTTGGTCTTACACTTCCTACTTCCTTTGCCAGTAGAGCTGAGCCTTCAGAACAGCGGCCCTGCCAGCCTCCTGCCAACCGTTACTTGTGCTGCCTTACAGTACTTCTGCCATTTGCACACACAGCGACAAGAACGACACCAGCAAGTTCATTTTCACTTCACAGCAAGATCTGAACTCCAACCTACAAAAGGGCAAAAGCTGCCTGCGTCAATCCATTTCTCCGGTCTCCCGACATCTCTTTAATTTCTCATTTTAGAAGATGTTCCTAATTACATCTTTGGGGATTTGAACTGAAACTTTCCCTCTAACAAAATCAAATCACAATTCTTTTGACAGTGCACACAAATACAGCAACAAAGCTTGTTAACAGACTTTTGCCATCAAGACTCAGAATATTTAATTCATGTCTTAGAGCATGCAACTGTTGAGGATTATGTGCTGGGCAACTCACACTAACATTATTTACAAAGTAAGCAGTGCTAAAGAATTACAAAGACATCCTTTTTTCGGATGGTCTGTGAGCACACACAGAAGAATACAGTGCTTGTGTATACAAGTGACGTATGTATGAACTAGAATACAAATGCACAGAACTCCACAAGGGCAGACAAGGAGCTGTGGAGGCTGGCGACGTCTACAAGCAAGTAGGTAAAATGTACAAGTGGATAACGAGTAAACGTGCAGCACTAATTAGAACTACTAGATGACACCAATTCTACAATACAGTGCCTTAAGTGAAAACAGTTTACT
This sequence comes from Pavo muticus, assembly GCA_016647715.1. Lineage (NCBI taxonomy): Eukaryota > Metazoa > Chordata > Aves > Galliformes > Phasianidae > Pavo > Pavo muticus. The sequence continues at coordinate 609,707 of JACDJE010000080.1, forward strand.
TAACTCAAGCAGCCTTACCTGTTCCTGTTCCAGTTGGATCACCTCCTTGAATCTGCAGAATTACAATAAAACCAATAGGTTACATATATATCTGTGCAAAAGACATTAAATACAAGCCATAAAAATCAATTCTGCTTCACATTCTTCCTCTTGTACTAAGTAACGTTGACAAGCTAGCATCAAGGAAACCATTACTACTTATTTGAAGCTTCTTTTATCAGCTGGCTGTCACCTCCTGCATTACTTACCCAAGAGCAAAATGATAGTTTTATAAAAATAATAGGTCTCCTGGGTAAATAAGGAAAATAAACAGTCTCAAATGGGTTACTCAGATCATCCTTTCCACTATGTACTAGAGTGTAACCTGCTTTTTAACTGATAATGTATTGTTTTTGGAACAGAAAAGGCTTTATATAGTGCTACCAATCCAACACATGATGCAAAGGAAATAAATGAGGAGATGTGGAATGTATTTGAATCCATATTTTGTAGTATCCTTCTCACTTCCTGAATGGGAAAATTCCCATGTGAAAACATTCACAACAATACATTTAATCGCTAATACACATATACATAATATTCTGTAGTCCAGTGCCAGTAAAGGGAGTGTGACACGACTAGCTATAGAGTAATAGCACACAACACAATTTTAACGGTGGGTTTAACTACTAACCAAGATACACAGTCCTGCCAGAAGGAAAAAGCTTTTCTTTTTGTAGGACGGCACGATAGCATTCAGTGATGTCCTCTGAAAGATGCGCGCTGCCTTCAGGATCAGGCTGCTAATTCTTTTGACAGGAAGTTACAGAACAGCTACAGCACCCTCAGCTCCCTGGACTGTACCTATGTAAACAAAGGTCGTATTTCCAGGCCTTCCAATGGACTGCAGTAGCTGTAAGATGTCTCAAGGACTCATTGTCTTCTAACATCTGGCAAATCTTGATGTAAAATTAAAAATGTAATGGAAAAACTATTAACTAGGCATGGTGAGTAACCAAATCTAAGTTTTAAATCTGAGAAGCAGACCTCTGAATGCAAAACACACCTCTTCAGTCTATCAAAATGAGTTATGAGACATCTCACCCTGAAAGACTCTAAATCATTTCTGTAGCATTACATCTTGGTATTTTTATAATAGCTTGATATCTTTATTAAAGTATGGTATCTTTATTAAAGTCTTATGTATGCTCACAAAATGTGATTAACATATTGATTAACATATTACTTAAAGTCATAAAATACTGACTACAGTGGTTCAAATTCAGCCAACTGTGTGTGTTGATTGTGCTACAGCTATTCTGATATTCCAAGTTAAGCATATGATTAAAATGACCAGCAAGTCTGAATTCATAACGTTCATCACTGGATGATGGAGCTTCACCTGAACAAGAACATTTTTTGCGTCTTTCTACCTGCTCTGCTCAATAGCATACAAAGGGAATAGTTTACAACTATATACAGAGCTTTCAAATACAAGCTGAATGCTTAGATCTTTGACTACCAAAGTTAACTTTCTGGTTCACTAACTGCTCTTTAAGTCCTTCATACCCTGGAGCACTCTTGGGAAAGGACGATGTGAGAGCATCCAAGCACCACAACCTGAATCAGAAATTCAGCTACTTTCTGATGCTTCATCTTAATGAGATTTCAACAGGATGCAGAATTACATATGCAAATTAGCATCTCCCTCCCTTTCATTTCATTAACCACTCACCTGCAGCTTGAGGAAGATAACAAGAGCCTTGCCAAGGCAATGACTCTCAAAGGCTTTGTCTGTATGCCAGTGATGTTCTCTGATAGTATTAGTCAGAAACAGTTGTTAGTAAGACTTGTAACTATAAATTTAGTAAGATGGGACAATCCTAGTTCTGGAGGTATATTTTAATATACTTCTAATGCAAAGAAGATACTAAAACTCAAGCTAAGTAAGTATTTTGAGAGCACTGTATACTGTGTGTTAAAAAGGATCTGGTCAGTACTCACCACAAAATTACGAATTGACCTGTGAAAAATGGTCCCGTCGTAATAGTTCTTTTTGCACAGTTTGATAAAATTTTCACAGGTTCGAGGTGTCTGAAAGACAAACAGAAGTTTTAATTAAGCCACACCTTTAAACAATCAAATTGGTCATCACACCGTTTGTGAGAATCACCTTCATTTGAGCCTTACAAAGAAACATGCAGGGCTCTTGAAGTCTCTGTCTCTACAGAAAATAATTACAATATATTCTTTTTTTTAAGTATAACACAGACACACAGTACTTAGAATAAATTAAACCCATCTTTCCAACTAACACAAAGAACTGTTGAACACCAACTCAGATAACATGGACTCCCAGCAGACATCATGACAGTGAAAGCAGGCACGCTCAGACTTTCAAGTAACTCCGTTCTATGATAATCCTGGTTCCAGCGGGCACTAATCTCTCAAAGTAAGAAAGCACCTGACTTCTCTACTTCACTATTGCCAATGAGCGCATTGAAGCTAACTGGAAGAGAAGCATTTGGTGCTCTTCAAAATTTAGGACTAAAAATGGGACTGATCCCAGAAGACACCGTTTTGAACACTGGTCTACCCACAGGAAAAATAATTAAAAAGACAAAAATCTTCAAAAATCTGGAAAAAGATGTTGAATACATTGCCCACTTCTAATCCCCTTTTACACTGTAAATTAAAGCATCCAAACAGTACCTTCTGAAAACCTCTGCTGTACACCAATTATCCTCCCTCTGTAATTGTACAGATGCTCTTCTCTGCAGTATTAAAATACCTTCACACATACAAAAAAGTGCAAACTATATATATAGAAACAACCTGTTTCCTATACTTGGACATGTTTTTTCTAGCTCCACAATGGATTATGTGCATAAACATGTTCCAGCTTTACCTAATAAAGCCCAAACATCTAGCTAATCTGAGTTGTTACAGACTTTGAAAATATTCTTATTGTTGTATGTGCTTGCAATAAAAGCCCCCACGAGTCATGACATCTGCAAACAAACACATTCAAGACTTGAAGCCTTGTTTTGAAATACATCGATTCATTTTGCCTTGATATGAGACTACCCTTGGTCTTACCACTAGTCTGAAAGCTGCAAAAAGACAGAGAGAGACTTAGACATGCAATGGGAAGTGGCATAAAAGCAAAAAAAGAAAGCCCAGGGATACATTTTTAAAATAACGCAAGTCCAATCACAGTCTTTTAAGAGTGGAACAATCTCCATCTTTTTGGAAGTAGATCCGTACAGTTATTCATCCTGAACCATCCATAACTTTCTCATCTAGAGCACAGTCATTCTAACCCCTGTATACACAGAAACGTCCCTTAATTATCCAGACTCTACCTCCCACAGCATGAGGAATTCTTTAACAATTTCTTCTTAATTATTCTGCAAATAGATAGGCAGTTCTCAGGTAACATAACTGGAAAAACAAACAACTTCTAATCTTACATCAGCTATAATCTCAGATTTCTTATGTACTTCATTACTGGGTTATAGTGGCAATGTTCTATAGCAGAATGACACCAAGACGTGCATTTCGGTAGTATCCCGAGGGCAACCTGTAAGTAGATATATTCCATTACAACTGTTTCAAGTAACAGTACGTTTTCCCATAGTTGCAATGCTTATGCAGCAAAAGACTTTGAATTTAAAAACTTTTATTTGAACTGGACACACACACTGGAAAATCCTCTTTGTACATAACCTTCCAAGTCACATTCAACCCTTTAAGGATCATTTTTATTGCATTTGTTTCCCTTACAAGATAATATTGCAACAACCTCGATCCTACAGCAGTGCTACTAGTTATCACTCATGAAAAATGTCTGAAAGGATAAAAATAAGACTAAAAATGTTCTTTTTGAATTAGAAATGGGAATCAGCAGCTTTTAGCCCAGGGCACTTTACCTCATGAGAACCGAGCGCTCTTTGGAGAGAAAGACACAGTTAATAAGTTCTCTGGGGGGAATACAGCAACTTGTAATTAATTTTTTAAGAGAGGTGAGATCGGGCGACAGACTAAGTCCCTCACTGATCAGCATCAAACAGCTTTACACACACACGAAGTCGATAACACAAAACAGAACTGCTGTTTATTTTCAAGACGCGATCTGTAAAACATACATTCAAAAGCACTAGCCCTGGTAACATGTTTTTCAGGCAGTACCTGTGCTGACCCTTCTCTTTAAATTGCTTTCCAGTTACAACTTTTTCTCAGAAATGGGCTTTTCAAATGCAGCTACAGAAATACTGAGTGCACATGCAATGCAATATCATTTCACTGCAAGGTTTTCTTTAAATAATTCCCGCATTGGTTCCCATGGTCACCACAGGCATCATACAGATACACTTGGCAGGTAAACAGTTCCTTAGCAACATCACCATTATCTTTTGTGGTGCTCTTTCGTAGAGGCACAAGCAGAAAGTCTTGCATTCAATCAGTAATAAACCTCAGTTTCAGTCATGCAGTTATCTACGTATCAGGCTCAGATTATCCAATTTATCCAAAGCAGTCAATGTTCTTGCCAAGCACATCTCAGTAGCTCTTGTAAGCAGCATCCTGTCCCAAGGAGAAGAAAAGGGCTCAAGGTTTGTGGGACTGCGCAGAACAAAGCTGCATTCTGCACCAACCACACAAACATAACCGGACTTTGAAGCCTTTGTTCCAGCTACAAAGACTGATAAAAATGTGTGTAAACAAAACCAACTCTGATACCTGAGTGTGAGACCTTGTGGAAGATGTGAGACTCTCAGCCTTGGGATACCAGTGTGCTCACTTCTTCAGAAGCTCCTCCCCGCCGCCTCCCTCACCCCGCTGCTGAAGGCTGAAGGATGGCACTCAGAAACGCACAAAGTTCTGCAGGCACCGCTGCTTTCTTGTTGGCTCATTGCTGACAATGGGCTCCAGGCTCTCTTTTTACTTCTGGCCATTCTCATCTCAAATTAACATCAACAGCAACAGTTCACATCCCCTTTTTATTCTTTTTACATTAAGCAGGAAATTATTTACATTATTTTATCCTGATACGATCTAGACATACGTGTATGAAAGTCAAGGCAAAAACGTCACCTTCTCTTGTAATCCTGTTGATTTGAAAGTCAACAACAGAAAAAGGTTATGTTTTAAATCAACTTCAATGGTTTCTCGTAAATCCACAATGATATTCTCAAGAAGCCAAACTGAAAAACTGTGGAAAGCTTTTCTCTCCAAAGAGTGTGGTAGGACAGAGCTGGGAAACCCTCCTTTCCTCCTGCCCTGACAGGAGAACAAAAGCCAGTCTGCCTCTGCACCACGTCCTTCGTATTAAGGACACTTCTACTCTCTCCAAGTGAAAAACACTAAGGAAAAGAATATTTATACTGAAATGATTCTCACTTTGCAGTTCTCCTCTCTCATCAGTTAAAATGGGTCACTCCATTTGTAAAACTCAGCTTAACTCACAACTGGTATTGGACAGCTGAGAGCCAACCAGAAGACTGCAGACCTGCGACATCCCTGTTGCCAAGGTACAGGAGATGGGGAAGAGAGGAGCTACTGAGTTGTTGCTATGGCTGCAAGGAAGAAGGCTTTACTGTGTGAAGAGCTAATCATTTCAAACTGCTTCATCCCTCGAGGATCTGCATGAACCTTGGAGGAGAAATTTCACACTGAGCATTCAGAAGCTGTCATTTGCACATCTGTATAATTTCCCTGCGCTAATGCCATTTATCTTTTATTTCTTTTTGTCTCTCTAAATTGGATGAACTGTTGTAGTTGCACTAAAATACAGAGCTTTTTCCATTAATCCTATGTGTCAAAGCAGAAATAATCTGAAATTATGAAAAGCCAATTCCTCATGAATTAAAATCTTATCATACAAATGCCAGAATCCTGCTATTAAGAGGCATGAACGAGTGACAGAAATTTTGAAGGCTTCAAACTAAGTATGACATCTTTTTTTAACACAGATCTCCTTTAGCAATTTTTGTTTTGCTTTAGTCTATTTACATACTTAAAAAAACCCAGCAAAACTCCAGAGCACATACACTCCTCTAATTGCTCATTCTAGCTTTTCTAGAATGAGCAGTCTTCATGCATGAGCCATACAGAGCTGATTTGGTAAGGCTCAAACTCAGTTTGCTCACCCCTTTCAATCCACAATCCTCATACCTGTCCCAGAGGAACAAACTTGCCCTAATAAAAGCTTGGCTTTATTTAGCACTTAGTCAAAGGCAGTGTTATAACCGTAACAGCAGAGAACTTCCAGCAGTCACCATCTATGAGGTGCAAGTGTCTGCTCCCTCCACTAAAGTCATGGGAAAAAAATGGACACACAAATGCATATAGCACTTCAGTGCAAAACCTGGAAGTCAAATTAAGCTATGCTATTTCACTTTGCATCAAATGGACTATAAGATGGACAAGAAAACCTAAAGCTCCACAAAGCCCACTGCAAAAGCATGGGGTGAATTTCAGTGTGGGATCTCAACTTTTCTCCTGCAGGAACACTCATGGTTATACACTGTTATCACCTCCTGCCAGCTCCGCCTTCCTTTAAAACAATTCCCCAACGTGTGGGAGGGGATCATGTGGTGACAGGTTATGGTAACAAACCACTGCCTGCCTGCTGTGGTTCAATTCTGAGAAGATGCAGTTTGTGTAAGGGAGACCAACCTCAATCTAGACATACAGTCAGCAAAAACATGTGGGTCACTCTGTGTTCTGTGATCAGAAGAGAACAGCCCCAATGAAGTAGGAAAGATGAAAGCATCAGGGCACTGTGGAGTAAAACACTTGGCTAGACTTGCTGGTATTTAAAGAACCAGAACAAGCAAACTACGTCTCAGGTAAAAGACTGCTGACTTGATAGCAAACATTTACCTATTTTGCTACCTCAAAGCGTCAAAGTTTTCTTAGAAGAAGCAGTAGAATTATAGCATTCTCATTACACTGAAACCTACTGTAATTTAAAGAGCTATTTAGCAAATATATAGCAGATTGCTAAATTTCACTTTTCAGAAGCACTTTTCAGTTCTGACATTGACAATGCTACTGAAAACTTTTTCAAAATCTGATATGCCTAGCTTAGACGAGTTGCCAATAAGAAACGACGTGCTCCAGTTTCAGTTTTCACATTTCTGCAAGTACAGGGACAGTCGATCAGTTTAGCTGAGAACAATTCAGGCTAAACAGGGTACCTAATTCGCTCATCTAATTTGTCTCAGTGTTAACTGCTAGCTCTCCAGAGGCAGAGTCATCATTCCTAGCTGCAGTTATTACTTTTCCTCTAACTTTTATTTATTGTAGAAGAAAAGAAAACAACCCTTCCCCCTTCCAATCCATAAGCCACAAGAGTGGAGGAGCTTGCCAGACAATTGGGATCCAATTTAAATTGCTTAAGTAACCTTCAGCAGCTGTAAAGTTTGGAGCATCACAGGTCCCACAGCAGCTCCCTGGCATTTCTTCAGTCTGCAAATGGCACAAAAATTCTACCTGTTAAGAAAATGCATCCTGTGATCACTTCCATACTACACAGTGAAGCTCTGGTAGCTGTCAGCCTCTCAAGGTCACCCTGCTCTCATCAGAGCCACGGTACAAACAAGAAACATGTCAGAAAGAGATAAGAGCAGCTGTGTAACTCCAAACTGCCTGCATCATCCTCAGGTTTGGGATCACCAAGCAGCAGACGCAGCTGGTATGGGATTCCTGCACCGTCAAATGTCCAAAAGCAGAAGAGAACCCAACAGCAATCAATTCCCTCTGCCAGATCCAATTGCCAAGGGTGCTAGAGGGGTAGATAGGTCCAAATGTGAAAAATGTATTCCCAGTTACCCAAAGCCAGAGGATATCAGGAAACTGTGCAGAAAAAGCCAAGGGCAGCAAGGTCCACAGTGCAGGGATAGGTACGCAGGAAGCTGGCTGAGCACCTCCTCATTCCCAGTTCTGCTACTGGGAAAGGATGGTTTGAATGATTTGTTTTTAGCTTCTGTTAACCAGAACTTTCAAAGCTAAAACTTGCAGCTCTTTCTACAATTACACATTTTAATGAAAATATGCCAAGCTATTTACTACCTTTATACTTCACCCCTACAACAATATTACTGAAAGAACAAGTAAACTGGTAAAACATCAGCCATATATTTGCCATACACTTGGCAGAAAGTGAGTAGAACAGATGTTTAATTTGGAAAGAAAATGAGACATTCAGGAAGCCTGGAGGACCTCGTCATGCAAGGAGGTCAAGGGATTTTTTAAGCAACTCACTTCTTTCCCATTGGAAATGGATAAGAAGTTCATAGGCTTCTGATCTTTGGAACAGTCCCTCACACAAAAGGAAAGATGATTTCAAAGAATGGGGGCTAGATTACACATTTTTAGATCACAGGCATATTTAATAGGTCAGAGGGCCTCAAAAGATTAAAACACCACAGTCTGTAGAATAATGGCTTCTTCAGATAGTTATGCCAAGACATCATCATTAAGTAGAGTTTGTCAGGTCCTAAAACCTCATAAAGCATTTGTGGAGCGCTGGACGGAGCTTTGAAATCCATCTCACATTCTTCTTTGTTACACCAACTTGCCCTTAAACCTTAACGTATTGCATCAAAGAGACACAAGGGAATTAACAAAACCTGACATGGCAGTTACGGATTACTACTCAATTACTCCAGCGAGCATGTGTTTCTCCACCAGATCACTGCTCTCTAGTGACAACTTGCACAAAAGAGAAGAGGGAGGCAGCACACCAAACCACCTGCTCATCGTTTTGACAGGACCTTCTGGAGTGCTTTTTAAAAAATCTACATCTATTTCCATGGTACAACGAAAATAAAAAAGCACAAGCTTCAAAGCAACCTGTAGGCAAAGACAGGTATCTGTATTCCCTTCCACAGGTGCAGAGACTAGGAGTCCAGTGTGGTCTGTTCTCATGAAGGACTACTGGTCTGAACTGGCAGACTGTCCGTGTTGTGCACTGGTGCAATCAGGCATCTATGATTGCTTATTGTCTGGGAATTCAAAACTGTACCCGTATTTACTGCTCACTGTGAGGTGACAAATAGGATGCCACTGCTTAAAAAAAAATCCATACCCAAACTACCGAAATGATGCAGCCACATCATACAGTGTGTCAGCAGCAAAGGAATCAGGGTTTTCCAGCTCCTAGCTTTCCAATCTATCTGTCACACCACATTGCTTTTCTACCTTCACTTCCAAGTCAATTTGACTTTTTCCTCAGGGTAAAGCCTCCACCTTGCTTTAGGAGTTTGCTTCACCATCTACAAGGTTTAACTTCATCAATATAGTCACTAGCAGAGCAGAATACACACAGATAATACAGACAGTTGTTCCCAGAAGCATCTTGATTAAAGCAGCTAAAAGAACTTGAGGAAACTAGAAAATGTACAGTAAATAAAATACAACAAATCCAGCACTATTCATTGCCTTTCATCAGTTGTTTCTTCATCACTTACTTGTTTGGCAATGTGTAAGACTAGAGCTGAAGGAATAACATGTTGGATATGTTAAAATCTTCTGCACCAATCAGAACTACTTCTGGCAACTAGAATTTTGTAAGTTTGCTTCCAATTAGTACATACAACAAATGTTGCTTATGCCCAGCCGAACTCAGCTTCCTGGATAACAAATGGCCATCTGATTACATCCCATCAGGAGGAATGTACTGCATCTGAATAAGAAGACTGGGAGAAAACAAACAGCAACGAAGAGCAACAGGCACACCACCACAATGCAAAGAGAAGGCAGAAGAGTAGTGTACCTTTACTCATTTGAGGCACAAACTCAAATGGGTGGAAAAAGGTCCAATTTATCTTCCGAAATCTCGATTGCCTTTTCTCAGGTCACTGACTTACATCACACATCATTGTTCCGGAACCTCAGTGAAGTTTTCTGGTGCTTTGAACAGACACAGAAAGTACCTGGATTCCAGCCCTATTTCATGCTCTCTTTCTGTATCCTGTCACTAAGTAGCTGAAGATGACTTAAATCATACTGCAGAACTGACTTCCTACCCTGGATCAATACAAAACATTTCGTGATTAGGCTTTTGGAGCTTGGAAGATTCTCATCACTACCAACCTTATTGACTGGCACCTTTAAGTAATACTGTATGAAGATGCCTCAATGTATTTTTAAGCAAAAGTTTCCACACACAAACTGAACTCCAAACAATCCACACTGCCAGTTCACTCACAAAACCAGGGAAGACTATTTCTTATCCAAAGAGAACCTGAATCACAAGAACTGGGGGCAGAGAGAAAGAATCCAAGGTCGGGGGAGAGTGTTAAAGGCAAAAATGATAGAGAGTGGACTTGAGCAGCAGTGCAGACTGCTCCACTAGAGATGCAAGAATATATTTTTTTTAAATAGAGAGCCCATAGCCATGAAAAAGCAACCGAAGATTCCAGAGTAGACACGCACTCTATGACAGCAAGTATGTCATCTGTGGTTCTCTATTTTGGCAAAAAGACTTCACCTCAAAACATATATTTAAGTCTTGCCCATGAGACTATTTCAGAAAGTAATTTGAATGTTCTAAGTTCTACCTCTAGACGCAGGTACTCATTTATCATACTTATATAGCAACTTAAGACTCAAGCTTCCTAAAGCATTTCATAATCACGTGCTTGCAGTACCCTGCAATTTCAAGCACTGCTAGCATGTCTTCCGTAATAATCTGAGCACAGGATATCAGTCAGCAGTTACAAGAAGGGACCTGTGGTCAGGTCAAGGGAACAGCCAGGCAGATAATGCCCAGTTTTTTAAAAAGGAAGCTAAGTAGCACTGTAATATGGCTCATAAATCATACGTTTGTTCCTGCAGTTGCACTGCTTGAGAGAGAGAGCAGATGAATGAATTCCCCAAATTATACACATTTTGCCTGAATTCAAACAGCTCTGACAGCCTAATACTGTTATCAACTCCCCCATTCACTCAGGCAGCACAGAACTGTGCGCTGAACCCAGGGGCCCCAAGTCTGCTGGCATTATCAGTGGGTATCAATACAGTGCTTTGGGCTGAAAATTGTTTCTCACCCCACTTCTTTCTGAAAAGCTGTTCATACCCACGCCAGCTACACTGAGAGATCCTGAAGGCTGAAAAGTCAACCACCAAAAAGCCCGTGCAACATGAATTTGGGCAGGCATTATGATACACTCCAACCCCCTCAGATTGCATTCAAAGGACTCAACAGAGTCACAGAGTGCCTTGCCCACATTCTACGTCTGCATAGAAACAAAATCCTGCATATAAACTGTTTCACTATACAGTTCTAAATACATCCCAGAACTGATTCAGTTCGTGTACTGAATGATCCAGGAGAGAGGATTAACAAAAACATCATGTGATGAAATACTATAACTGTGCATAATCACCAGCAGAGTGAACGGAGTGTCTGAAGGCCTTAATTTCGGCATTTCCCTGTTTTCTGTGTCTGCCTTTGCAATCTCAATAGATCCACTGTAGCTGATCCACATGTATGTGTGCAACCTATTTACATATTACGTGTTTGTAAGATGTTTGCTCTGTCTTGCATTGATCTACCTTATGTGCCTAAGCTCAGTGTGCTTCAGGAGAACAGAAGTTAAAGGCAAAAGTTCCTTATACAGTAAAGGGAGAAAAATAAGCATCTCCAGGAAGAACTGATTTAGTAGACCTCAGACAACGACCTAAAGTGAACATTGTGAAAACCTCCCTAAAGCAGTCAGTTCTTCTACCTATTCTAAATATATGCATCTTCTTCCTCAATTAAGCCAAAGGTCTGCTTAATTCATACAGATATGTTTGACACAGAGAAACGAAAGAAACAGATGGCCAGTGTTCATGCAGGTCTGGTTGTGCAAAACAGTACACAGTGTGTACATAATGAAGCAGTGTGTGAAAGGGAGATGAACAGGGATTCATCCAGAAAAAAAGGAAACACAATGGATATCATACAGGAAGTTTAAAATGGGCAGTTGAGCCTGAGTCCTCAGGACTGAGTGATACTGGTCACACGTGTGGCCAAAGAAACCATGCTGACAATAGCTGTAGTCGGTCTGCATTAGCCAGGAGCCAGTTTCAGAACATATGGCAAAACAAATGATTCAATGCAATCTGCTCATTCTGCTGCTTCCTCCAAATATTGCTGTAGTAACATCCTCTGCTTTTTGCCTTACTACATAATGTTACTATTTCAGAGCATGGAAAACACCTGCATGGATGACATAGACCTACAGAATTACTAGCACCATAAGCTGTTGGGGAGATTCTCATATTCTTTGTACAGATCAGCTTAAAGTTTGCAAGCATCTTGCTCCTTGCAAGGAAGAGAAGGGAAAGCTGGCAGGATTGTCTTCCTCATTCATTTTCCTTTCTCCCAGCTGCTCACAAGGTTAGACAAAAAAGCATGCATTCTCTCAGGGCATCTCTGGATTCCACACCAGGCACCCCAAATCACAGCCAGCATCACTGTCTTTAGTTCACTGAGGGTCCTGACAAGAACATACTTGTTTCACCATTTAAACCCCAAAACATCTAATTTCAGACCTCTAATTTCCCAAGTTAAAAATCACACAATGGAAGGTTTGGGCTTTTTGTACTCAAAATATTTTCCTTGTACAGATATGCCTGTACAAATAAAAAACCAAGCACATGAGCAAGCAGTGTCATCTGAGATGTCAGTGTTGCCATCATTCATTTGTCTCGGATGAGTCTTACCATGTTTATTATTTTAAGAGCCACAGATTTCCTGCAGAACCAAGCTGCGCTGGCTATAAAAAAAAACTCCAGTCCACTGATTTTTAAATGAATGTCTGTCTACCTGCTTAGGTTTGTTCTGTAAAGCCCAGGATTTAGAAACGAATCTAACAGTTCCTGGGGAACTTAATCAGGTGTATTCAGATTGCTCTGTTTCATCGAGGTTTTGTCCTGGCTCCTCCAGTTACCTGCTGAGCAATCTTGTCTCCCTTCTCTGTGCTCTTTTTTCTCTCTGCCCTTCTTATCCAGTCACTGCTTGGGTCACTGTACTCTCAACCCTTTGAAGCTCTAAACACATAGCTTGACATATTACAAGTTGCCCCGCTAAAATGTGTGACGCTGCTCAAGAGCACACTGATACACACAGTAGTACAATATATAAAGTAATATATATAAATACCACAGTAGATCACCCAGTCTGGAACCATAATGGATGCAACACAGCTATTACGTGCAATTCAGGTGTTTGAATACATCATTTGACATTGAAAAAAAACTTCTCTGTGAATCTCCTAAAATGTTTTGCTTGAAAGATGAAACTCCATGCCAAAGACACACCAAAATCACCAAGAGCTAATTACTTGCCTGCATCTATTACAACTATACACTACTCTCCATCTCTGGACATTTCCATTGCCAGCTCCTACTGTATTTGTTACCTAGAGATAAATCAGAAGTTGCAGCCCACAGGGCATACAGTACCATGTCACAGTGCAGCTCCAAATTTAAGTCTCCTTTGTTAGTGTGAAGTCGTACATAGCCCTTCTTCTTCACATACTGGTATCTTACAACATCATCTTCAATAGCAGCTGTAACAAAGCAGAAAGCAGTAATTAGATCTCTAGAAGTTTATTCATTGATCAGCAAACAAATTATTAGATTCTGCTGTCTGGCTTGTTCCTCTGGAGTATACCAGATCTTCAGGGATGGTACTCAGCAATTTATCTCCAATAGCCTCACATTAATCTCTCTGTGCAAAACACTTCCCATTACCACTCCTTGAGAGTAGCCACCAACTCCTTGAGAGCCAACAATATAATACAGATATTACATATCTATATTTTTAAGTCACAGAAACATTCAATATTAGACATAATTTTCAAGTGATGTCTACCAATCACAAACATTACTTCGACACCAAGTAATTTCTTGTCAAATTTGGAAGTTAAACAGGTTGTCATCAGCCAACCACAAACTGCTGACATATGAAGATCCATCCAGTTCTGAAAACAGATGAAGCCAAATTGCTGGAAACATTACTGGCAAGTCAAACCAAGGGATCAATCTAGAATACTTCCACTTCTGTTGTGTCAAGATGTCCAATTAGTCAAACACTTCCAGTGCTCAAAGATTCACGTGTAAATCACTGTAATTCAGGAACAGAACCTAGTAACCATGTCATTTCAGTACCACACTCAATCTTTGTTCAGTACTTCTGCCTTTAAGAGCCAAAAGCCAGACCTGTGAGGCCTATAGATTTATACTGAGGCTAGAAAATGAAAGAAAATCTTCATATTATTGAAATGTACTTTTGCACAGAGTACAACTTTGAAAAGTAGTAAATCAAAAGTTATCATCAAAAAAATTACTGTTAATCTACCCAAACTAGGTTAGACCAAAAGGGTGGCAAAGATTTTGTATGCAATATGAGGAGAGACTACACTTCACAGCTAGCTTACGTAAGCAGATACCCCATTTTGTGGGCCCCAGGCATAGAAAGTACATTGAACTGAAATTAATGATGTAAGTAACTGCCATTCAGAGATTAAGTTAATTCATAATTGCTCCATTATTTCCAGAATGAGATCACTGGAAAGTACATATGTATCCGCTTGGGGGATACATGTACAAGGCACCATCACTGACTGCTTATCAACGCATTCCTTATCCCTGTAAAAGTGTGTGTTCAAGGGAGCACACCTTAAAACTGCAAGGTAAGCAAACAGCTTGTAAGTACGCAATTCTGGTACCTGCTTCATGGGTAGTTTCAGGTACCATTGCAGTGGAGGTGAAGGAAGCACTTACTGCTCCAGTGGAATAATGAGCCTGTTTGCAGAAGAAAAGCAAGAGAAAAAGACATTAGATCTTAGAATCTATTTTAAATACCATATAAGTGCTAGATACTGTACAAGCAGTATAAACACACAAGTGGCATTTACATCATACTTCTGAAGTCAGACTTCCTGCTCTAGCTCCTATAGAAAGGGACAGATATGTGATGCGGTGGTATTTCTCCCTCTGTTCCCCATAACATTTCTCCTCTAGTTAAGGCTGCCCAGGCACTGAGCTGGAGGGGCTTATTCCTTCCACAGTAATTTAATACATTATTACGCAAAGATTTTATTATCAGAATTTACTCGTAGGTCCCCAGGTGGAGGGATGAGAGGAATACTGCTGGCAAGACATCTGTGAAATTCTGCAACATTGCTGAGCAAGAGGAAGGAAAATCCAGCGAACCACAGAGACAAGCCAACCCCTCACGTGCACAGGCCCTTCCTGTCCCATGGCTCTGATTTAAGCTTCGTAATTCTTTTGCAGAAAGGAAATGTGAACACCACACGTGGGTTTTACAGTAAATTAGAAAGACTAACGAACGCAGAGAGACTTTCAGCGACGCTGGGCAACGCTCAGAGAATATAGGCCAATGCTCTGTCCATCAGGTTATGCTGCCTATTATGCAAGTTCATAATTAGCCCATTTAGATGATGATCTGACTCTCCAAACAAAGTTCATCATTGTCTCTTACGTCTTTTTTCTTCCCTAAATCTTTAATTTTTCTATAATGCTATGACACTCTAAAAACGGGACACATATGATACATCATATACACTCATTAAGAAACAAGCCTCCTCATAAAAGGCCATATACTGCATTGCTACTCTTTTTTGTGCAAGTATAATCAAAGCATGAAAACACAGACATCCCAGAATTATTAAAGGAAATTAAAACACTCTGCCTGGCTGGAGGAGATCTACACGCAGATGAGTGTTTCTTTGGATAACCATGAACACACAGTAACACGCACCTGGAAGAACATCCTTTAAAATATCCCACAGACAATCCTGCATTACAGTGGAAAAAACGGGGAAGCAACTGAAGTTGATTTATGTATTTGCCCACACCAGAAATGATTCACTTGTACTGCCCTTAAGGTGTGTTCCCTCTGCCAGTAACTGCAGGAAGCAATGATAAACAAATTCAAAGCAGGAGATTGCAACCTGGGAAAAAAGGTTCTCCCAGCACATACATCATGACCACATAAGAAAGATTCCTCCTTCTTCTCTATTTCTAAAGTGTTTAGGCTCATTTATAATGATTCAACAAAGAAAGTCACTGACACACACAGTGTATTCCTATGGAATTCCAGTATGATTTTCATATTCCATGTAGCTGAAAACACAAGGGATGGTATCTGTTTATCCTGCAATACTCTCTCTTCAAGAAGTATATTGGTGCCAAAGTACAAATTGTGTCAACTTACAGCATTCAGCTTATCCACTTTCTTCTTTTCAGGAGCCTTCATAGTGGCTGCTAGAATCTCATCACCTTTGAATTCCTTATAAAGCTCCAGTAAAGTCTCTCGGGTCTCTGTATTTGTATTTTTCAAGTAATAAGATGGATCCAATTTTGCTTTTTCTTCATCTAGATAAGACAAAGTTAAATCATTCCAAATTAAAAGAAAAATGCTATGTTGTTCTCATTCAGCTTACTACATTCCTTGTTACACAAAAGTCTTCCAGATATTTCTACTTTTTAAAAATACCCATTTTATAGATACCTATTCCTGCAGAAGCAATAACAAGTAGCAATGCGTAACACTAAAGACCTGAAATATGACACAATTAATGCTGATTGTGTGTAAGAAAAATCAAATCAATCACTGCAGAAATCTCTTTGAAACCGCTAGAAATGATCCGAGTTCATGCAATTCTATTCAAATTACTCCTATAGAACAATACTGTTGGGTACAACATCAAATTCTGTCCTTTGTCCAGTGAACGACCAGGTCTGCAATGCAAAAATCCCAAGACCAGATCTTTACTGTGACACCAGGAGGAGGCTGCTGGTGTAGACTGGAGAATTTCTTTTTTATAAGCAAGTTTTATTCATCTTGGCACGCCTTCTATTCGCTGGAAGTTAAATATTCCACCCTTCAGACATTACCCTCTAAAAATAAGGGGGTAATAGAGAAAGAGATGCTTGCTTGAAGAGTTAGCCTTAAGGAGTTGAGCACAGTTAAGACTCAGAAAAATACACCATGCTTAGAATCAGCAAACAGACCTCATTAGAAACAGTTCTAGTGGAAACCCCAAGGACACAGGAGAGACTTTTTTCCTCCAGTTATGTAATATTAGCAGATATCAGTAAGCATTTAGCTATCGAAGAATCACACACACACACAAAATTGCAAAGCAAATTCCTTAGTTGTAATATCCACAAAGAAGAACAAAAAAAGGTATTTTATTTTTTTACTGAAATAATTTTAGGAGTATTTTAGAAAAACGTATCAATCTTAATTTGGAAGATATCATTGCCATGCAGGCAGAAGGACGGACAACGCACTGTCAGTGCAGTGACACGCATGGGAGTGCCCAGCACACAGCAGGGGGGAGCGACCTGCGACAGGACGGAGGTTTGCTGCTCTTGGCTCTGGTACAAGGCTACTGGCAAATTATTTCTCCTCCTCCTTTCAGTTCTCTCTCCCCACATACTCTTAAAGGACACGGAAAACTTTCTGTGTCTGCACAGCACCCAGAGAGTTCATGATTTCTAAATGAACCACATCTTTGTTTCAAAATTTATCAACATTTTTGATGTGAAAGGGCCAGTTCCACATTCAGGCTGCTGTTTTCTCAGCTTACCTTCAATTCAGCCTTACCTGGATCAACCACTTTTATGTTGTTCTTCACATGAAAGAAGTTAGAGACATTGAACTTATCCAGGTTTGTTGGATCCTGAAAATAATGATTAAGAAAAACATCAGAGAGCTCCACAGGCACCCATTTCATGCAGCAGATCAGTTGGAAAGGGAGACACCCCAGCAACGAACTAATAGGAAGAGACAATAAATACCATACTCTCCAGATCAGATTGATTGAAAAAGAAATACACAATTTCTTAAATTAATCCAACCCAATAGGCAACAACCAGCCTGCTTAGTAGGCTCCTCGAGGAGCCTGGAATTCAGTCCCAAACGTAGCAGCACACACATTTTGCCTACAGAAGTTGCTAACAGACCTAAGCAGAGTCTACCTTACACAAGGCAGAAGGGTTGAGCAGCTGCAGCCCCGTGATCCTTTCCTTTATCCCATGGTTTGGTATAACACCTAAGCAGATCACATCAGCTCTCTCCCCCATTGTGACTGAGGTTCTGTGAACCTTTGTAATGTGTTTCAGAAATGCAGACAAACTTCAGAGCAAGTCTTTGCAGACAGAACTGTGCTGGCTTTCATAGTGAAATCTGTGCTTACAGAATGACTTCAAATATATATATAATATACTAAAAAGGGCAGTGTGAAGTGGCCTTATGAAAACTCTGTTCAAAGACCACTCAAGGAAAAAAGCAAAAATACAGAGTCCATAACTGTCTTTATACCATCCCTAGGCAAGTTTCAGCACGACTTTGACCTTCTCTTAGAGAGAAGGACAAGGAATGCCCACTGGTGATCTGGGGTACCTTATGCTGTTACTAAACAGTCCTCAACCTTCCTCTTACAGCCAAGTTAGGGTTTTCTCCTCAAGCTCCTCTACAACAAAGAAAGGTCAAAGCATCAGCCCAGGACAGTCCAGGAATTTCTGGAAATTCCGTCTTACAGAAGATAATTTAAAATCTGTAATACTTTAATATGCTACAGTTGTACGTTCAGAATGAAAATACTGCAACTTGCTAAGCACAGGACTGCAGCACTGACACAAACAGCATTATCCCAAATAAATGTAACAAAACCTCTCAATCTGGCTCTGTCAAGAAATTCTGACAATTCTATTTTGGCTAAATGTAGTGGTTAACACAAACAGAGTTGGTAGCTCCATCCCTTGCTAAATGATCCAGTTATGCCTTTCATTTATAAAATCAAGCTATGCCAGTCTGCACCCTAAGGATGCCCTCCTGGCTTTCTTGTGTTCTCTTTAGCAATCACATAATCATTTTCTATTGTCTGCTGCCCGCCCCGCTATACCAACTCTGACAGATTTTCATCTGAAATGGACAGACAAAAAAATACATATTTTATCTTTAAGATATTGCATTAGAAGCTGATCATCCTTAAATGAACCTCGTGAGGAACAGGAATTAGGACTGCCCTTTGGTGCCCATCGCAGCACACAGCCGAGCTCAGGGACGGGGCTGTGAGCGCCCGATGGGCTGTGGGTGTCCCGGTGTGCTGCAGGGGATTTGGACCAGGCAGCCTTTCCAGCTCCCTTTCCAGCTCCAATGATTCTATGATTCTATGGTTCTTTATCCATTTTTGTATCCTCTGACTCCCGCATTCACGTATATTTTTTTATTTTGTGTGAGTAGAAATATGATCACCCTCACATGCGTTTCTATGTGTATACAGAGAGAATTCCAGCCCTGCGCTCCAACAGTCAGTGAGACACATGGAGAAAACCCAGACAAAGGGCTCAGCATGCTTCCAGAAGACACAGCTTGCCTGCTCCCTCCCAGACATTCTTCACTTATCACAAACTGCAGCTTTTCCTGACAGGAATCACTGCCTTGCATATCAATGTGCCACCACGAGGGATGAGGTAGGGAAGACGGCCTACCCTTTCCAGGAAAGGAGGAAAATAATCTGCATGTTAATATTAATGCAGACAAATGGATTTATAGCAATCCACATTTCTGCCTTTGGTGGCAAAGCTGAAGGGCGAGACTGAACCCGAAGCACACTTCTCATGAGGTACAGACGGGAGGGGAGAGAGGTCAGGAGACAGCAGGGAAGATGAAGCAGATAACTTCACTGCTCTCCTAAACAAAGCTTCTAGATTTACTGGTCTGTGCATTGTTCAAGAGTAAGCAGCAGTATATCGTAATTATCGCTGCCTTAAGAAACCCAGTGCATTGTGCTCAGGGTAGCATGACTCAGATTAGCTCAAACTGTTCTGCAGCCACAATTCATTCAGATGTTCAGTGGCTTAACTAGCCTGGTTACTGGCATTGAGCAACTCCACAAAACTGTTTGTACTCTGCCTCCGTGCACCCGCAGCTGTGGCAGCCAGCACAGGCCACACCACCAGGACAGAATGAGGAACACACGCTGTGTTCTGCACCACGTTCACCACATTGGCCTACTTACAGCTCAGTATGTTTAGAAATATGTACTCCAACTGCCACTGGTAGCAGCCTCTGGGTCTCTTACTGAGGCTATGAACTATGAACTGAAGTTCAGCACGTTACTAACACAGACACAGGCTTCAAAGGGTTGCCAACTATGATGCCCATTTGATGTTTTCCTGAAAGCTGAGCTCTGAAAACAACAAATCTCAAGTTTTATTCCTCTTTTTTTTTTTTAAAGCCTACCATTTTTCTGCTTAACCTGTTTAGGGAAACAGCTTAAAGCCCATCAGTGTGAAGCACCATCCGCACAGCCCCTCGAAGCACAGGTTGAAGCAGCACTGCTCCAGGCTGCTGACTGCTCAGATGCCCGACTCCCCTCTGACAGTTCAGCTGTACACAACATCTACCCGGTTATCTCCAGAATATTACCTTCAAAAGACAAACTTAGAAGCACAGAACCCACGTTACCTTCCTTGATAAAGCAAGGTTCCAAGCACGTTACACTTCATGGGGGCTTTCAACATGTTTTAATGAAATGGCATGGATGCTTTCCAAACAATTCCCAGGCATCATTTAAGCTCTGAAAATTGTATTTATGGATAAGGGCACTCAGCCCACACTGGCAGCCTCCCCCTTGGCCGCAAGAAGCCTCGGATGCAGTCTCCTCAAGGGCTGTGTGTGGACTGGAGAACGATGGCAGAACGACAGCATGAGCTTTCCTCCCCAGATGGAGCCATACTCGCCCTCCTACCCGCTAAGCTGAGAACACGCAGTGTGCACAGAACACAGCCTGCTGTGCACGATCCTCTCAGCCGCTCTGCCCATGCGTTTGTGCAGGATCTGCCCTCAAAGAGCCCTCGGCCACAACTGAGAGAAAGGCATCTCTGCCCTTCTGCTACACAAAGAGCAAACGAGAAAGAGGTGAGGAGTATAGGTGAACAGTGTGCAGCTCAGCTGCCTCCGAGTTAGTTGGTTAGTTCTGCTTCCTGCTGCAAATGCCAATGGCGTTTAACAGCTTGTCAAGAACTGCATCTTGACCACGGCTGCTTAGGTTGTACAGAAACTGTCAAACTGACACAAAAAATAGCAATACCCCACATGAAAGAGATACGGACCTGTACAGTTGAGAGAAAAAAATATCAGAAATACTGATAATAAAGAGAGAACTTGAGGAAAAAATAACACCTGCGCTGTAGAAAAATGGAAAGTTTGAGTGCAGTTTGTGGCAAGATCACACCACTAAGAAAAGGCAAATACAGCCTGGGGGTAAAGAGCTGCAGTCTAAAATAAGCAGTAATGCTATGACTGACAGAGTACAGGAAGGGGATCGAGCACCACGTGCTCTTCTGACATTGTCAGCAAGATACAAAACCAGAGCAGGTGCCATCTTTTTCCTGAATAACTACATCAAAGTTTAAGTCAGTGCTGTGCTTGGTAATTAATCTCGCACACCAGGATATGGCATTATACTTTATGTCCTGCCCTGAGTGGCTGGAAAACATTGCACAGGTTGATGAAAAGCTGCTGTGCGATGCCCCAGGACCTCTGCATTTCAGCAGGGAGCAAAGCAAGTTCTGTCCACGTCAGTGCAGGCAGCACTGCAGACTTGCTCACGATGAGGAGTGTGACATAGACCTAGGACAGTGTTATTAACCATTACAGAAGTGCTGTTGCTTTGGTTTTTTTAGTTCCAGATCCAAAATAATTTGTCATTTTAAACAAGTAAACTAAAAAGCAAAAGAACACAAATAACTGTCACTAAAAATGAGAGTCCAGCTGAGTGGTGCTCACCAAAAAAGGCAGCAGGGAGGGGCTGTGACTGCTGTTTGAACAGCAGTTAGCACTGAGAATGGAACAAAGAGAATTTTATGCAATTATCTCTCTCCTGAAAAGAGCAGTTTTTTTTTTAATTACATACATTAGGAGACAGGTCAGCTCTGAGGTCACATGCTGTTCTGCTAGCACAGCATCCCTAGCAGCTGTAGCTTTGCCCTTTCTGCATCAGTAAGGAACAATGTGATGGCACAATCTGTGATCGTACAGTACTCCAATTTTCCATCCATCATCTGTTGCACTCCCCAGCACAGGTACCTCACCTGCTTCCGGGGACGTTCACAGTCAGGCTCTGGCAACATCATTTTCTATTGATAAACAGAGCTATTACAGACAGTCCTATTCAGCTGTTGTTTGCAAAGCGAAAGATGTTTTTATAGCAACTTTCTTTATATTTCTCTTTTGGACAAGCAGCTGGGTCCGTGCTACCCACTCACGCCCAATCCCAGCGCCCTCAGACACCACAGCGCTCAACTAACAGGAGGCAATGGGAAAACAGAAAAACAAATTTCAAAGAATTGAAAGGGTTTTTTTTAAGAGAAGCAGGATTTGGGACAGAGCTCTGGAGCTACAAACTGAAACACAACAGATTGCAGTCACGAACTCTGGCCAAGAACCAAAGCCACAGGTGGCAGAGCTTGGCAGGGCGAAGCCAACACACTGCACACAGTGCTGACAGCGAGAGAGTTTAGGAAGGAGACACTGGTTTGTCTTTTAACAATTTACATGAAGAAAATCACAGCAGGTTCTTACACCAAATACACAGCAATGCTTTTAACACCCAGGTGCCATACCATTTCAGGCTGTGTTCTGCCTCCAACTAATCAAGTTGGCTTTGGGTGGCGTTTGAGCGGAATAAGAAAAATCTAGGTATGGCTGCAAGTTGGCAGCAGGCGTCACGCAGTGTGTTCAATGGAAAGTGGTCAAAATCTCTTCCAGTCCAATCTCAGAAATGAGCACGGATTTGCTTTTTCCAATCTTATTTGAGAAGAGTATGCCACAAGATTGTACACTGCAGAAGCATAGCTAAGAGCCATGTGTAATGAGCAGCTTACTCAAGATGAACCAATCTACTCATGCTCTAAGAGCATCATCCTAAATGAACGTGGGAGAGACACAGGAACAGGAACCAAGCATTCCAAAGGAAGCATTTAAAATCTTGTGGTTTGCTGCTTAATCTACTGGACGTTTAGAAAACAGCCTGTAAGAAGTGCTCTCCGAAGCTCTGACTGCCTTAGGAACCTCCAGAAGAATAAGGACAACCAACTTCCGCCTTAAAGTCTTACACACACAAACTTCCCAACGTGGTGCTGGCTCTCTAAGAGCTGGAGATGATTCTGGACACATCTCCCAGTGAATCAGTGGTATCACAGCTCTCTTCCAGGTAACATTTAGAGAAAAACAAAACAAAAAATTTACGTGTAGGTGTATAATTAAAACTTATGATTACACACATCTTGTATTCAGTGAAATAGCGAGCAACTGCGAATGCATTTGTCAAAATCCACATTTTTACAATGCATCACTGCATCCTTGACATTTTTTGTGCACTATCCACCTTTTTTTTTTTAAATTTATAAAGTTCAGCATTCTACTTATCTACAAGGCACATAAAAATCACTGTAGAGGTGCATCAGCCTTTATATTATATGGTATCTTTATGGCTCATCTGGATAACAAAGACAACAGACAACAGAGCAGTTCCCCTTCTGCCCCTCTCTCCCAAGACACAAATACAGAATAATGCTTCTCTGTTCATTTAGTGTCACAGCATGAATACAGGATATACATAATGCTTCACTTTCCGAGAAAAAACCAGCAACACCATCTGCATTGTAAGACATGTAACGGAGAGAAAAGCTTACCTGCAGTGTCACAATGTCTTGCCGGGTGAAGGACTCATCTGTCAAGAGATCCTTGTAGCACTTTGGTTTTATGTTCAGCTGCTCAACTGCCTAACAGCCAGGTGAAAGACACAGGTATTAAAAAATGAATTCTAATGTGTAAACATTACAAGTAAATACATGATACCGCTCAAAAAGTGCAAGTGCTACAATAATTTTGCACTTCATTCTCAACTGGCATCTGCAATGTTTTCACTGTATGCTTGACGATGAAAAGCCATTTAACCCCTACACAAGTCAATAGATTTTCCTTGTGTTTTTAAAAATAATAATAATTTTAAAAAAGAACTTTTCAGTCTACATCATCTTAACCAAATTCGTCACAGAAATACCACAAAAAACCCAAATCTTTGAATTTTCTAGGATAAGTATTTCACAGACAGGCGGCTTTAACATGGAGCTGACCTCCACCCCGCTGCTGCCACAAGTCAGACAGCAGCTTGTGAAGCCAGTCCATCTCCTTCCTCTTCCTCTCCTTGGCTGTAAAACACAGCAAAGCCTACCCACCTTTCCAAGGTGTAAAATACTAATAACAAAATGCGACAGACAACACACCTCATAGGCAAACACATTTCCCGTTGTCTTGATGGCCACAATATGGGAGTTATTGGTGAATACAGTAAACAGCACTGGACAGTGGTATTTACCTGAGAGAGAGGAAAAAAGTGTGGATTTAGCATGGATCCCTTGCAACTAATTTGAAATAGCTAATTTCTGTTACTTCTGTGAAGGATATTCACATTTCTTTCTGATACGAACTGTAAATTCAGAGTGTACGTAATGGTGCTTTAACTGTGCTTTGATTCTTCAGTGCCAAAGAGGAAAAAAAAAGTGAAAAGTGACACTTCAGAGAATTATAAACCAAGCAATGAAAGTGCAGTTGTGAAATCTACTGCCCTTAGTCTCCCAACACAACTTTGTCCAACATGCATGGTATCCATGAAGTATCGCATTGTAACTATTATTGTTGTAACTAAAGCTCTGCTGAGAGCATGGGCCTGTGCCTTAACACACCCAGAACTCTACTTTTGGTGTTGTTCCCAGAAGTAAAGTTTAGCTCACATCCAATGAAAGCTCATAGCGACTGCTGCGCTATTCAGAGGAGCGTGTTCTGCATTCAGATGTGGCACGCAGAAAGCCATTAAGTCTGAGCACGTTACTCGATAAGGAACGCAGCTTCTGCTCTCACCAAGCCGTGAATTTCCCCCAGGAGGGTCAGCATAAATATTAAGCATGTCAATAACGAGCGCACTGATGGAAGCCAGTGTATGAGGAAAAAGAAAAACGCTGGGATGAGCTCTGCAGAAGCAATTAAAGGAGGCTGTTAATACTTGATCATTTTGCTAGACCTGAGTGTTTGCGTGAGATTCTGAAATAGGTTGGGCCTGTTTGGTTCTTTTTGTCCTAATTACCATCTGAAAATCAAAACCAGCAGGGAGGCCACACAGAGATTGCTCAGAGCACCTGCAGGGACAGGAAGGGAAGCACCTGCAGAGCATTCACCGATTAACGGATTGGCCAGAGGAGGCACTGATCTCCAACGTGGAGAAGCAAGCAGCAGCTGAGGGCTATTTCTGTTGATGTCACTAAGTTGAAAATGAACGACATATTAAGGAGAAAGTTTAAAAAGGGCCTTCTAGTAGAGGCAGCGGGGTATGGCCCAGCTGATGGGTGCACAAACACACCAATGAAATGTGAGGCCTTGCTCCAGCTGCATGCAAAAAGAACAAACCACCATGAAGCCAATCCTAGCAAAAGCTCAGAGCCTGAGGTGACACTGAAAAAAGGCACTCCGCTAAGGAGGAATCATGAATGGAAGGGACTGCTATATCTGAAGACATTTTTGTCGTGCAAGTATGAACAGGGAGGATTCTGTGGATCTAGCAAGGGTTCTACATGTTAAGATTTAAATAAAGATTTGCTGATAGACAAAAACATAACATTTTAGTCTCCCTATTTCACTGCTTTTTCCCTCGATTTGTTAATGACACAGCATCCACCTTTGTATGGAAGAGAACTCTACGAGGGCATGGCTGCTGTCGTTCCACCCCAGTATTGTGAACTGCACTTCTTCAAGGAAAGCACAGTTTCACAACGTTTTTCAAGAACCTTGGCTACAGTTACCACTGATCATTTTTAACCCCCTGCTCTTGGGACAGAGGGAACACAAAACACAGAGGAAATCCATCAGCCAGGGACAGACCTTGTATTCTATGGACCCTCGTAGGATAAGGAAACAGACGCTCCAGAATTTTATTCCCACCTAATCTTTGCCAGTCTCATTTCGAAGAGGTCATTATCTGTCTTGCAAAAGAGAAATTCATCTCCGCTTTTCTGCCTTGTTCCAAGAATCCTCACTTTGATGGCAGATTTTATACCTTTAATCCTGCAGAAATGCAGCTGGAGGCTGCTTTCTCATGTGCATCTAGTGACAAAATCCCTCATGTTCATTTAAAACCAATTCCTTTCGTAATCAAAAAGTTGCTCAAAACCAAGAGA
Organism: Pavo muticus; assembly: GCA_016647715.1. Taxonomy (NCBI): domain Eukaryota; kingdom Metazoa; phylum Chordata; class Aves; order Galliformes; family Phasianidae; genus Pavo; species Pavo muticus. The sequence continues at coordinate 635,960 of JACDJE010000080.1, forward strand.
ACAGCAAATAATGCCATATGTAAGTTAGAAAAAAAGAGAAAATACAGAAAGAGCCATTTCTGAAAATTTCCTTAAAGTAAATGTTCCCTTACTCCAGGGGTAGCTGTATTACAAAGAAACTGCTGAATAATTCACAGCTCCCCAGAATAGAGAAAAACAGAAACAGGGTTTCAAAGGTAAACACATTGATTACAGCAAGCAGTTATTCTACTCAAAAAAACATCAAAGCCAGGACAGAGCACAAGCTATGTCACTTCACGTGAGTGGGACAAACTGGGATTTAGTGAAGCGTTCATTAAGAAGGAAACAAGCCAACAAGAACAGAAAGTTAGAGTACTTACCTTCACTGTTCTTAGCAAAATTCAGCTTTATAAGGGATTTGGCATCTAGTTTCTAAAGAAAACGAAGCATGAGGAAAATTAATGACAACAGAATCTGAACATGGAAATAACAGCAATGGTGACATCAGAGTCAGTACTTCAATAGCGCATCACGTATTAACACTAGGTAGCAAGCTGTCTGGATCAAAAAACCCCTGGGAACGCAGGTTACAGCCACAAGAACAAGGCTCACAGCGCACGGGAACAGGGATACGGCCGATTTATTTATGGCACTGTAGTCTGACACAGCAAAGCCAAGAGGCCTGAGAGGCGACACGGCCCTAGCATGAACTGAGCAGGGACACAACAAGCAGAGGCAACCACTGCTGCTGCCCATCAGAAGCGACGATTCAGAAGGGACCTCTGAAGAGGGCCACAAGGCAGCGTGTTATTTCCGCAATCAGGTTCACTGCCTCTTCTGAGATAACTTTTTCTCTGTCTTACCCCTGCAGGGCGGTGTGCCCCCACTCAGCGCAGCCCCCCGCCCAGAGCCGGCCCGCCAGCCTCCACTCTGAGCCAGCATCTCAGTGGGAAAAAAACCCCCCGATTGTATCAGCTATCAGAACTGGTTTTACTGCCAAACGGACTGCTAAAAGCACACGAAGCACAGGGCCTTTTGAAAGAAACAATCAGTTCTTCTCCCAGAGCAGGCACCTGAGCAGCTCAGGGAGGTTTTCATAATGCAGCCAGCTTTTATAAACAGATTTGAGCAGAGATCTGTCAGCTGTTGGGCTGGCTCTGCCAGTTCAGTCGTGATGGCAAACAGCGATAACCACACCAGTGAAACCCTGGCAGTGGGGCTTTCTGCCCACAGCAATTCCTACTTCTGGCCCAGGCAGCAGCGCCACGGCAGCTGGGCTAGTCTGCTTGCAGGAAGGCATTTCTTCAAGCGGCTTTGTCCACTGATAAGCTGATGGGCTGCCAGAAAGGTAACCATCTCTCTAATACATTAGCCAGAAGTGCAATAAGAGCTAATAGAAACCAGATGGAGAAAGGAAGAGAGAAGCCAGGTTGGGTGATACTGTTTTTCTTAAACCACACCACCAACAAAATGAAAGCATCGCCTGCAAGCCGCTGGGTTACAAAGAAAGGGCAAAGGCAACAGCAAGTCCGAAATGACCAACTGAATGCAGAACCTTATTCATTTATTCATTGATCTTTTTACTAGAATGAATTGTCAGAGAAGCTGTAGGAATAACAGAGCCACCAAAACAAACGTATGAGCCTGGACAGATCCGTTCAACTGAAACAACTTAACGACACAAAGCAGCGCCCATCAGCTGCGGGACAGCCCAGGAATTACGTTACCAAAAAAGATTCTTCAGAAGTACCTCTGGAAACACCGATCGTTTAAAGAAAGGCCTTTACATTATCTCCCCTGCTCACTGGATCAGATCATCTTTACACAAAAACGGAAACAGTTTCCTAAGAAACAGCATAATGTGGTTGAAGATTCAGGTTTATATGTGGACAGAAATTTAGCAGAGAGACTGAACCCCTGTACAGACTTTAAAGGCAGCAAAAGCTGCAAAGCACTGTTTCACCTGCCAAAATACAAAGTACTGTCAGAAGTGCAGCAAAGCCCTGGGGCTCTTACTAGATACCCAGGGGAACAGTGTACTATTTTGGGTCACATCTTTCCATACTATACAAAAAGGTTCATTTTCAGCAGCAGTTACTCGTGGTGCATCAGCTGCTCGTGCTGGCATTTGCTCCTCACCAAGACCAGCTCTTACATGTCAGCAGTGAATTACAAAACAACACAGCAGTAATTTTCACGTAAGATGTGAAGTACACGTCCTGCCTGGAGCCTCTCCCAGGACGAGAGCTCTGTGTGAAGAAGCGCTGCACAGACATGAGCGCGATGGCCGCGGCGTGCCAGCCCTGCCCTCCCGGCAGCCCCACATCACGAGGGAGCTTCTGAGAGCCGACAGCGGGCCGGGCTGTGCCACCTGCTGCACAAACAGGACTGAGAGCTGCCCACGAGAAAACATGTGGAAAATGCAGTCAGGGCCACAGCCCAGAGATACAGAGAGAAGTCAATGAGCACATCTAACGCGTGGAAAGACAAGAGGGGGATTCAGGCTTTTGTCAAAGGAAATCTCTGGAGCACCAGGACGGCAAAGCCAGGCTCTGATCTGCTACAAAGGATGGCCCTGGCCTACAAGGGCTGCTCAGTGCTGGGACCCAACTGCAGCATCACACAGCTGCATGCAGTGTGCCCAGAGCAGAGCACAGCCTGCACACAGTGCTTTCAGCAGGGCTGGCATGGAAAACCCATGTTGATCTTTCACAGAAACAGAGAGATGTCTATGAAAGATGTTACACAGGAAACTATGAAAGAACATGATATAAAACTGTATTTTATCCCCTCTGCCCCACCCCATGTTCTTCATTTCATTTGAAAACATGGTTATCTCACATGTGGGTGAATCTGCTGTTATTTATTCTCCATCAAAAAAAGGCAAAGCTTTCTAAGCATCGTCAGTTTGTTGCCATGGCAATGTCCAGTACGCCACAAACAGGCACCAGCCTTCCCAAAGAGACAGCAGCAGTGAGTGAGCCCTTACATGAGTTAAAGTGCTTGTTTCCATGAATTTCTTACTAGCAATAAAACACAAGGGAGCTCAAATATTGAAGGTACAGCTCAAGTTCAAAACTGTTTCTGACCCGAGCTCCCCCCACGCACTTATCACCCAGTTTCAGTCAACTTCCAGTGAGGAAAGGAAAAAGCAGTGTTTACAAAAAACACTTGATGTAATTAAAATTCTGAATTCATAACGAAGATGAAAGGCCACGAGCACACCCCACTCCCCCTAAGCAGGGATCAGAGCTGTATATTCATGGCTAAAAGCATCTGAAGCAAGAACAGGGGAGAGCAGGCATGCCTAATGGTATGCGGTGCCAGATGCTCCACAGCAAGGAAGGGCTCAAAGCAGCCCCAAAGAAAGGCAGGCAAGTTCTCTCCTTGCTGCCTCCTCTCACAGGCAGCTTTTGGCCACCAGCAGCCCCAGCGCCCCATCTGTGGCTGACACCGAAGGGCGCTGCCTTTGTCCATAGACAAGCAGAGGTTGTTAGGGAGCTCAGGTTAACGAGGCACAGCAGCAGCCCACGGATGGGGCACGGCAGCCATTTCAAACCAAATCAACCTTTGTCATCACTGTCTTTCGTGAAGATACGACCTACAATCCTCGTGCATCAGACAGCTACACTCCATGGATCCCTCTGGCCTGAAGCAGCGTGCTCGTTTTGTTAGCGAGGCTCTGACCTGCTGGATACAGACTGCAAACAATGCCAGCGGACACATCTGACTCCCCAGCCACACGTGGGCAGCTGGTGACATGCAGTGAGAGCTGCCTCCTGTAAACGCAGCCCGCACCACTCGCACTGCCGCTCGGAGGGCTCTCATCCCACCCACACCAGCAACGGAGTTACCCCAAATAGAGGAGAGAGCCAAACCAAACTGCAATACTGAACTACAGCACTGCCTACCAAGCACCAAATTTAACTTCACATTAGCAGATGAATTTTGCACTAAATTCTTTAGAGGCTGCACCTGTTACTCATTGTGCACAACTTCCAATTTCAAGAAGCCCTCACACCATTTTTCATGCTATAAAACCTGCAAGAAATATTACAGTGTTATTTGAATAACTCCATGTATACCTTCGCTTATTTTAGATGTTGTAAATGAGTTTAATGATAACAAAAGGCACTGGAAATCCTCAGCAAGTCTACACACTATGGGAATGCAATGGGAAAGAGCAGTGCTAGTTTAATAAGATACGTTTCATTCATGCAGTTGTTTCATGGGAAAATTGGGGTGAATGGCCAAAAAAGACAGAACGGTCTCCTGATTCAAGCTATGGTTTCTACGTTCAGTTCAACAGCATCAATGCAAGATGTGTGTCATGTGAACAACACCTACCAAGTGTGTCATGTGAACAACACCTACCAAGTGTGTGTGGCTTTCAGCCCCTTACTGAGCTGGTGCAGAAATGGCACAAAAGGTCCTTCATTACCCACCTCCTTTGTATTTCCATGTTGAAATCTTAATTAAACTGACACCATATGCTCACCAAAGCCTTGTCCACACAGTCATAAGGGTATGCTTGCTAACACGCACGGCTTGCAGATAGCAATAGTGCTGCTGTACCAAAGAGCACATTAACATGAATTGCCATGAGAAAAAGACGTGCAGTTCCATGTGTAAGACTAAACCCTCAACCTTAACGCACTCAGAAGCCTATCAGTCCAGAGACGTAAGGATTTGAAAATATTTGAAAAATAAACTCACCTCTCAAGATGGATAAAGGCCAGCCTTTAGTGATGCTGCAGGCACTACTGTAAAGCACAGCTATGGTTTTGGGAGAGGAATGACCAACTATCCCTGTGTTCACCGATAAGAAAAGTTTTGGAAAACCCAGCAAAAAAAGCAGTCCTTTTTCTGGTTATCAGCCTCAGCATCACCCCAGGCCCTTCTGCTTTATATGACCATTTCCAGTTATGACACACAAATTCCCAACTGCTCCTCTGGGCAGGAATCCCACCAAGACGTGCTTCTATCCCGAGGCCTCGAAAATTCACAGTCACAAGTCAAACGTGAGCTCGTTCAGACTGCTGACTAACAGCTGATGATCCCTGCGGCCAAGGCAGCGCAGCACAGCTCAGAGCTGCACATTAGCTGCACTCAGTGCGCCCCACAGAGCTGTGCGGGGCGGCTGCTCCTACTCACAGACACCAATGGGCCTCTGAAACCCGGGCAACAAGTCCTCACTTCTGACAGCACCCTTCGCAGCCCAGCACAAGCTCAGGAAACGTTTTCTGTCTTAAACCAACATCAGTAATAAATCAAAGTACTACCAAGTGAATTTCATGAAGACGCCAGACAGCACTCCCATCAGTGGCATTCACCCTGCACTCACTGCTGTGATTATGATTATCCACGTTCAAAGAAGATAAATTAAAATTAAACAGGTGCAGAAGATGACTGCGACCATATAAAGTACAGAGAACTTAAAGGCAAGAACACCTGACAGGAAAGGACAAGTCTCAGCAAAGAAGCATTACATTCCACTGCCTTGGGTACACAACTGTAAACACGAAGAGGGAAAAGCAGAGTTCTGGCATAAATAAAAACCAGAATTAGCTGGTCAGACCCAGAAGTGACAGAAGATCTCTCAGATGAAAAGCCATCAGAAGGATCCCTCAGCAGCAGGAAAGCAAACGCCGGGTCAAGGCAGAGCATGCTGCCTGCAGAGCAGATGCCAGAGAAACGGAGACCTCAGGCAGCCCTCCAGGATTACACTGCTGATGGCTGCACCCCGCAACACGACAGCGTCTGAACCACTGCAACAACAAAGCCTGCCTTGGTTTTACTGCTGTAAGCTTTGTTCTCTGCCCTGAAATACGCTGTTACTCACAAAGCTGTATTCCCACTCCAGACTGAAACTTCTACAGATAAACAAGAAAAATGCCTCCTTCCTTCACTTCAAACATATGGGAAAAAACGAGGAAAGTTTATGTAAATGGAAAAAAAAAGGCAACTGGTGTTTGCACCCATGCGGTGGGGATATGACTGAGATGCATCAGAGAAACTAAGAAACAGACTTTGAATTTTGCAGCTGAAGAGCTAAAAAGCTACAATTCCCCTTTTTTGTATAGGCTGTGCTACAACCAAACGAGACCTGGAGTTACTGCTCCACCCAACGGCCGCTCATTCCCGAATCCCCAACAAGGCAGTGTAAGACACTACTTCCATTTCAGGTGCTGAGCTCAGATCCTGAGAGGAAAAAAACCAACCAAATGTATGGAAGGTCATATTCCATTCAGCTGAAGTTTGCTGAGCCATGACAGATACCTCACCCAGCCAAGCTGTTTCCCTCTCAGCTCAGCACTCTGACCACGGAAGCCTGCCATAGGGGCAGCCTGCTCTCTGAGCACCGAGCAGCACTTCCCTCCCAGTGTTGTCCATCTACAGAAAGAACCAAAACACTCAGAACGAGCACTGCTCTGTTATGGGAAAAACCTTTTCAAGAAGAGAAGAGCTGAAGGCAGATCTGACTCGTGCTGCAATACGCCATGCACTGAAGGCCATCACAGCCCTCAGACAGCGATGCTGCGGGCGGCAGAAGGTCGAGCTGCGCTCTGGAAGTGCAGCATGCAGAACTCTGCAGTGACGTTTTCCTGACAGCTCCAGGAGCCACACCAGCACAAAGGTCACCTCCAGACCACGCATCCTCTGCGCAGATATCTGCTGCTCATTATCTAGAAACACACATGACTAAAACCGTAATCTAAATTACCACATCTACCACATGAGCTAGAGTTTAAAGCCACGATAACATTGATTCAGCCCATAGGGGTCATGTGAAACCTGAACTCACACATGCTCAGCTCAGGCCACCGTGCTTCCCACCCCCGCCAGCACGGCCCGACGTCTGCCCACAACACATCATGCTCAGCACACTGCCCACATGCACACAGCTGTCCCACACAGCGGGCTCTGTAAGGTGATAAGGCACACAGCGCTGAACTGCAGAGCCAAGGTAGGAATTTAAGATGTGCTTTAACACTGCAGCCTTCAATCCGAGCTGACGTATTTCTTACACCTCCAATACAGTGCAATTTCTCCATTCGTAATACTGTAAAACAAGAACAAATACCCAAGGCCTCTTCCTCATTGTGTTCATTTCTCAAGTGAAGAAACAATAACCAGTGCTATCTACCTCTGTATCTATGCTTTCAAAACACATACATGGTAAAAACACTTCCAGATTAAGGAAGTTTCAACTTTGCTCCACTTTCCGCATCCTTTTGGGCAGGATTTCCCGTGGTTGGACAGCCAAGGGCTTTCTGAGCGCAGTAAGAAGTGTTTGTTTGTTTTCAAACTGGGACTGACACAATCAGCATAAGGGCAGTCTCCTCCTTCACCTGCCCAACAAGCCTCTGCCACCCCGAGACCAGCAGCGCATTTTCATGAGATTGGCTGAGACTGAAAAGAAAATGCTTTTTCATGTCCTCACAAAAAGTTCAGTAACACCAGCCGCCAGCACCTGGGAGAACAAGGAGCTACCAAATGTTTAAAAAACGTATTGGAGAACGACTTTTCTAAAGCTATAAAATAACAGGCTTGGTTGGAATATTTTATTTTCAGGGTATAAAGCTACTGGTTTGGAGAGTGGCTGTAAGTATTCAGGCAAACCTCACGTTACCAACCGTCGTCACCCAAACGATGTAAGAAAACAGCAGTGCCTGCATTCAGATGCGAGCAGTGCTGGGTGAGGATGCTCACTATGTGCTGCCAGGGCAGCTCAGCCAGGCTCTGTGCACAAGGCAGGCACCTGGCAGCCCCCACGGCTGCTTCACGTCGTCATAAACCCACCCCACCACGCCCAGCTCCAGGCTTCTCATCCATGGGCACACACTGCGCCCAAGCTAAATTATTTTGCCTGAATACCGTTATGCTCTCCTTGTATCCGTCTGCAGGGAACACCTTTAATCAAAGACAAGATGTTTCAAAGGTAATCACAGCCCAAACCCCGTCAAATCCCGTGCCACGGCTGCCGCCTCGTGGTCAACAGAGTAACTGCGCTCGCTCAAGGAAAGGGTCTCAGTACGGAGCAACAATTTCTGTTTAAAACCTGTCTTCAAAAAGAACTTACTCTCTTAACGTATCAGAAGATAAAATGATTTCAACAGGGAAACATTTCCAGTATTTCATATCTGTCTGGTCCTCCAGAGCTTCACACAGAAAGCAATCCCTTCTTAATTACCATTTACACAGAAAAAGGGGGGGGAACAACACTACAGCACTGATCGTAGCGTGAGGTCCCGGTCAGTTAACTATCATGGCAGAGGCAGAGAAGCTGTCTGAGACATACTGTCAAGATAATTCAAACAATTTTGCAGATTAAACTACAATTCATCCACACTAATATTAGGCTGGGAAAGTCTTTGCAAGTCTCAGCACAGACGAAGAGATGAGCCAGGCAGCACGCTGCCTGTATGGACTAGAATTTGCTTACAACAAGGCAGCAGAGGAGCTCTTCTTGTAAGCCTACACTTTCATTTTAGCAAACCTGACGTCAAAAATTTCATATTTTCACTACTGTTCAACTTCTTTTACTTTCACTGAAGCATTTTTTTTCCATGTGTTAAATAGGAAACTGAACATAAAGAAAGCCAACCATCACTTACTTCTCCTGTGATTGGATTGGTTCCGTATTTCTTTATCCAAGGAACGATGCTTCTGAAAATAGAAGGGAGAAAATTATGAGATAAGCACCATTAGAAACCTCTGTTGTCTTAAACAGGCACAATACATTTCTGCAAACTTGCTAGGATCAAAAGATGGTTACACAGCTGTAACCAAGCAGTTCAGCAACGCAAGCAGAGCTAAGAACAGACAGGAACTTACAGTATGTCAAAGACCGTCCCGTCTGGTGTACAAACTGGGTATTCAAATGGCTGCAGAGACAAACTAGGAAAAAAAAAGACACTTTTTTTTAGCAAAATCAGCTGGAAATCATGACAAGGACAGAAGGTAACATTTTGCTGATTCAGCTGCGTGTTAAAGAAAGGCTTACACCAATGACAACATTGAGCAGTTACCAACACCCACTGCCTGATTCTAAGTAAGTTACATTATAAACAAAGTTTCTGAAAGGGTTTCAGATGCAGCTGAGCACCCACAGTGACGGGGATGGACACTGCGACGCTCCCTAAGCACGGCAGGTTCCATCAGCACTTCGAGAAGTAAAGTCAGCAGAAAAAAACAGTATAACTGTCCCTTCAATCTATCTAATGGCAGCCTCAGATTGCTGGATAGCCACCCAGCCACATTCTGACCAGGGAAAGAGATCCACGTTCTGATTACACAGATGTGTGAGATGGGCACACACGCAATAACTGCTCTATTGTATCACTTGTACATTCTTTCATGCCATGGGATGCAGTCCCAGCAGACGTGGGAAGCACGGTTATCTTTTCAGTCCTTATCTACACGGTTCTCATCGCAGTGCCATGGGGCAGGCACAGCCCAATGGAGTTCCTTGGGGGCAGTGAGCTCTGGGAAACGTTCAGATTCAAGCATGGGTTACTTCATAACGATAACGCATTTTGCTGCCTTACCTGCAGTGATCAAAAGATATACGCCTGAAATTAGTTCGGGGATGGTCTGTTTGTGAGAGAGAAAACACGGGATTAACGCGCACCGTTCTGGGTCACAAAGACACCCAAACCGCGCTGTGCAGCCTGCACGGCATTGGCCCCCGTGCCAGCCGACACCCCCCCCTCCCCCACGGTACAGCTCACGGGGCACTCACCTGCCTTCTTGCCGCCGTAGAACTGCGTGTACTCGGCGCAGGTGATGTACCTGAGGGCACAGCGCTGTCAGC